>VDFB02026320.1:111077391-111272782 GCA_007258455.2 Sequoia sempervirens | reverse complement strand
AGAAGGATTAGTCGAGTGGAAACTTAGATTGTGCAAGATACTCAGGAGTTTATGGGAGCTCCTAGAATGAGTGGCAGGGAGAGGAGACCACCAGCTATATATTCAGATTATGTGGCATTAATAAGCGAGCTCATTGACAGTGAGCCTTCCAGTTATCAGGATGCTACACAGCAGCAAGTTTGGCAGGATGCTATGGTGGAGGAATATAACTCCATCATGAAGAACGATGTCTGGGAGGTAGTGCCAAGGCCTATAGATAAGGAAGTGGTTGGTTCTCGCTGGATCTATAAGATCAAGCATGCTGCAGATGGTAGCATAGAGAAATACAAAGCCAAGTTCATGGCCAAGGGGTTCTCTCAGAAGGAGGGAATAGACTATGATGAGACATTCACTCTAGTGGCTAGATATACCTCCATACGAGTTGTGATCTCATTAGCAGCACAAATGGGATGGCAGATCCATCAGATGGATGTCAAGACGGCTTTCCTAAATGGAATCATAGAGGAAGAGGTGTACATCAAATAGCCAGAAGTTTTTGTGGTGCATGGGAGTGACTCTCATGTTTGTAGGTTAAAGAAAGCACTATACGGACTTAAGCAGACACCCAGAGCATGGTAAGAGCACATAGATAGCTACTTGCAGAGCATGGGATTCATGAAGAGTGAGGCGGACTCCAACCTTTACTATCTCATGATGGGGGGTGAACCACTCATCCTAGTTTTGTATGTGGATGATTTATTTATGACTGGTTCACCGAGGCTCATAGAGGATTGCAAGAGGGACCTAGCAGTAGAGTTCGAGATGAAGGATTTGGGGTTGATGCACTATTTTCTGGGACTAGAGGTGTGGCAGATAAAGGGAGAGATTTTCCTTAGTCAAGGGAAATATGCTATGGAAATCTTGAAGCGATTCATAATGTTGGACTGTAGACCCATGTCTACACCAATGGTTACAAATTGGCAGAAAATCAATGCATCAAAGTAGGAGGCAGTAGACCCCACCTTGTATAGACAGCTTATTGGGTCATTGATGTATCTGGTCAATACAAGACCAAACATTTGCTTTGCAGTCAACTCTCTTAGTCAGTTCATGGTAGAACCAAAGAGAATACATTGGACAACAGGAAAGCATGTGCAGAGGTATCTACATGGTACAGTTGAGTATGGGTTGAAATATACTCAGGGTGATGGTGTCAAGTTGATTGGCTACACTGATGCAGATTGGGTCAGTAATGCAGTAGACAGGAAAAGCACTTCGGGGTGTTGTTTCAACATGGGATCAGGGGTTGTCTCTTGGTATAGCAGGAAACATAAGTCTGTTGCATTAAGCTCTACGAAAGCAGAGTACATGGCAACAAGCATGGCAACATGTGAGGCCATATGGCTTTGGAAGCTGTTAGTAGCATTGTTTGGTCAGGAGCTAGAATCGACCATCATTCACTGTGATAATCAGAGTTGCATAAAACTCTCTGAGAATCTTGTGTTTCATGATAGGTCAAAGCATATTGACATTAGATATCACTTTATCAGGGATTGTGTACAACGTGGATTAGTTCGACTACAGTATATATCTACAGATGAGCAGGTTGCAGACATCTTAACGAAGGCCTTGATGAAAAGCAAGTTTTTCTTCTTCAAGGACAAGTTAGGTGTAGTAGAGAACACCTTCCTCGCTAAGAGGGAGTGTTGAAAGTGTAGCTCGGAAGATAAATCTTCCAGCCTAGAACCGTGTCACCCAGGCTGGATAGATTAGATAAACTTTCCTGATTTTTATCTGCCTTATCTTTTACACACTTGCCAGTTTGGGAATTCTTTTTTAGAAACAACTTTGTCTTCTTTCTAAGATTAATCTCTGCTTTGCTTCACCGTTGGTGAATAAGAGATTATAAAAAGAATAGATGTGTGCATTGTAGATATACAGATTGAAGGTTATTGCAGGAAAGGACACAGGATCAAAGAGAGGTTGCAGTGAACAGAAGGAGTTGAATATTATCCAAGTTTGTAGTTTTGTTGTGGATGCCAAGTTTTGGCAGTTATTGTAAATTTCTTCTTTTCTGCTTTAATAAAATCTCTCTCTTTGAATGCTGATTTTTCCCCAAAGTTAGGGGTTTTCCAGGGTAAATCATTGTGTCAAAGTGTGACTGGTTTTCTCTACATTCAGTATTTTAGTGAATGGTGTTGTGCATGCTTTAGTTCATTGTTTCAATCATTTGATTTCTGTTATTCAAATTTTTGAGAATAAACAATAGTGAATTTACTGCTGGGTTTCACAACACCAATAAGGGAGACGTATTATTCACAATAATCTCTGCTCAAAAATACTTCCATTTAATGAGGTACCTTGGTATTGTCCTTACTCTAAACTTCTTCATGTGTGTCTAGAAAATTAAATTTAGGTCCAAGAAATGCCTTCCCTTTGCATCTAGCTTAGGTATTATTGTCTATGTTGGAATTTTGTATTGATTCAATTGCCTCTTCATTATGTTTGCTTCCTTTTCCTTGCTCTCCTTAAGACTAGAGGGTAACTCTTGCTAGTGTTGACATTTTTCTTCCATTTCTCAAACCTTTTTTTGCACCTTTGATGAAGAGTTGAAGGGTGGTAGATGGCACCTTGGTATGGATTGAATGACCCGACCAAAATCCATTTGAAAAGGAAATTCCTTTTCAAATTTCTCCAAATAGTGACAATGCATACAAAGATGTTATTTAGTTGACTTCTCATATACATTCCCCCCTACTCCTTTTTCTTCTCCTTTCTTCTTCCCCTTCCCCTTCCCCTTCCCCTTCCCTACTCCTTTTTCTTCTCCTTTCTTCTTCCTCTTCCCCTTCCCCTTCCCCTTCCCCTTCCCCTTCCCCTTCTTCTTTTGCTCCTTTTTCTTCTACAAAGTTAAAATTATAATATTAAATTATAAAAATATAAAAATCTTAATAATACACAATCAATTATAAATAAGATATTGAAAGTGTTTGTTATGATGCAAAAGAAATTAAATATTAAAAAAATAATTAGAAATATTGATAATTATTTTAATATTTGTATTACAATATTATAAGAATAAATTAATTGGCAAGAATTAATGCAATTTTTTTAAAAAAATTATACTATTTAGAAATAAATAAAAATAATTATAATGTAAAATTTAAATAATGACATGATAAATTGTTAATATTATTTAAGTGTGCATATCTTTTCTTATTTGTGAAGTATGACTTCTTTATAGCTATTTTTTCTCATTGATTCAAAGATCATGGGTACTAGAATAACTATGTTTTCTAGGCCCAATATAATTGTAGGAAAGTAAATTTTAAATATTTTTGCTTGCAAAATTCATTTTGACATTAAAAAACTTTATAAGCAACTATAATTGCAATAGTTGGTGGAAAAAAAAACCTATAAAAAAGGCAAAAAGAAATAAAAAATCATCTTATACTACTTAACTTAAAACTTTTTAGTCAATCATTTTGACAAAAAATAATTTTAAAAATTTATAAAGTCAAATACTTTCCATATTGATTTTAGGGAGATCAAATTTTCTTTCAAGAAGAAAAAAATTATTGATTTATTAAAAACAACTTATTAATAACTAATTAAACAAATAAAAACAAAAGATTTTGAAGGAAAGGTAGTATTAGACATAAAAATGTACTCATAAATTCTCCTACCACCAAAAATTAAGGTTTAAAAGTAGGACATATGACCATATATTATGATATATATTTGAATAAAATGTAACCACTTTTAGGTTAGTTGTACTTGTAGGGCACACAACAATGATATTATAATATATAGGCTGTTTGTGCATTTTCCTTCTATTTTCTGTTGTGTGCTCATTATTGGTATGAAACTGGAACTAATCTAGGCAAGTGGGTAGAATTTACTAGTCTCAAAAAATTGTTCAGATTTAAATTTTTTTTTTAAAAATCCCAACTTTCTTCCTCTTCCTGATGATGGATCACTGAGTGTGATCCGAAACATCGACAAAAAAACATACATACTTGAATCCAAAAGCTAAATATTGTAACTTCATGAACTGTGGAAAACTCATACCAACTATCCCAACTTTTGCGAATTCCTAATAAATCTAAACAATGTAATATCATAAAAGTGTTGAATACATTCAATCAACCCAATGCCCCCTCACCCCTTCCCTACCCCTCCACGAGGGTTGTGCTATTTCTCCCATTGAATAAGTGCAAAAATAAACAATCAAAAGAGACATCCAGCATTAAAAAAACATAATTTACCAATTCTTTTTACAAGATATCCATATTGCAAAAAGAACTAATGGATTAAAACCGTGGAAAGAAAAACAGTCCACAATATCTATATATAAAAGCTACACAAAATAATCCCGGGTTAGGCATACTAAAGGTTACAAAAGCAATATAAGGAAATTTTACGATATTTAAAAAACTAGCTGTTGTGCTTGCTGACTTTGACCAAATGCACCATTTGCTGACAAACAAAAACTTCTTCGGGTGCAAATTGATTGAAATATTTGTGTGTCCGAGCCGATTTCTTATATGGTTCAAACTCATTAGAAGAACAGTTTCAATGAAAAATGCTACATCAAATCCAGCCAAAACCTATGAAACACCGAACTTTAGCAATGCCGATTGGAACAATACAGCAAAGTCTTGTGACAAGCTAGCTTCATCTGCTTTTACTTTTACATGGGCCTTTGAAGATGAAGTATTTACAAGGCACTCGACAAGATAGAAACCCGCACCAGAAGGTGCCTCCGATTTCTGTCCAAAGAAAAAGAATTTGAAGTTTGGAGGTTGACCTCCAGAAGCAATGCATTGTATTGAATGCCCCTGCATATGGCGCAGGAGAACCTGAGGTGAAGTTAACGAAGCAACCCCTTGAGCTGTCAAAGAATACTCCTGTACATGACGGTTAAAGGGCTTAATAATTTGCAAATAAGTTCACATTTTGATAAGCATGCATCCATCTGTATATGATTCATAAACATGTTACATTGAAATAAAATGAATCCAAGGACTTATTGAATGTTTAATTTATTTACTTATTTTCATGGGATTGCAAGTAAAGCACCAAGTTAAAATTTAAGAAGGTAGACATCAAAATAATCTGCAAAACTAAGTTGCCAGTCCTGGTACGGGGACAGGTACAGGTTGGAGGTTTGGGTATGCCGTTATGGCATTAATTGTTTACTCCAGGTACAGGTTCATATATATAATTTATAATTTTATATATATTAAAAATTAAAAATTATTAAAAACAGTGATACTCATAATTGTCAATAAACAAAATATTTAAATACTTCATAATTTGTTAAAAAAAAAACTTGTCAAATGCTAAATACACAATGAAAATTACAATCAATATTCAATATCTTCATATTGCTCTTCATCAAGAGCATCAAAGTCGATATTTGGTTCAATTTCATATGAACCACAATGAGTTACAATGCCACTTCCACTAGCCATGTCAAATGTAGAAGCTGCCTCATCTAAAGAGATTTTGGCAAGTTGTGCAACAATAACATCTAAATCAGCACACTCAAGAGTTAGATCCCAATTCCTCGTCAGTCCCTTATTCTAATCAAGTTTTCAAAAATGATTTTTTTGCTTTTCCTTTGGGCAGCACTTGGCTCCACTTGGGTTTGCCCAGATCCACCCTGAGTTCTCTGTGGGTCCTTCAGGCAACCCAGGGTGACTATGGTGGACCTAGGCAAACCAAACCCCAGGTCATCTTGGTCCAAGACCAAGCCTAGAACTGAACCCATACAGTACCAGAAGAGGCAGGGGGCGAAGATCTGAGTTTATTGTAAATATATTTCCATTCCCAGATTGAAAGCAATAAGCTTTAGGAGATATTGGCCCTTTACATAAGGCCTTCTCAGTAAGGAATATGGTATGTTCATTTGCATCAACTTGCTTATGGAGACAAAAGATACGTGGCAAAAATTGCATATACATACAGGATTGACAGATTCACAGAGTTCTAAGTCCAATCAAACAAATTCTTCAAACAAGAACAATTGAAATTGGATAATAGCTCCAACTAGAACAGTTCAAGGCTAACAACACAAAATGAGAGTACAAAAATACACAAGAGTAGAACCAGTAACAATAACACTCTTCATGCGTTCTTCGGAGATTTTATTGAGGATTGGAAAAGATTGCGGTGGCTTATGGCTTGTATAAAAACAAACCTAACAGAAATATGTTCCAAATCTTGAGGGTAAGTAGGACTTCTCATCATGCTACATCCTTGATAAGGTTCTATTAAGGGTTGCAGTCCCCACAATTCAATAATATGGCTTGACATTGGGTAAATTGTTTTCTTATATTCTTCCTATTTTCTCCAAATAAAGCAAAAAAAAAAATGTATAATGTTGGATAGGTAAATAATGAAAAAATCCACTGGCTGTAGGCTATAATTGTAGTAAATTGAAATAGAAGAAACAAAAAAATAAAGCAAATATGGTAATCAAGAAACGGAGGAGTTGCGTGGGCACTGAGTTGAAATTTCAATGTGTTTATACTTCATATGGGAAAAAATCAATAGGATAGCACACCCCTTGCTTGGAATGAGTACAATATGAATGTCCTAGGTCAGAAACATAGATTCCAAAAGGAAAGAGGTAATAATGAAATATGGAACACGCTGCATTCAGAAGGGATTGAGTGCTGATGCCTATGAATGAAAGCTTAAATCTCCCTGTTATAATCTATCTCACCGAATTAGCTCTGCCACTATTTTTCAACTATTATCATGGGTTGCTGATGTAAAGGTACTGCAAATGTGCAGGGAGAGGACAAAGACTCTGGGAAGGGGGCAGAAGGATAGTGTCATATCTTCACCTTCTTTGTTCTCTTAATTCTTGAATGTGTTACAGGTGGACCTTAAAGCCTTCACATAGGAAGCTAGGCTTGTGTACAATGTGCCAACAAAACCACAAGAAAACATTTTGAAGGGTTTCTTAGGCTGCTTCCAAGGATTAGGCATCGGAATTAACATCTAGATTTTGTTTGTTATCATCAATGGGTTTAGTAACATGAAGTTTAAATGTACTACAAGAAGATTGAAGTGGGCAGGATGCCACCAAATTGTTCTTTGAAAATTTATCATTACATTTTTGTTTGCTGTAATTTATTGTTTTCAATTATGTCAGCAAATTTTTGAGTTACTTTTGGAAAAACATTCCTGGGAATGATGGACATCAAGCTGAAAAATTTCTAGGAATTTCACCCATAGACCAGCTGGTGGCAGTAGTATATCAAATGCCAGTCCATCTACAAACAGGAGACCACAATATACATCAAAAGATTTGGTATAAGTACCATATCTGCAACATTGCTACAATCAAATAATGTGTGGTTCGACCAACCAATGCTTTTGATGCATGTTAGGATTTGTGCTTCAAGAACCATTTCATTTGGAATCTTGGAAAGATGTGTGTCAGGATGGAACAGATGAAAGTGATCTGAAAAAGGTTACCAAGGTTTAGAACAAGTTCAGCAAGTACTTAATTGATGGGACATTTAGTGTAGGCTCAAGCAACTTTTAGGCTCCTGATAATGAACAGGAAGTGGCTAACAAGTTCAAAATTGGTGGAATGCCTATACCAGAATAAGGCACAGTTCAAGGGTTAAGGTTGGAAGATGAGATCAATGTGGTCTATTCAAGATCATACACTGGATTTATGAGAATGCTTGTAAGCTTGATTTATCAAACTCTATGGGACTACAAACGATCAAAAAAGCAAACAACATTACATTGTTTGAACAAATGATGCTGTATGGCGAAGATAAGCTTACCACCAGTTTTGATGCAATCCTGAAGCAGGATGCTAGAGCTACCTGGCAGGACAGATCAAATCATACTAAATTGGGATAAAGGAAAGTTGCCAATTATTACATGATGGCATTCAAGATCAAGTTGATTTTTCATTTAAATGTGCATTTGAGACCTGCCAAGCATATCAGTTCAAGACCAGTTATCTTTAACTAGTCAACTAATTCGCAGCCAACCACGCTAAGGGAGGTCTTATCCATAAAGGATTGAACTTAGAAAATTCAAAGTATTTGAGGCTTGGATAATTCTGTGTCAGTAATGAAAACCATGCAAAAAGAACTCACAACAAAAACCCAATCATAGCCTAATAGATAAGGAAGACATCAATACCAAAAGTCATGCATGCAATAAGGGGAAGTGAAACAAATCCATGTTCTGCACTTTTTAATGACTGATTCCACCAGGTAACTCTCCACCAGAAATTAAATGCTCATTATCATAATCTCTTCCAAATTGTTTGTATAGTGTAATTGTACATGTAGGAAGTTTACCTGCTACTGATACTCAGTTAGGATCCAGCCCTTTTACAGAGATTTTTTGAACAAAAAACTCTATGAAATGATTACATTTTTTTTTGTGAGGGAAAACTGTTCAGTATAGTCCATTCTTATGTTTAATTATTTTTTTTACTATAAACTCGATTCAATCAAGTGAGAAAGAACAAAAGGGATGAACTACAAGACACAGAAATAGTGCAGTAAAGTTTTGTGGCTGGCTGCTTTTGACCCTGACCCTAATATACAGCTCATGATATTGTTAATTGCATATCGACTACAAATGAATTGGCATTATCTAGTTATTTTCTACTGACATTATCATTGTAGAAACATTTTTTTTAATCCACTGCAACATCAATTGGTACTATCTTGCTATCATACAGAATTGGGTCAGCTTCCAGAAACAGCCCTAGAATTTGGTTATATTTTAATTGCCAATCTTGTACAAATTATTACACAAAAATGCTAAATATTATGGTTCAAGCGAGGTCGGGATCAAATCATGTTGCATTCTGATTGACTATATATCTTAAGTTTTACATGAGTAAAAGGCAATACCCCAGCATATAAATAAAAATCAATATCTTGTACAAATTATTACTAAGAAAAGCTGAATATTATGGTTCAAGCAAGGTCAGGATCAAATCATGTTGCATTCTGATTGACTATATATTTAAATTTTTACATGAGTAAAAGGCCATTCCCCAGCAAATAAATAAAAATCAATCCAAATTCCAAGCAATCAGCCTCAAAAAAATTAAAAAGTGCACTGTCTGAATTTTGGTTTTAAGTGTCAAAACACTGCCTAAATTGGAATTAAAAGTACAAAAAACAAATTATGATGGTATCAACATGACAAAAAAGAAGTCAACTCCACTGGAAATTAGTAATTACAAACATGTCATAGACTCAAGGAGGTGCAAAAAATTTATCTACCTTGTCTGTGTCACATCCCCACAATCAAAGGCAAGGTGTAGGTATACCGTAATGGGCATGTAAGAGTGCAGAGAGGAGAGTAAAAGCACGAGCACGGGCACCTGAAGACAAGGGTAAATAGCATATGGGACAAAAGAAGTGTAATAGCATATGGGCTGCAGGGATGAGAGGAAAGGCCTGCATTTGCAGCCATTATTGCAGATAAGACGAGTGTTGGTAGAGGACAACATAGATGTCCATCATTGCATAAAGGTCAGAAACTTTCAAACAAATATAGTGGGTACAAGTAAGTCAAGATTCCACAACCATTGCCATTGTTCTCCCTACCTGTGCCAAAATGAGAGCTTTGGAACAGGTTATGGACGTGCATCAAATCACAATGGATAGAAGATTTTCATCAGAATAGATTCACAGTGGGAGGAAAGTAGAATGCAGAGAATCATGTGAGAGAGAGAGGACAGAGAAAAACATGAGGGGAATGTAGGGAATCGTGTGGAAAAGAGAGAACTGAGGAAGTGAGTAGATGGATGTAGGAGATTGCTGGTGACCTGAGGTTAAAAAGGGTGTGGGATTGCAACCACCCTAACAGACATGTATGCAAGATGTGGAAGCAAGAGGGAGGCACAACGATTGTTGTGATGAAATCCTTCAATGAAATATGCTATTGCAAAATACCATGCTGGCAATATATGCATAAAATGAATCTGTTGAAAAGGCTCTATAAATTTTCAAGAACACATCAGTCATGCCCCCACCTAAACATAACCCACTAAATAAGATGACCATCGATTCCAACAGGTTTTGAAATATTAACAAAATTAATTACAAATACTAGGTGGAAGTTAAGAAGGCTGGTGATCAACAATTAGATATGCAGCACTTGTATAGCTGTGATTTCTCAAAACAAAGAATAAATAATAATTAGTTAACTAAAGGTCAAGAGGTGTCTGAATGGTTATGACTGTTGAAGGATTCAAGGTATAAAAGGAGGATCAAACAAAGAGAGGAAATATCATCAGAAAAGTTATTATATGTTTGTTTATTACTTCTTTGTGAAGTTTAAACCCAATATTCTCACAATCTGTGGATGAAACCCCTCGTGACTATACAATTAAGGACAAAAACCCTTAATTGCCATTGCTGAGTTAGGGATGAAAACCCCTGATTTCCGGCAGATCTGAAAGCACTTTCAAAGTAGACATACAAGAGGAAATCATCACAGTTTGAAGAAAAAAGAACAGCAGAATAAAGGATGTGTTATATTTTTCAAGCCAAATTATATTACCAAAATTACAATTTCTAAATAGATTAATATTTATGATTTAATACTGCAATTATTATTGTGAGTTAGGGTTATCATACTAAAAGAAATTAAGAGAAATCTAGAATGGGACATTACAATTGGTATCAAAGCAACAGTCCTGGCAGCCTGTGGGTCTAAAAAAAAGTATATGGAGTGGAGCCAAAGAGATCAACAGGCCTTGGAAAGAGAAAGGAAAAAACTAGAGGCTGCATTACAAGAAACTAGCAACCAGATTAAAGGTAGAGGAAAGAATAAAATGGGTGATCATGAGGTAGAATGAGAGAATGAATGGAAGACATATATGCAATGACAAGACCAAAGAACACAACTGCTACTTCAAACACTTCAACATATGAATAATACAATCAATTCTCTTAGGCCTACACAAGCCAATGGAGGAGTCAATAGTAACTCCAATCATTCAAAAAATAACAATAGAACTCCATTTGGATCCTCACTTAGAATAACACAACCCACATTCTTACCTAGATATGAGCAATTACAAGAAGAAGAAGAACCAAACATGGCAGTAAATAACTTTGATGAATGTATAGACGCATACTCAAGACTTGATCCAAAACTTAGAAGAGAAATTTCATTCATACAATATTATAATGCAAGATCAAGAAATGTCTCAAGAGGGAAAAAAAGACAACCCAACAAAGATTTGCAGCAAAGATTATGTAAACTGGCCCTCCCCACTTTTGAGGGTTCGAGGAAGGTCACTACATGAGTATGGGTCCAAAAACTAGATACCTATCTTTCTCTTAGCACTATGACATAAGATGAAGCTGTTAAATTTGCCATTCTTCACTTAGAAGGAACAACACATGAATGGTGGCATCATGGGCTAGTCACACAAGGGCATCAACAAATTGTAACATACGCCAATTCACACAAAGGCTTATAGAAAAGACCCAGAGATACATTTTAAGGAGTTGACACAATCAACGCAACAAGGTACAATAGAAGAATATATAGCAGAATTTCAAAGGATCTCAATCATGGTGTTAGATATTACAGAGAAAATACTTAAGTTTTCATTTATTGAAGAGATTTTAGAATCACTTAGGGATTGGTCCGAGCTTTTGAATCATCATCTTTACAAGATGCTATTTGAAGGGCTTTAAACTTGGAAGACACCACATCTAAAAACAAGACCTATCCCAAGAATGTACCATTAGGGTCACATAAGCAACCATCTCACAAGGATATTTCACAACCAAAGGCATTACATACTCAATCCAACAAAGTGGAAGAATCCAACAACGAGCTTCAAAAGAAAAAATTGTACTTTACTTGTAGAGAGTCATGGGAGCTAAGGCATAGATGCTTGGGCAAAGGACAAGTTCGATACATAGAGGTGGTAACAAAGAAGAGTTTAGAAGAGGAAGAGTTTGAACATGAGGATATTTTGCAGATGGTTGAGCATAAGGATAGGGAAGCAGAGAATCCTTTTGGAGGTACACTCACCACACTTTCAGGAGCACCTAGATATCACAACTTCCGAGTGGGAGTACTTCAAAGACATAAGGTAACAATTTTGATTGATAGTGGGGCTACTCATAGTTTCATTAATGAGGGGTTGGTGACTAGGTTAAAATTGAAGAAGGATAACTTTGAAGGATTCCAGGTGGTTATCGTCGATGGATTTACTCTTCCATGCACACAAGTGATACAACTTGACATCACTTTGGGTAGGCACAAGGTTTGTGATGATTTTTATGTGGTAAATGTTGATGAAACGGATGTGGTTTTAGAGGACAATGGTTACACTCACTTGGGATATTCACATAGAATTATCAAACTATGGAACTTAAATTCAAATTTGAGGGTAAAGAAGTTGTTCTTCAAGATTTGTCTAATGGAGCTCCAAGGTTTATTACTACAAAGAGAATGGAGAGAGCTTTTCGTAGGGGACAAGTAGATTGGGCAGCTTAATGTATATGAATGAAACATCAATTACAAATGGACAATTCATTCATGTAGATATTCAGGCCATTATGGATAAGCATAACATGGTATTTGGTCATATTCCACTAGGACTACCACCTGATAAGGGATTTTACCATGTCATTGAATTAGAGGAAGGTTACAAACCAATCATCACTATGCCATATTGTCATCCAAAAAGTAATACGGAAGAAATTGAGAAAACAATTAAAGAATTACTCAACATGGGACATATACAACCAAGCTCTAGTCCTTTTGCTTCTTCAGTAGTATTTGTTAAAAAGAAGGATGGTTCTATAAGGATGTGTGTCAATTACAGAGCACTCAATATAAAGGCTATCAAAAACCGCTATCCTATCCCTAGAATTGATGAATTGATTGATGAACTCCACAGACCAGTATATTTCTCTAAGATTGATTTGTGTTTCGGGTACCATCAAATAAGAATGAAGGAAGATGTTCACAAGATAGCCTTCAAATGTCAAATGTCACTTTGGGCATTTTGAATTCCTAGTCATGCCATTTGGACTGACTAATGCTCTAACTACATTCCAATCTTGTATGAACCAAGTATTTGGTAAGTAGTTAAGGAAATTTCGTTTGGTCTTCTTTGGTGATATATTGATTTATAGTAAAACTTGGGAGAACCACTTAAAACATATAGATAAGGTATTAGGAATACATTTGCAGTCACTATTTGCCAAAGCATCTAAATGTGAATTTGGAATGAAAAATATTTTGTATTTAGGGCATAAGATTAGTTCCCAAGACGTCATTGTAGATGAGGAGAAGATTAAGGCGATAGTAGATTGGCCTCAACCTAAGACTTTATCACATTTAAGAGGACTTGTGGGACTCTGTAGTTTTTATAGGAGATTTGTCAAAGGGTTCTCACGATTGGCTGCCCCACTAATAGACTTAACTAAGAAAAGAGCATTTTCATGGAGTGAGGCGGCACAAAGAGCTTTTGAAAAACTCAAAAGTGGTAATGAGTTATTGTTCCATATTTCTCACTCCCATTTGAAATAGAATGTGATGCTTTAGGAGAAGGCATTGGAGCAATATTAATGCAAAATAAACACCCAATAGCATTCAAGAGTCGTAAGCTTAAAGAATACAAGAAGAACTACTCTATTTATGACAAAAAAATGTTGGCCATCATGCATTCTTTAACAAAGTTCAAGCAATACTTGATTTGTGGTATACACAAACCATAATAATCTAAGATTCTTCCTAAGTAAAAAAGATTTGAGTGATAAATAGTAGAAATGGGTGATCAAGTTACAAGCTTACGATTTTGATATCGAATAGGTGAAACGAAAGAATAATATCATAGCTGATGCCTTATCTCGAAGGCCTCATTTTTGCTCTATGACGAATATTTCTACAGATTGGAAAACTTCTATATTAGCATAATATGCCAAAGATACCTTGGCTAATGACATATTGGAAGGCAAGTCGCATGCTGATAGCTACAAAGTAGTTGAGGAACTTGTTCTTTATAAAGATCAAATATATCTAGTCCCAGGATTGAGGATGAAAGAAAAGATTCTAAGAGCATAACATGATTCCACTCTGGTTGGACATCAAAGATACTATAAAACATATAAACAAGTGAGAACGATTTTCTTGGAAGGGTTTCAAGGGGGATGTCTTAAAGCATGTCAAAGAATGTATGGTTTGTCAACAAAAAAGGTAGAACAAACATTTCCAACTGGTTTGTTACAACCCCTACCAATTCCAAAACAAAAATAGGAATGTATTTAAATGGATTTCATCACAGGTCTGCCAAAAGTACAAAGGAAGGATTGTATCTTTGTGGTCGTAGATCGACTCACCAAGTATGCTTCATTTCAATGCCATATATTTCAAATATAGAGCTCTACAAGTGGCTGATCTATTCTTTAGATAAATATTTAAACTTCATGGACTGCCTAAAAATATTGTTCGTAACAAAGATGATAAATTTATTAGTTTATTTTGGAAAGAACTCTTTCGGTTGACCAAAATAGAATCAATCACAAGAACTAGCTACCACCTACAAACGGATGGGCAAATAGAAATTGTGATTAAATGGCAGGCCCAATTTTTTTGAAAACTCGGGACTCGGCAAAAACTCGGATGAAACCCCCCATGACTATACAATCAAGGATGAAAACCCTTAATTTCCATTTCTGAGTTAGGGATGAAAACCCTTGATTTCAGGCAGATCTGTGAGCACTTTCAAAGCAGACATAGAAGAGGAAATCATCACAGTTTGAAGAAGATAGTACAGCAGAATAAAGGACAAGTGTTATATTTTTCAAGAGATAAATTATTAGTTTTCAAGCCGAATTATATTTTACCAAAATTATAATTTCTAAATAAATTAATATTTATGATTAATACTAAATTTATTATTGTGAGTTAGGGTTATCATATTAAATGAAATTAAGGGAAATCTAGAAGGGGACATTACAGCATCTTTCATTTCACATACTCAAAATCATGGGTTAAAATTTAAAAGCTTTCTCTAGAATGCAACATGTCAGCATAAGAAGGAAGGTTTGTGAATCTTCAACATTGTATGATGTTTTCATCAACCACAAAGGCCCTGATGTCAAACAAACTTGTGCTACTCAGTTTTATAACTCCCTTGAGCAGTTGGAAATATAGGTGTTTCCCTCTACTATTCAGACTGTCTTATGCTTTGCTAAGGTGAAGCCTTTTGATCTCCGCCGAATAGTAATGGGATTATATGCTGAAGCATTTATTAAATATAAAGTGAAAGGCAGACACCTAGAGAAGCTTGTCGCATGGAAGGAAACCCTTCATTTCCTTTCTGTTATAGTTGGTGAAGAAATTAACAATTTCAGTGATTGCTGAAAAAGGAAAGAATGGGGCGAGGAAGGATCGAAGTGAAGAAAATTCCAGATAGGAAGAGTAGAGTGGAACCTTTTGTAAAGGCGAGCCTGCCTGATGAAGAAAGTGTCAGAGTTATCTGGGTTGTGAGATGCCTAAGTGGGCCTCATTATCTTTTCTCAAACTGGAAAGCTCTCTCTTGTTTCTCTAACCCCAAGTACACCATCTGCCTCTAACTCTCTTACCCAAATATCATACCAGGTATTGGCTTCTTGTTAGACAAGTTGTATTGTAATAGCTGGTTATATTTTATAGCTTGGAGATTTTCTTACACCAATTTAGATTTGGGAAGGAGAATGGAAGGAAACAAAACGTGAGAGAAAACCTATCTCCACTATTTTGGTGTTATGGTGTGAAGGAACCAAAGCGTAGCCTTTGAAAACCATGAAAAGGGAACATGAGATAAAAACACATTAAGAATAACCCTGTCATCAGCTAAGTAGCTGTGCGACTGGAACTGAACACCAAATATTTGCAAAATGTAAAAATTTTACCAAACATCCAATTGGGGTTTCTACAAGATGCTCCATATTAATTGAAATATTAATCTACATTCAATTCATTTGCATATTTCTTTTGTATAATGGACTGCCTGCTTTATAACACTTCTCTACCAAATTTTTATTATTATCAAGTATGTAAATATAAAATAGCTATCTACTTCTTTTAAGAAGTATCCATGATTCCATAATATTTCAAGTTTATAGATTGGTCAGTCAGCTATGCAAGGCATTTAATACTTCTCGTGCCGTATTTATTTAAAAGATAAGTTTAACCAAAAACAATAGAACTTGACCCTCAACTGGAAGTTTTTGATGTCATAAGTGGGTAATAATGTTCATGGAGCTTAATATATATCTATAACTAAACTTGAGAACTTATTAGTGTCACTATAGTATGATAAGAAAACTATCATTTAATACAATGATGTTGTTGAGATTGAGTTAAGAGACAAACCATTTGCAATCATATAGGATAGCATCTCCTAATATCTTATTGCTAACTATGAAGATCATAATCAATTATAAGTGGTGAGGGAGAATATTATGTAGTCAAGGAACTGGCCTAATGTAAGAGTATTGGATCGTGCCATAATATAAATGAGATCAAAGGGTTAAGAATATTATTATTCATATTATTGAATGTACATCTTCATACAATGATATAAAGGATATAGTCTTGCCCATTGGTCTCAAGTATGATGTTGGTTTGTTTTTTAGTAACTCCAACTGATTCCTAAAACTATCTAAATAAGTAGCCAACTCTTATGCTCAAAAATTTCATAGAGTTAGTCAACAAACAGGAGAAAGGTTTAACAATTCTCTCCTCTACACTTTAGGCTCTGCAAAACCTAGGAGGGTGGTCCTGTGCAATATCTAATGGGATTTCATACAATTCATGCAGGATATTGCTTTAAACAGATATTCTCTCTTTAAGTGACCAAGAATTACAAATGAAACATACTTGATGGGCTAGATTCTTGGAGCTTTATGCATTCTGGATCTAAGAACATGTAAATAACATTATGAAATAACTTATAACAGTAAGGGAAATTTGGTTTTCAAATTTGATGACCATAAAAACATAACCAGAATATACATTCAGATTGGTGCCTTACACCTAGGCAACAAAGTCAAAGAAAATGCAATTGAACCTTGAATAACATATTTTAACCTAATTTTGTAAAAGCTTAATATCAATGCCTTACACTGATATTACTCAAAATTTACAATCAATTCTTCTTGATAATCCCTGTATACATTCAAAACCCTCAATATTCCTTATACAACAACTTAATCCATTACTTGAATAGAAGCTATGAAAGAAATACACAATTGTAGAAAAATTGCAAAGATGAACAGAAATGATCCTTGATCAATTTGTATTCATAAGTGATAAAGAAGTATACAATTCAGGAGACAATTGATTGTGAAATTGTCACAGTATATTCATGTACAAAGCTAGTATTGTTATACAAAAGTGGCAATTACATTGACATTTCTTCCTAAGAAGACCTAGACCGGACTAATACAGACCTAGAATATAGACACTCTACTCACAAAATTCCAAGATCCCCTACAAAATGGCCTTGAATTCCATTTTATAAAAACAAGGGAACAACAAGCTTCAGGCCATGGACAGATGTCACATTTTCATTTGACAATCATGTCCTACGATCAAAACAAAAATAAGGCTACAATTGCATCGTAGAAGATAGAAACCCTTCACTAGATCACAAAACAATTGTACATGCCGTTGAAGAAGATACTCGTCAATCATGAGATGATGAAACAAAATGGAAGGATGTGCAATCATTCAGTTGAAATTCTCCACCACATTGAAACCGTAATCCTTCAAAATACCCACCAAGGAAAAGAATTGACTGGGCCATAAAAAGACAAAAGAGTTCCATCTTTGCAAAAAGACAAATTCCAGAGGATATATTTATTCAGTATATTTCTCCAACCATGAGTTGTACTCCTCTGAAGGCCATTGAAAATTTAAAAACTTTTGGACCTTATTGTTATGGGCATTATATCTTGCAGATATTATTGCCCTAGTCTTTTTGTGAAAGTATCCGGATTATACTCCAATTTGAACAAGTCATCAATTGATGTATTAAGGAATGCCAAATCTGGTTTACCACTTGTATATGATGATAGTGAAGGGATAATACCACCAAACTCTATCTTCCATCTATCCAAGGACTTGATTGCTCTCGAATTATCCATGATCTCAGGCGTTATTCCTTGTTCCATGCCTTCAAACATTTTCAATTTAGCCTTAAACTGCATATCCAATTTTGCTTGAAAGGCTGAAACTTCTCCTAATAGATCAATGTGTTCAATGATCTACATCAAATTCTTAGAAGTATTATTGTCAAAAGTTGTCATCTTAATAACTTATTTTATGGAAGTGGCTCTAAGGATCCACTATTTTAATACTTCCTAGAAGCTATTATGTTTGGCATATGCTTTCTGTAATCCGTCATATGCTATCCAGGCACCTTCAATTCTATGTAGCACACATGAAAGTCTATGGCCCAATACATCATCGGTAATATCATTAACAATCTTATTTGCCTCTTCCTTGGCCAACCTTTCATTTTCTTCACTCTGTTCTAATTGCTCCTTCAAGTCCTTTATCCTGAGAGAGAGAGAGAGAGAGTCTCTCTATCTTGTATTGAAAAATTTGTTGATGTGGTTGCAGGAGGGGAAGGAGTAGCAACAAATGGCTGTGGTAACTGAGCCACCACTTTATTGTATTCATTCTGCAGCTTCAAGTGCATTTCATGCAACTTGTCATACTCAGCCTTCTGCCTTTTAGCAGTTGCTTCACTAAATAAGGCAGTGTACACCACCAAGGATGCAACCTAAGGAGTAGATGTATCAGATACTCTTTTTACAATCAAATTCCTTGATAACTCATGAACATTATATGCCTCTTGGCTTATCAAAGGCTGGGGCCATCACGCAAATAGCCAGGGTCTCCAATCTTGGACTGAAGCCTGATCTGAAGTACACCTGCTCTGCATGCTCATCTGAATGCTTCTCCATCCTGGTTCCCGATGGTATCTAGTGCAATTGCTGAAGCAAGGTCCCATTCTGGAAACAGGAGGATTCCACTTTAACAAAATTTCTTCCTTGCTTTGGGGTGATCTTTGAAGCACCAAAGTCCATTTCCTAGATGACTTGATTCATGACTTCTTCATGTTGAGATGTACCCCTTGCTTTGCTTTTTCCAATCTTTCCTAAAATTCCACCTTCTTAATCCTTAAAATAAAGTCTTTGAATTCTTTGGAGGTCACAAAGTTATCATTAGTCATGAATTGACTACATGCCAAGGCTCTAACATCATTGGCAATTATGCTTGGATCATTAAGGTTTACCATAAGCCTATGTGCAAGCACTTATTCATTCTCCTGATCAACATGAGGAGAGGGAAAGTGTTGATCAACTTCCTCATCACAAAGCATGCTCTCAGCAACACCTTCCTCCTCTTGCCTGCTTTTTCCCATCTCTTCAAGATTTATTGAGTAATTGACTAATGGTTGAACACCAGTTGATATCTGAGGAGCAGCTGCATGATGCATTGATGATTGTACAGGTAATGTTTCTTGTTGAACCGACTGTTCAACCTCTTGCTCACCAATTCTTTGCTCAAGAAGACACTTATTGTAAAATGAAAAGGTTTCAAAACTATTGAGTAATTTTTCCATCCTCTCAATAGGATTTGAAATATCAAAGAAAGCATCCCAATAAGAAGGATGAACTGATTTTCTCTTTTCTTTTGTTTGGGTTATGAAAACCCATCTTTGCTTTCTCTCCTTCACCAATTGCATCATCAGAGGCATGAAATTTGTGGTAATACTGTGATCTTCCTCTTTCCAGCCTCATCTTATTGATATACCCTTCTGGATCACAATTTCTTGCATTATCCACTTTCATTCTATAGCCTTGCAGCATGGAGGGAAAAACTTCTAATCCTTCTTTTGCAGTTTTTATAAAATCCGAGAAATGCATCTCAGCAGGGATGAGTGATCCTTTCTTAACCAATCTGAAATGAAACATATCAGATTCATTCAGCTGCCACATTATCTCCATGAATGCCAACCTATCTGATACAAACTTGGGCAGATAATGGGGTTGGACTGGGGTACCATAAACTTTGAAAATTGTGCAATTTTGATTCAAGTTCCAATCCCCCCAATTATGGTCAATTTTCTTCTCCGGGTCAAACTGCAGGGGTCTGAGAAATTTGATAACTTTCTCAGATATTCTTGCTTTTGGCTGCAAGACGAGATTTAACAGGACATCCTGAACAAAAATGTTCTTGAAAGCTAAATAGTTGGCAGAGGAACAATGAGAATCCCAAAGATAAGTCCACATCTGGACTGGCAACTTATTTCCTTCTTCATCAGTTATTTTCAAATTCAGGGATTTGCTCCAAACCTTAACTCTGCTATATAAAATCATATGGCACAACAAAGAAAACCATTTGAAGTAAAGCCCGGCCATTGAGTCCTTCAAATCCCTCAATTGCTTGTGGATTCCCTTAGCAATATAAGAAGCAAAATCAAAGCTTCTGTTGACATCTCTATGCTGAATATCAGCAACAAGCATCATCATATGAATGGGCTTTTTAACCCTGTAGTCTTCTCCCAATACTTGGCATAATGCAAAGTAAGTGTTGATAAAGTAGTCCTCAAAGATATCAAAATCGAAGGGCTCTGTCTCATCCTTGGTGAACCTAGCCAATTTTCTATCTTGCCCTCCTCTCCGATGTTGAGGCAACCACAAGACACTGAAACTATGTTTATCCTTTCCCCATTCTCTGCTCAAGGCTCCAATATCAATACTGATACTTGCTGAAACATTTAGACAAAAAGTATCCACAATAGTTTGCCTCGAACTTTCAAGCAATGGGTTTTCCCTTTTCACTCACAACAACCTTGTTCTCTACATACTTTCATACCAGGGCCCTAATTAAATTAACATTAACGAAAACATTAGGGACAACCAGTTTTCCAACAACCCGAGTCCACAAATTTGAAATAGGCCTGTCAAATAGGCTCGTTTTATAACCATACTCAAACAGAGTCCAACCCTGTTGAGGAATAATGGCATCCCTAATTTGTGACACCCTATCCATTAATTTGTGAGTTAAAAACCCTGTTCCTTGAGCATGTTTAGCCCTTTTTGTAGACTTGGGCAATTGTTTCATCAAATCATCCTCCATAAATCTCTTAGTTCCCATAGATTTCACACTTGATTCGCTCATCTTCAAGGTTTTCTGGTTTCTTGGCAACTAGGTTTTCTTTTTAAACTATCTCTGAGTTACCCTAGGGTCTCTATTCCATTTAAAATTTAAAGAAAACAACCTTAAAATCTTTCTCCTAACACTTCCTTTGATAATTTTTAGACAATTTTGAAAATATGAGTGACTAGAGGAACTTAACCGTGAAAATGCTTGAAAACCCTAGCTTTCTGCACACAATTCTTCTTCAGGAGCTCAGACTTTCTTTCAATTCTCACGAGCACTTGATTATGGCAACAAATAAAACAATTCTTGTTTTATCATCCCAAAAGCAGCAGTAGATGAGCTTCAATTGCTTGAATAAAAGCTCGCACGGATTAAACTGATCATCGGTAAGTAGTCATTCTTGTTTGAATTACAACTGTTGATCTGAATGCATTGCAAGATGATGAACGGTCAGCGCACACCTGAAGCTCACTGCATAATTGATTTGAATTGCCTTTTTGTGAAATTGTGGCCTGAAGGAACCTTGCACTGGAATAAGAAACTGACAGATCCTTTTTCCTTTGGTTATTGCTCGACATGTTTTTGCAATGCATTGAGCACTATAAATTGCGCTATTAGTAAAACATGTGCTGCAATCAGAATTCAACACACATCTTTATCTTAGCTTGTTACTATTGAGCGCATTCTCTTTATCCGTTGAGGATGTGAAGTTGTGCTCTAAAGAAATTATGCGCTAATATGAATAGACACCACGTATCCAGTGAATTCATATTGACCAAGCCATCGCATTTTTCCTATGCACTAATCATCAAAAACTGTGTTGTGAAGATGCTATGCATTGCATTTGGGACCAACACATGTCCAACTTTCATTTGCTATCGCCGAGCGCATTTTCTTTGTGCGCTAAGAACATGAATTTGTGCTTTGAAAAAGATATTCACTTAAATTAGATGCTCACACGCATCTCATTTTCGGTCGTTACCGCCTAGCGCATTCTAGCCATGCACTGAAGATATGAAAATGCGCTTCAAAAAAGCAATGCGCTAAGACAATAAGGCAACACATGTCCTCATGCTAATCAAGGATGCCCGATGCGTTTTGCTTATGTGTGGAGTAAATGAAATTGCGATGCTTGGAACCTAGGCGTTATTACGAGGACATGACACGTGCCCAAACCTTTACGAATACTGCCTAGTGCAATTCACTTATGCGCTGGGAAACCAAAGACGCAATGTATAATGAGGTTGTGCTGCAATAAGAAGGCGACAGGTGTACTATGCGAGGGGGCCATACTTTTTCTAGTGTTTAAGTTATGAATTAAGGCATGTGCAAATAAGATGTTTTAAGTGTGCTAGGACATGCAACTAGTAGACGTAAAAGGGGGCCAATAACATAGCAACATAAAAGACTTCATAAAGCATTCTAAGATACTAGAGCCAGTCGAATAGGTCAATGAAAAAATAAAACAAAAATGCAAGGCAAGACTAAAATTTCATTACGGTTTTACACATGCAAAAGCAACATTTTACTAACCCTAGCAATATTTATAACATCCTTTTGCACTTTTGAGCAATTTTCAAAAGGCAAAGAGTCACAAGATTTGCAAATTGCACCACCATATGACTCGAATGTTGATCATGCTTAGAGAAAAGAATGTATTTTTTCCATATGTATTTTGAGGTCTAGAAGGATGTTTTATACGATTATGATACTTGATTTTATAGAACCATATTGTGGTTAGAAACCTCATTTGGACCAATGTCCAGGATTTTGGTATTATTGATGCATGACAATGGTATTTGACAATTACTTTATAGGGATGTGTATACTTTATTATTTGGTATTATTGATGCATGACAATGTCCTATTATTGGTATCAAGATTGCCTAGCAACCTCATACCTAGGTATACTTGAATCTCCATGCCTGGAGAGATATTTCTTGGATCACATTATTACTAACAAACCCTAGCTAACCCTTAATGCTCGTGTAAGTGAATCTTAATGCATATAGAACCTTGGTGGGTTAGCAAGGAAGAATTAATGTTAGTTTGCTAAGGTTTAATTAACTCCCTTGAGTGGAAAAACGTATTACCCTTGTTTATTAATTGGATGAGGGGTTTTTATGTGTAGGAATTCCAAGTGTATGTTCTTTGAGAGAGACCTTGTGAGGAGAACTACATGTGACTTTGATCACTTTTGGAAGCAAGTATGTAGGAAGTCCTTGGGCGAAGGATGCCCATATGACCTCAAGTCCATAGGGGGAGAGTTTAGGGGGATAACTCCAAGGTTGGGATTCTTCCTAAACTTGTTTGACCTTCCCTCTTTAGTAGGCTTCAGTTTGAGGCTGAAATTGGTATAAGATGGTTATGAAAGAGTTGAGGAAACTGTATAACTCGTATCTAATAATGATGTAAAATTAAGTTAACAAAATCTAATGAGGTGAACAATGGGTATTCTCATTTGCTAAGATGGTTTTCCCACCTTTAAAATACACTTAGATTTGTGTTGAGCTTAGGATTGAGTTCGTAATGGTGGCCTTTTCCATCTATGAGGGTAAATATTACCAATATGGTATGGCATTTTATTAAATATTATATCTATGGATTTACTCATGTTTGTTAAATAATGTGTTTCCAAAATAAGTAATTGAAGTAAATGGACTTTGATTCTTTGTGAGTTAGCATGAGTTTATGTATGTGTTTGGACAAAGGCCATCTTCAGGGATTCAATGGTTACATATGTGTTGGTAAATTATCCTCAGACCTATAAGATAATTGAATAGTTTACCAAATCCCTTTCCAGTTTCCGGTAATGTACCTAGATTAATTACCCATGATATAAACCCTTCCCATAATGTGTTTTGATCTATATCCTGGTACTTTCTAATGCTACAATGCTGAATTGAGATAGATACAAGGTTAACTTTTAAGGCAACACAAGACAGATGGAATAAGGACTCTACGAGGGTATAGGTAGAGGGTGTATGTTAGTTTTATGATCAGATGTAAATAAGCAGATTTTAATTCAAATTCAAACAAATAGACACAACATATACCTTGGGAAAACCCTCCACTTGAGGAAGAAAAACCTAGCAACAATATATCACTTATATATTCAATATGAAACAATAATCTCCTTTGCAATGAGGCCGATTATGAGGCCAAACAACAACACTAAAACTTGATGCAATCACAGAATAATATATAACTCCTTGCTGATGATAATATCAATCTCTCTTAGTGATGAACTCGGCCTCCTTCAAGACTTTGATCTGCACTTGATAAACTCCCACTTGCATAAACTCAAACTTATGAATGGATGAATATAACGATTACAAATGAACAATAGCCATCTCTATTATATACATGAAGGAGAAAGAGATTGCGTCTCTTCAAGACAAGAAGTTGGCCTCAATGAAATGTTGTGTCTCCATAAAAGATGGCGAATGAGAGAAGTTGCCCTCAAGTAAAATAATTAAATATTATATGTTTCCAAGTGAAGCGCCCCTTCACATTCATATCAGCTTCAATAAATTGAATAGCCGATAAGGCTATATTCAATTTATCTCTTCATAAGTCATGGCCGGAAGTGACGCACGACGTTGCTAACATCAACACTCCCTCTTAGCTAGGGAGGAAGAATTCTAGCTAACCAATGTCATGGAGTCTCTCAACATGACATCCACAATGGCTACACCCATATGTGGAAAGAGCTCATCACAGAGTCACTCAATGTGATATTGTCCATCATGGCTACTCCCATGAATGGAAGGAACAAGTGCACAAGTGCCCATCACGGAGTCACTCAACGTGATGTCGTCATCTCATCATGACGTCCACCATGGCTACTCCCAGAGGGTGGATAAACACAAGTACAAGGAATTCATCACAGAGTCTCTCAACGTGATGTTGTCATGGAGTCACTCAACATGACATCCACCATGGCTACTCCTAGAGGGTGGAAACAAGGGCTTTCACCTCAAATTTCTCTCACAGAGAAAGATGCATTAGACAAGGACTTACACCTCAAATTTCTCTCACAGAGAAAAAATGCATTAAACAAGGGCTTACACCTCAAATTTCTCTCACAGAGAAAAATGCATTAAAACAAATCACAAAAGATCACTGAAGCTGAGTCTCCCTCTCAGCTAGGGCTTCATTCTCCACAATTCTAAGCTTGTCTCAAAAGTACACAAACTTAACTTTGGAGAGAGGCTTGGTGAGAATGTCGGCAATCTGCTCATCAGTGCTAATGTATCTCAACTGGATAGCTTTCCTCAATACCATATCTCTGATATAGTGGTATTTGATCTCAACATGTTTGGTTCTGTTATGGAACACTGGATTGACAGAAAGCTTCACACAACTTTGATTATCACAATGGATGACAGTCGGCTCCAATGATTGTCCAAACAATCCTACGAGGAGCTTCCAAAGCCACACTGCTTCTCGAGCTGCCACACAAGCTGCAATATACTCGGCCTCTGCGGTGCTTAGTACCACTGGAGATTGCTTCCTGCTACACCAGGAGATCATCGCAGATCCCAAACTAAAGCAACAACCAGAAGTGCTCTTCCGATCAGCTACACACCCTGCCCAATCAAAATCAGAATATCCATGCAGCTTCAAGTCCACACCAAAAGAATATCTCAAGCCATACCCAACTATAGGATATGTTTTGCTGCAACTAGGTGTATTTGCCTTGGTTCACACATGAACTGACTAAGTGCACTCACTGCATAGCAAATATCTGATCTAGTATTGACTAGATACATCAATGATCCAATCAACTGCATATACATAGTAGGATCCCCCAGATCTGAACTAGCTGAAGCCTCTTTTAACTTTTGAAAATTGGTTTCCATAGGTGTAGACATGGATTTGCAATCCATCATACCAAATCTCTTCAAGATGTCTATTGTATACTTCCCTTGACTCAGAATGATCTCATTAGGCCTTTGCCATACTTCTAAGCCAAGGAAGTAATGCATGTACTTAAGATCCTTCATTTCAAATTCAAAAGCCAACTCCTCCTTGCATTTGATAATGAGGTGTTCTTCTCCAGTAAGAAATAGATCATCAACATAGAGAACCAAGATTAAAGCCTCACCATTAATTACCTTGAAGTATAGATTTGAATCAGCATCATTCTTGGAGAAGCCCAAGCTCAATAGGTATCGATCAATCCTCTCATACCAAGCACGAGGAGCTTGCTTAAGGCCATACAAAGCCTTCTTCAATTTGCAAACGTGAGACTCCTTCTCATGAACCTCAAATCCATCAGGTTGCTCGATGTATACCTCTTCTTCAATTACACCATTTAGAAATGTTGTCTTCACATCCATCTGATGTAACTTCCATCCTTTAGCTGCTGCAATAGCAATGATAGTCCTGATGGAGGTATAACGAGCAACTGGAGCAAATGTTTCCTCATAGTCTATTCCTTCTTTTTGAGAGAACCCCCTAGCCACAAATCTAGCCTTGTACTTCTCAATGCTTCCATCAACCACATGCTTGATCTTGAAAAGCCACTTAGAAGATACAACAAATTTCCCTTCTGGTTTAGGTACTATATCCCAAACATCATTCTTGAGAATAGATTGATATTCTTCAGCCATAGCATCTCTCCATACTTGCTGACTTGAAGCTTCCTCAACACTGGAAGGCTCAGATTCAATCATTTGACTCATCAATGCAACATAGCTTGAAAACTTCTGAGGTCTTTTGCTTTCTTTGAATGTTCCTCTAGGGGCTGCAAATGTTTCTGCCTCCTGCATTGTTTTCCTAGCCCATAGAGGTCTCTTTCGACCAATAACAATGTCTCTAGGCCCATTAGTAGGTTCCAAAGGCTCAACTGGATCACCATCTTCTTTTGGTTCAGGAGTCTCCCTCTGAATCTCAGGAGTATGGTCAACTTCCATTTCCTGAGGAGTCTCATGGTCTTCATTATCTATCTCCATGGGAGAGCCTTTAGATCTCTTGAATGCAACATCCTCTTCAAATATAACATCCTTGCTGATCTCTATCAGTTTCTGACCTAGAATGTAAATCCTGTAGGCTTTTGAAGACTCACTGTAGCCCACAAATATTTCCTTCTTACCAGATGGTTCCAATTTAGTCCTTTTATCTTTAGTCACATGAACATAAACAGGACAACCAAATATTCTCAAATGGCTGACTTAAGGGTTCACACCTGAGAAAGCTTCTTTAGGAGTCATGTTCTCCAAGATACGATGAGGGCTCCGATTCTAACCATACACAGCTGTCCTAGATGCCTCGGCACAAAGGAAGGTTTGCAGATCTTGATCATGAATCATGGCTTTAGTTGCTTCTACAATAGATCTGTTCTTCCTTTATGCTACACCGTTTTGTTATGGATTGTAAGGAACACAAAACTCTCTCTTAATCCCTGCCTCAACACAAAAGTTACGAAAGCTTCCAGAGATGTATTCTCCTCCGTTGTCAGATCTCAGAACTTTGATTCTCTTCCCCGACAAGTTCTCTACTTGAGCTTTAAATTCCTTGAATCTCTCAAGTACTTCCTCAGATTCTTTAGTCTTTAAGAAATAAATCCAAATCTTTCTAGAGTAGTCATCAATGAAAATTACATAATACAAGAAACCACTCAAAGAAGCAACAAACATTGGACCACACAAATCATAATGAACAAGATCTAGAATGCATTTAGATCTACTTTCACTACTATGAAAAGGTCCTTTAGTATTCTTACCCAAAGCGCATCCTCGACAAGTACCTTCATGCTCCTGATTGAGTTTAGGAATGCCAGTGACCATCTTCTCCATGGTTGGAAGTGCTCTAAAGTGAAGGTGAGCAAGTCTTCTATGCCAAAGCTCACACGAACTTGATGAATCATGCAACAAAGCCTGTAGTGGACGAGTGCAAAGTTTGTAGAGACATTCTTGCCGAACACCAATCACTCGGGCTGACTTGATGCTAGAGTTCTTTAGCCATGCAAGAACTTTTCCTTCAGAGAATGCAACTTGATATCCCTTGTCCTCCAAGGCTAAAATTGAGACAAGGTTCTGCTTGATGCCTGGTACAAATAGAACATCACTCAACTGAAGAGAGATGTCGGAATCTAAGTGAAGAGAGGAGGTTCCAACACCTTTCACGGAATAACATGCATCATCTCCAATTATGACTTGAACACTTGTATCTCTCTCCACCAAATCTGAAAGATGTTCTCTAAATCCAATAATGTGACGGGAGGCACCACTATCAATCAACCAAGTGTTGCTATCTGTAGGAACATTGCTTGATAAGGCAGAATAGAATAGGAAATCACTTGAATCCTTCTGAGAAGAGATCTCACCCACATCCGCAATTTAAGCATGTTGTTTATGTTGATGTTATAGCAGCTTCGGGCTCCTCCTTCCAGCCTCGAGTCAAGACATAAAATTGCATATAGCCTATTGACTATTTATTTTATTGAGATAATTAAAAGTGAAGAGGCGCTTCACTTGGCAACAATGTAAATTCTAATTGGGCCGACTTTCCTTGTATTTCGCATCTTTTATTTGTAATTGTATTTTTCATATGTGGTCGACCTTGTACATGAAGAGGTGCGACCTCTCTCTCACTTTGTATTTATACAAGGTCATTTCCATCCATTCACCCATCAACCAAGTTCGATTCATTCCTTCATTCAAGTGCGAATTTCATCATAGAGCAGATCGTGAATTTCTTCAAGTGCAGATTTCGATATCAAGGAAGAGCAGATTATTATTTGTCTTTGCATCTAGAGTTAGTGCTGAATATTGGTCTTGTGATTGGCCTCATTGTAAAGTGAATTGTTGCCATTATTATATATATAAGAGAGATCTTTGTTGCTGGGTTTTTCTCCCTCAAGTGGAGGGTTTTCCTAGGGTATATGCTGTGTTTATGTGCCTGATTTTAAATTAAATTTCTGCTTTTATATCTGATCATAAAATTTAACATGGTATCAAAGCGGGTTTAAGAAGATCGTGATCAGATTTATATAGCAGCGCTATCATCCTCTCTTATTCTCATTCTCTTGCCTCTATCTTATCGTCAAGATGGTGAACGGGCTCAAGATCGAAGATAGACTTGAGGGTGCATCAAACTTCACATCTTGGAAGTTTAGAGTCATGCTCGCTTTGGAAGAAAATGAGTTAGCTAAGTTCATAGAGGGCGAAGTTCCCGAACCAACCGATGAGAATGAGAAGCCTCAATGGAAGAGAAATGGCACTAAGGCGAAAAAGATGTTGGTTAATTCCCTGAAAGATCACATTGTGCCACTCATCTCCAAGATAAAAACAGCAAGAGATATGTTCAAGACCTTGGAGGAGATGTATGAGATCAACAACACAAATCGAGCTCTTGCATTAAAGCAACAACTTCATCACATCAAGATGGCGAAAGGAGATTTCGTCATCACATTCTTCATGAAGATCACCAAGTTGAGAGATCAGCTCTCTACCATTGGGCATATTGTTGATAACAAGGATTTGACTATGTTGGCTCTTAATGGTCTTCCTCCATCTTGGGAGTCATTCATTTAGGGAATCAGTGTGAGATCAAAACTCCCTAAGTTTGATCGGTTGAGAGCAAATTGTATTCAAGAAGAATTAAGGTTGGTTGCGCAAGGCATTGGTCAAAGCTCTACAAATGAAGACATTCATGTTCTTGCCGCTTAATCCTCGAAGAAGAAAGGAAAAGAAGGAAAGGGTACTTCAAGAGGAATAGAGATAAAGGGTCAGATGGTGCCCCTGCATTTAATAAGGACCTATCTCGCGTTCAATGTTTTAGATGTGACAAGTTTGGTCACTATGCAAAGGATTGCCCAACCAGGCCTAAGCTGTAGGCTTCATTTGCAAATGTGGGTGAGATCTCTCCGGAGAAGGATACAAGTGAATTTCTATTCTATTATGCTTTGTCAAGCAATGTGCCTACCGACATCAACACTTGGTTGATTGATAGTGGTGCCTCTCGCCACATCACTAGATTTAGAGAGCATCTATCTGATTTGGTGGAGAGATTCTAGTGTTCAAGTCATTATTGGTGATGATGCAAGTTATTCTGTGAGAGGTGTTGGGACCTCCTCTCTTCACTTGGATTCTGACATTTCCTTACAGTTGAGCGATGTTCTATTTGTTCCCAGTATCAAGCGGAACCTTGTCTCTATTTCAGCCTTGGAGGACAAGGGATATCAAGTTGCATTCTCCGAAGGCAAAGTTCTTGCATGGCCGAAGAAATCAAGTATCACGACTGCTTGGGTGATTGGAGTTCGACATGAGTGTCTCTACAGACTTTGCACTCGTCCACTTCAGGCTTTGTTGCATGATTCTTCAAGCTCGTGTTAACTTTGGCATAAAAGACTTGCTCACCTTCACTTTCGGGCACTACCAATCATGGAGAAGATGGTCACGGGCCTTCCTAAATTCAACCAGGAGCATGAAGGCACTTGCAGAGGTTGCGCTTTAGGTAAGAATACTAAAGGACCCTTTCATAGTAGTGAAAGTAGATCTAAATGCATTCTAGATCTTGTTCATTTTGATTTGTGTGGTCCAATGTATGTTGCTTCTTTGAGTGGTTTCTTGTATTATGTAATTTTTATTGATGACTACTCTAGAAAGACTTGGATTTATTTCTTAAAGACTAACGAATTTGAGGAAGTACTTCAGAGATTCAAGGAATTTAAAGCTCAGGTAGAGAACTTGTCCGAGAAGAGGATCAAAGTTCTAAGATCTGACAATGGAGGAGATTACATCTCCTGAAGTTTTCGTAACTTTTGTGTTGAGGCAGGAATTAAGAGGGAGTTTTGTGTTCCCTACAATCCACAACAAAACGGTGTTACAGAAAGGAAGAATAGATCTGTTGTAGAAGCAACTAGAGCCATGATTCATGATCAAGATCTACAAACCTTCCTTTGGGCTGAAGCATCTAGGATAGCTGTGTATGTTCAGAATAGAAGCCCTCACCGAATTTTGGAGAACATGACTCCTGAAGAAGCATTCACCGGGGTGAAGCCGGAAGTAAGTCATTTGAGGATCTTTGGTTGTCCAGTGTATGTTCATGTACCTAAAGACAAAAGGACAAAGATGGAACCGTCTGGCAAGAAGGGAATATTTGTGGGCTACAGTGAATCTTCAAAAGCCTACAGAGTGTACATTCTAGGTCAGAAATTGATTGAGATCAGCAAGGATGTTACATTTGAAGAAGATGTTGCATTCAAAAGGTCTAAGGGCAGCCACATGGAGTTAGACAATGAAGACCCAGAGTCTCCTCAGGATATGGAAGTTGACCATACTCCTGAGATTCAGAGGGAGGTTACTGATCCTAAAGAAGATGATGATCCAGTTGAGCCTTTGGAACCTACTGATGGGCCTACAGACATTGTGATTGGTCATAAGAGACTTCTTTGGGCTAGGCAAACAATGCAGGAGGCAGAAAGGTTTGCAGCCCCGAGAGGAACTTTCAGAGAAAGCAAGAGACCTCATAAGTTTTCAAGCTATGTTGCTTTGATGAGTCAAATCATTGAGTCAGAGCCTTCTAGTGTTGAGGAAGCTACTAGTCAACAAGAATGGAAAGATGCTATGACTGAGGAGTATCAATCCATCCTCAAGAATAATGTTTGGGACATCATACCTAGACCTTAAGGTAAATCTGTTGTATCTTCTAAGTGGCTCTTCAAGATCAAGCATGCAACTGATGGGAGCATCGAGAAGTACAAGGCTAGGTTTGTGGCTAGAGGATTCTCTCAGAAAGAGGGAGTAGACTATGAGGAAACCTTTGCTCCAGTTGCTCATTATACTTCCATTAGGACCATCATTGCTATTGCAGCATCTAAGGGATGGAAGATACACCAGATGGACGTGAAGACAACATTTCTAAATGGTGTAATTGAGGAAGAGGTATATATTGAGCAACCTGAAGGCTTTGAGGTTCATGGGAAGGAGTCTCATGTTTGTAGGCTGAAGAAGGCTTTGTATGGCCTTAAGCAGGCTCCTCGTGCTTGGTACGAAAGAATTGATCGATACCTAATGAGCTTGGGCTTCTCCAAGAATGATGCTGATTCAAACCTTTACTTCAAGGTAATTGACGACGAAGCATTAATCTTGGTTCTCTATGTTGATGATTTAATTCTTACTGGAGAAGATCACCTCATTATCAAATGCAAGGAGTTAGCTTCTGAATTTGAAATGAAGGATCTTGGTCTCATGCACTACTTTCTTGGCTTAGAAGTATGGCAGAAGCCGCATGAGTTCATTCTGAGTCAAGGCAAGTATACTATAGACATCTTGAAGAGATTTGGTATGATGGATTGCAAATCCATGTCTACACCTATGGAAACCAATTTTCAAAAGCTTAAGGAGGCTGCAACTAGTTCAGATCTGCTGTATCCTACTATGTACAGACAGTTGATTGGATCGTTGATGTATCTAGTCAATTCTAGACCAGATATTTGCTATGCAGTGAGTGCACTTAGTCAGTTCATGTGTGAACCTAGGCAAATACATCTAGTTGCAGTGAAGCATATCCTAAGATACTTGCATGGCACAGTTGGGTATGGCTTGATATATTCTTCTGGTGTGGACTTGAAGCTGCATGGATATACTGATTCCGATTGGGCAGGATGTGTCACTGATCGGAAGAGCACCTCCAAATGTTGTTTCAGTTTGGGGTTTGTGATGATCTCCTGGTGTAGCAGGAAGCAGTCTTCAGTGGCCCTAAGCACCGCAAAGGCCGAGTATATTGCAACTTGTGTGGCAGCTCGAGAAGCAGTGTGGCTTCAGAAGCTCCTTGCAGGATTGTTTGGACAATCATTGGAGTCGACTGTCATTCATTGTGATAATCAAAGTTGTGTGAAGCTTTCTGTCAATCCAGTGTTTCATGACAGAACTAAACATGTTGAGATCAAATACCACTATATCAGAGATATGGTATTGAGGAAAGCAATCTAGTTGAAGTCTATTAGCACTGATGAGCAGACAACAGACATTCTCACCAAGCCTCTTGCCAGAGTAAAGTTTGTGTACTTTCGAGACAAGCTTGGTATTGTGGAGAATGAAGCCCTAGCTGAGAAGGAGTCTCAGTATCAGTGATCTTCCGATTTGCTTTAATGCATTTCTCTCTGTGAGAGAGATTTGAGGTGTGAGCCCTTGTTTAATGCATCTTTCTCTGTGAGAGAAATTTGAGGTGAAAGCCCTTGTTTCCACCCTCTAGGAGTAGCCATGGTGGATGTCATGTGTGTGACTCCATGACAACATCACGTGATAGAGTCCATGATGATTTTCTTGTACTTGTGCTTTTCACCCTCTGGGAGTAGCCATGGTGAATGTCACGATGAGGTGACGACATCACGTTGAGTGATTCCATGATGAGCACTTGTGCACATATGCTATACATGGGAGTAGCCATGGTGGTTGATATCACGATGAGGCGATATGTTCCTTTTCCACATATGGGACTAGCCATGGTGGTTGACATCACAATGAGGTGATGTGTCTTGTACAGCTGGAAGTATTCCTCCCTAGCTGAGAGGGAGTGTTGATGTTATAGCAGCTTCAGGCTCCTCCTTCCAACCTCGAGTCAAGACATAAAATTGCATATAGCCTATCGGCTATTTATTTTATTGAGATAATTAAAAGTGAAGAGGCGCTTCACTTGGCAACAATGTAAATTCTAATTGGGCCGACCTTCCTTGTATTTCACATCTTTTATTTGTAATTGTATTTTTCATATGTGATCGACCTTGTACATGAAGAGGTGCGAGCTCTCTCTCACTTTGTTTTTATACAGGGTCATTTCCATCCATTCACCCATCAACCAAGTTCGATTCATTCCTTCATTCAAGTGCGAATTTCATCATAGAGCAGATTGTGAATTTCTTCAAGTGCAGATTTTGATATCAAGGAAGAGCAGATTATTATCTGTCTTTGCATCTAGAGTTGGTGCTGAATATTGGCCTTGTGATTGGCCTCATTGTAAAGTGAATTATTGCCATTATTATATATATAAGAGAGATCTTTGTTGTTGGGTTTTTCTCCCTCAAGTGGAGGGTTTTCCCAAGGTATATGTTGTGTTTATGTGCCTGATTTTAAATTAAATTTCTGCTTTTATATCTGATCATAAAATTTAACAGTTTAGGTCTAGTTCAATCTTTTGCATAGTGACCAAACTTGTCACATCTGAAGCACTGTATGTGAAAAAGATCCTTCTTCTTCTTAGATGCAGAAGCACCATCCGATCTTCTATCTTTGTTCCTCTTGAAGTTGCCTTTCTTCCCTTTTCTTCCTTTCTTCTTAGAAGATTGAGCAGCAAGTACATGATCTCTTCATTTGTGGAATTTTTCCCATTGCCTCTTGCTGCTAATCTTGATTCTTGTTGCTAATCTTGATTCTTGTTGAATGCAATCTGCCCTCAAGCGATCAAACTTAGGTAGCTTTGATCTCCCACTGATGCCTTGGATAAATGGCTCCCAAGATTGAGGAAGACCATTAAGCGCCAACATAACCAAATCCTTATCATCAACCATATGCCCAATGGTGGAAAGTTGATCTCTCAATTCGGTGATCTTCATGAAGAATGAGATGACGGAATCTCCATTCACCATCTTGATATGATGAAGTTGTTGCCTCAATGCAAGAGCTTTGCTTGTATTAGTTATCTCATACATTTCCTCCAAGGTCTTGAACATTTCTCTTGCTGCCTTCAACTTGGAGATAATCAGCACAAGGTGGTCCTTCATAGAATCAACCAAGATCTTCTTCGCCTTAGTGCCATTCTTCTTCCATTGTGACTTTTCATTCTCATCGGAAGGTTCAGGAGCTTTGCTCTCCACGAACTCAACAATCTCATTTTCGTCCAATGCAAGCAATACTCTAAACTTCCACGAGGTGAAGTTGGAAGCACTTTCAAGTCTATCTTCAATCTTGAGCCCGTTCACCATTTTGAGGATAAGATAGACACAAGAAGATGAGAACAAGAGTGGAAGATAACACTGCTTATAGAAATCTGATCACGATCTTTCTTACACTCGCTCTGATACCATGTTAGTTTTATGATCAGATGTAAATAAGCAGATTTCAATTCAAATTCAAACAAATAGACACAACATATACCTTGGGAAAACCCTCCACTTGAGGGAGAAAAACCCAGCAACAATATACCACTTATATATTCAATATGAAACAATAATCTCCTTTACAATGAGGCCGATTATGAGGCCAAACAACAACACCAAAACTTGATGCAATCATAGAATAATATACAACTCCTTGTTGATGATAATATCAATCTCTCTTAGTGATGATCTCAGACTCCTTCAAGACTTCGATCTACACTTGATAAATTCGCACTTGCATAAACTCGAACTTATGAATGGATGAATATAACGATTACAAATGAACAATAGCCATCTCTATTATACACATGAAGGAGAGAGAGAGATCACGTCTCTTCAAAACAAGAAGTCGGCCTCAATGAAATGTTGTGTCTCCATAAAAGGTGGCGAATGAGAGAAGTCGACCTCAAGTAAAATAATTAAATATTAATTAACAATAATTAAATATTATATGTTTCCAAGTGAAGCGCCCCTTCACATTCATATCGGCTTTCAATAAATTGAATAGCCGATAAGGCTACATTCAATTTATCTCTTAAGTTGTGGCCGGAAGTGACGCACGACACTACTAACATCAACAGTGTATACCCCCCAAGATGTAGACTAATCCTCTCCATCCGAGGTGATCATTGGTTGATAAATCCTATGACCTGCATAAGATAAGCTTATCGATACTCCAACTTTTCGCCAGTCAAGGAACATGCTTTGCTTGTAGACTGTTTAGCCGTATCCAATTAATAGTAGGACGCTTAATGAATAGTCATGGTTTAAAGGTGAGATCAAAGAGCTCATACAAGAGGAGAGAACTCACTCCCTCTAACATTAATGTACAAACTACGAAGCCTCTGATTTCCCAAAAGGATATGCATAACCAAGGTCATCATAAATGAACTCTCAAGGTTTAGGTCTGGGTCTAGGAATGACTTTGACATTAGAAGCTTACCACTTTCTAGCGTATGCATATAAGTGGTAGCATGGAGTTGTTGCCACAACAATGGTTGACTAAGTTGGCAGTTTTTGTATAAAAAAAAAGTTTAGTAACCAAGGGGCAATCGTTACAATCTGACACCAAGAGGTTGACAAATCCAATAAGTTTTATGTGCTTTAAAGTAGTAGTAAAAGAAATAGACAGGTTTGAAAACAAGTATTATATAGAAAGTGTTGTGTAGACAATTGCCACAGATGATGTATACTTTGATAGACAACTGCATGCAAATGTAGAGTCTCCATAACAACCATTCCTAGTTTTACACGCATAAAATGTGCACTATTGTCATGCCCCCATCAAAGAAAGAAACAAATCACAACACTTAAACATGGACAACGATTCTAATAAGGGGATCGATTAAGATTATAAGAATAAACAAGGGCAATGATTTCCTTGAACTAGAGATATATTTGATTAAAATTAAGTTAAAAAGGTTTTAGGCCGGTGATTAAGGGGAATAGTTGCGACTCTTCCAAAAAGGCAGAAATAATGAAGAGGTGTGACTCCCTCAAACTTGAAGATATAAGAGGGAGAGCATTTCATTTGAGAAGAGGAGATAGAACATCATTCAATCATTCAATTAAGAATAAATATTATGTGACTCCTAATGTGAGAGGTTGTGACTCCTTCAAATATGAAAGGTTGTGACTCCCTCACTAATAAGATATAAAAGGGAGATCATTTCCTTGTGATAAATAATCAATGGGGAATAAATCTATCAATCAATTTGAAAATAAAATATTATTCTCAAAAGCCAGCAACAAAGGGTGGTGACTCACTTATTATGAAGGGTGGTGACTCATTTATTGTGAAGGGTGGTGACTCCTTCAAGAATTGGATATAAAGAGTAAATCAGTTCATTGACATTCAATTAGAAATCATTCAAGCATCAAATCATTCAATCATCAAATCATTCAAACATCAATCATTCAATCATCAATTCAACATATCATCAAGTTGGAAAAAGGGAAAATAAGACATCTCTTTGGAATAGAGATTGAGAACAGCCATTGGTAATATTCTGAAAAATAATTGGTGGGAACCATTTAGAGTAAATTTATCATTTCATTAAGAGGTAATTATTTAGAAATATTCTAGCAAATTCCTTGAGGAATCCTATCTTGAATGTGTGAAGTTTCTAGCAAATAGGAAGGCCGTTCAACCTTTTGAGTTCACGAGAGGTGAAGGAAGACCAGCCTTCATGCTCTTATCAAGTATGCTACCCCGAGATGGAATGGACGGGCAGCCTTCCATGCTTGTAGGCCAAGAGGTGGAATGGAAAACTGGCCTTCCATGCTCTTGGGCTTGATCAAGGAGAACAACCAGCCTCCAAGGTGAACTGAGGAATGGAAGGGCGGCCCACCTTCCATGCTCTCGCAATACAAGGATGACCAGCCCTGAGATTGCCATTTGCAAGCATTTCAAATAGATTCATGATGTGATTTGCTATTAGGAATATGCTATGATGTGATGATTCAAATATTAATGATGCTATGAACTATTGATCTAGAGATTATGATGTTTTAGCTATGATTTATTGATCTCAATATTATAATGTTTTATGTATAGATTTGAATATTATCATAAAGTTGGTTGATACTTGTTATTACTAATATCAGTTTTAAGTGATTAATATCGTTTTGCATGCCTTAAAGTGGGAATTTCCCAAAAGGGGGCATTACAACTATAAAAGGCATGATGCATAATACAATTTCTCCATTTTGGGATGCAGCTAGGACTTGCAATTAAGCAATTAAATTAAAATAGGGAATGTAATGCTACTTTTACCTAGATTATAAAATTAGATAGCTTTAATATACCAGAGTTAATTTTGTAAGACAACAGATTTGTTCATGTCATTATCTAAGTTTAGAAGTTATTAAGTTTTCTCAAAATTAATTAGTCTAAGACTTTAGCACATTAATATCACCATCATTAATATATATAAAATTATATCCAACAATATGAACATTATTGAAAGGAAACAAATAACATCTTTTGAGAATTCAATTAAACTAACTCCATCCCATTTATTTATAACTCAGAATATCTTTGAATAATAATAAGTTTTGTACTTATTTGAATCAAAGCACTTGGAAAGGTCACTCTCACCCTAGGAAGATTTCAGTGGTCTTTGTCTTCATAACTATGGCATACTCAAGGAGGAAAAAAATATTATTTACAACATAGCATCTAAAACATGCACAACAAAGCAACCACTCAAAAACCCTAGCCAAGACAATCCCGAGTGTACCCTATACCTTGAGTTGGACACACTCCATTTACCCCTTCTCCAATGTCCATAGCCCACCAAAACCACCTTCCTTGAGTGGTCTCCATTCTCTGTCCAAGTCTCACTAAATGCTTTATATAATCCTTTATGGTTTTCAAACCATCACACCCTTTCACAAAGGGTTTCCTTAGTTTATTTAATAAATACTATTATTCCTCTCTTAGAAAAGGGAAGCAGTTTTTAATGTTCATTATTATCTCCCCTTTTAACTAAAGGGTCATAATAACCTCTATTTTTCTATCTCCCTTTTAATTCTTAAAGGTTCTCATAAAAAAAAAAATTACTTTCTTTTCACTTTGGAGAAAAGGTCCCATAACAGGGAAAATCACAGAATTCATGAATTAGCCATCTAGAAATACAAAACATATCATTCATCTGAGTGATTACCCATAGGTTATCCTTGCACCAGCGCATATTTCTGTGCGGCTCAATCTCAATCAACATCATACATCGTAAGCAATTCCTTGGAAAGATGTGCATTGTAATATAAATATTTGTATGAATTTTATGACAAATTATAATACAAAGAACATAATCATGTAAAAACTTTTAAAACTATTATAAAGAAATAATAAAACTGTGAAAAATGAAAACATGCATGTATGGCTGAGGGTAAACAGCAGCTGAATAAAAGGATAAATACAACCAACCTGTGTTAAAGAAATTGGAAGTTGACCCCACTTCCGCTGAAATGTGGCAGGATCAAGTACTGCTTTGGAGTTAAGCTTTAATGCAGGAGTTGGTGTTGTAGTCATAACAGGGCCCAAGCCAAGTAAATCATCAATCTCTATACTTGATTGTGAAATAGATGCTGGGGATGGTGCACTTGATACTGCAGCAGTATTGGCTGTAGGAGATGGAGAATGTGACACAAGTGCTGTGGAGCTGCCATTGTAGTCGGGAGCACTATAAGAAAGGGAACCGTTTGTTGCAGCGCCTCTATTTTCCTCCTTCTCTGACGCACTTAGCAATAAATCATTGTCAGATGCTTCAACTCTTTGACTTGGGAGGACACTGTTGTCAGATGATGCTCCAGTTGTGAGAGCTCCAATATCTTCAGAAAACTCAAATGGTCCACGATGTTCCTTATCAATAAACATATATGAAGGCTGCAAAGCATCCAAGAACTCCAGGTTAGTGACCTATAACATTATCACAAATAAAATGGCATGCATAAAGTCACACTACACCAAAATTAGAATAATTATAATAAGGAAGAGGAGAAAACCTATGAGAACTGCATTTCAGAAAGAACTATGATGGAAATTAAACATTAAAGGAAGGGTATGTAACAGTTCAAGGCTTTGTTAGAGATATATCAATTACAAATAAAAATGAATATAATATGACAACCATCTGGCCAGTGAAAACATGGAAAAGGTGTTCCCAAGTGAATTTAGCTGTTAACTTCTTAAAATATTCAAATTGCAGCAGACAGGAAAAGAACAGCATCCATACTACAATGCTGGATATGGATTCTACCAGAAAAAATAAATGCATGGATAAGTATAGAATGAAAAAATCTGCCAACTGAATTGGTACAATTGTAAGCAATGTAGTCAAACTGAACTTTATAAATTATAATTATGGAGGTACATAATAGTGGCATCACATAACCCATCCTTAGAAACAATATATCAAAAGACTAATGAAAACAAGGAATTGCAGTGTATCATATTCACTCATTCAAGTTAGCAAACAGAGCATGCCATGTCCTATGACATCTCGGGTCATCTTTGAGGTATTGCAGCTTTCTACTCAGCCTATTCTGCCACATTTATGCATTGACATATTCACAGCATCACAACTTGAAGCAACTTTCTTCATCAACTAGTTAGTGCTGAATACAACCTCAGCCATCCATTGCAATGCATCTTACAATATTTATTAGTCAACCAGATTCCTCAATTCCTCAGAATTGTTTTCTCAACACTCAATCAAAAACCATATCTCATATCCAAAATAGTCAAGCTTCCTCAGTCATCATTCCACCTCAAGCAATCCAGCCTCTGATCAACAGAGATAAGTCAATAAGAAAAAAATTGAAGACTTCAAGCTTCTGAAAAAGTGCATAAAATGATGGAAAATTTGATGTTTCAAACCACATTTGTGGTTCATCATCAGGATGAATGATAGGAAAGTGGATCCAGACTCCTTATGGAGATAAACCTATTACAATGAAGAGTAGATATCATTAATTAGTTCTTCCAATCAAATTTACTATCCTCCAATAATTAAGGCTTATTACAATATTGAATCAAAGCATACAAAGGCATTGATTAGAATTATATTATATTATTTTATTATATAGTGAGGGATCTATAGGGGCCCTCACCCATGAAATGATAAAAGAATACAAAAACATGACTGAATGGTCAGACTATAAAACAAAAGCCATCCAACAAAAACCTACCAGGTCACCACCCCAAACACTTAAAAAACAGCCAACAAGAAACATTAAGCACAAGTACCCCAACCACCCATGCCACAACCAGGTTCAAATCCCAACCAGTCAAATCACTCACTAGCTGCCACATCCTCCCTTCCACCCAAGCCACTTCCCAAGTCGAACCAGCACACACCACATCCAAACCGGTAATTTGACACCATGGAAAACATCCACCCATTGCTTCATGTGCACCAAACAACCTGAGTCTAATGCTGGCATGGGGTAGAAACTCAAAACTTCCAAAGACCCATGAGAATGGATGTCCAGTAAGTTCTCCACAACCCAGCCAAATTGTGCAATAATCCTTCAGCTCATGATGAGCTTGGTAAACCATAATTATTTCCTTATGGAGCATGCTAACATCTTTGAAAGAGGCAGGAGAATTTGGCTCTATGGCCACTCAGCAAGCAAACCCTTCAACAAAAACATCTGCCCCAACTACAAGAAAAGAAACATCTTGTGCAACCATAACCTTTGTTTAGTTGCTGACACCACCAAAGAAACTTTCGAAGTCACCCAAAATAGTTTTGACAAAACAAGCACCACCAAATAAGAGGGATGAAAAAACAAAGCCAAATGTTTGGCAGAAACCTTGCCCTTGATAAAGGGCTGAGAGGGTTTCAAAGAGCAGTCCTGCCTAGCCATCATTAAAACACTCCAAGCCAGCAAGAAACCACCCACTCCAACTATCACGCCCACGAGTAAACCCTATGAACACAACAAGAAGCACCCCATCAGAAATAGCCACATTTTCATGCTGCAGCAGTAAATATGTGTTAGAATTCACACATACCACAATAATTAAAAAGCTAGGCTAGTCCAGCAACCACCTTTGAACACCAAACTGGAGATACAATAATCATGACAAGATACAAGCCAAAAAAGCTGCCAACAAGGGGACATGTGGCCCAAGGAGAAGGTAGCATGAAGAGTTTAAGGAGGCTTAAAAGCCAAGAGTTCCTTTAAACCCAACCAAGAATCAATGTTCTCACTATACAGTGCCATAAGAGGATCTTGATCAACCCCGTTATTAGCTGAAAAATCTACCAATAAATTAACTTTTATAGCAGTGCAAATGCATAATCTCAACAACAAAGAAATATTCAACTCACAAGCTTATTCTAAAGAACTCTGATTTTTCCAATTTAGTAAAAGGCCATTCCAAAGGCTATTGATGACCAAAAGCAAATTACCATCCACTATCAGTCATTTGCATCCAAGAGAAGAGGTTAGAGCTATCCTAGAAACAACAACTTCCCGTTCGGCCTTGTTATAAGTTTGGCAACCAAGAAAAAGAAAGCCACATGAACAAACTCACCCTATTCATTCCAATCACCAGACTAGCTCCTACTGAATTGAGATTGCCTCTAGACACACCATCAAAATTCAACTTAAAGAACTTCATCAGAGGTCACAACCAAACTTCCTTTTTCCTTTCTAACTTTTTGTCTCTCATCCCTTTAATTGGAGCAAGAATCATATTATTATTAATTAATATATCAATTAATCAATTTGCACTTCTCTGTGTTTTGAGCATATGAACAATGGATATCCATTGAGCTTCGTGCCTTGATCTTAATTAAGATTATTAGGATGTTTACAAATCTCAACAGCATCCCCAATGTTCCTTTTCACATATGTAATATCCCCTTATAATTAAAACTTATGTAGGCCCAATCCTTATTTCCCCAATAAGGATAGGAAAATATTTTCATGATGAGGCCTTTAAACATTGGAAGTTTGTAGTAGAAATTAATAATAACAAAATAATGACTTAGTGGGGTGTGGGATCCTAGAAGTGGGTGATTGTAACCCCCAGGACACTTGCAGCTTCCTCATGACAAATTTCTATGACAGCTTATTAATGAGGAGTTACAAGTTGGTATTCATGGCAAAGTAAGCACCATTTTGGGGAATTAATTTCATTAATATTTAATTACATCTTTGAGAGGGAAAGTGGGCGTTGGAATTTGTGTCTTGCTAATACTACATATTGAGGTGCTTGGTTGCCTTTGGGACATCTGCCAATTTATTTAGTCTTTTCTGTCATTGTTTGAGCCTTGAAATTAGCTATAGGATTCAAGGACAAAAAACCCTTGGATTCTAGATATTAGAAAACAAAATCCCTTTGGTTTCCTAGAGATTGGAGGATGAAAACCCTTAGATTTCCTGAGGGCAATGTCACACAAAGGTTATATTTGTACTTCAAAACTTTGTTTGGATTTCAACATTTATTTTGCTATTTGCAGCAAGTTTTGTATTTTTGAAGCTTCAGCATATTGTAGAAGCATATGTTTTGTAATCAATGAAGAAGCATTATATTGTGGAGGAAGCTTTATTCATATTTGAGTGTTCTTTTTCAAAGCTTCAACATATTTCTATTATTTGTGCAATCCATTGTCACATCTTTCTAGGCATTGTTGTTATTGGAAATAATATATATTAAAATCAGCATTCATCCACAATATGCTCACCTTGTTAGGATTTAGGCAGATCGGAGCAATAAACATTAACAATTATATGCAGATTAAATAACCCAGAAATAACAATGAAGAATAACACAAAAGAGATCAACACAAAAATTGAACATGGTTCACCCAATATGGGCTACATCCACAAAAACTTAGCCACCCAATGATTTTATTATCCAGTGCAAAATAGATTACAATCTCGCGAATTACACACACTGCAACTTACAGCCCAGCCGCTTATAACAAGCTCTTTGGAAGCTTCCAAAATTAGGGTTTTACAAAGTCGTTTTTCATTTGACGTGTCAGTGGGAAAACCTTGACAAGTTAATGGCAAGGATACGTTATGAGTGTACAGTATTTGCATGATCAGTCGCCACATACCAACAATCTCCCACTTGGAGACTGATCAGGCTCCACACCATTGGAGACTGATCCTAGACGACACCACTACACTAGCAACTCCCACTGGATTACAGGTCTGGCTGGTTTCTCATGTCCACCATTATCAGTCGTGAAGGCCAACGAAAACTGATGAGGAAATCAATTTCTCCCGTGTAACCTCCATTGTGAACATATCTGCACGATTCTCACTTGTGTGAATTTTCTCCAGCTACAACTGCCCATCCTCCAAAACTGACCAGATGAAGTGGTATCTAAGTTGTATGTGCTTAGTTTTTGAATGCAGAGCTAAGTTCTTAGCAAGATGAATGGCACTCTGGCTATTAGTGTAAAAAGGGCTATCTTCTTGTTGTTGTCCCAATTCCTCTAGAAAACGTTGTAACCACATCATTTCCTTCGTGGCTTCCTTAGCAGCAACATACTCAGCTTCAATGGTTGAAAGCGCAACAACCTTTTGCAGTTTTGAAATCCAACTAACTGCAGTACCTCCTACAGTAAAAACATACCCTATAGTACTCCTCCTGCTATCAATATCACCCGCCATATCAAAGTCAACATATCCTTTTAGAGTAGAATTTGTTCCTCCAAAACATAGTTTCTTTGAAGTAGTACCTCTCAAATATCGGAGAATCCATGTTACTGCATTCCAATGTTCCATTCCCAGATTGCTCATATACCTACTCACAACTCCCATTGCATGCGCAATATCTGGCCTTGTGCATACCATTGCATACATCAAGCTACCAACTGTTGATGCATATGGTGTCTTAGACATTTTGTCTTCTTGCTCTGGTGTCTTTGGACACATCTCCTTAGTCAACTTAAAATGACTAGGCAAAGGTGTACTAACTGCTTTTACATCTTGCATGTTAAACCTTTCAACACCTTCTCTACATACTCACTTTGAGACAAAAATAATTTTCTGTTTGTCCTGTCCTGTGTGATCCTCATACCAAGGATTTGTTTTGCTACACCCAAATCTTTCATAGCAAATGAATTTGCTAATTTCTGCTTAAGTTCATTAATATGCTTCATGTTAGACCTAGCAACAAGCATGTCATCAACATAAAGCAACAGGATAATATAGCTGCCATTATCCAATTTCTTAAAATAAACACAATAATCAGAATAACATCTTTTGTAACCTTGTTCAGCCATAAAACTATCAAATTTCAAATACCATTGCCGAGGTGCTTGCTTTAGGCCATACAAACTCTTCTTTAACTTGCACACAAATTCCTTCTTACCTTTGACCTCATATCCCTGTGGTTGTTGCATGTATATTTCCTCTTCCAATCCCCATGGAGAAATGTTGTTTTCACATCTAGCTGTTAAAGATGCAAGTCTTCTGCAACCACAAGACTTTGAATAGTTCTAATAGAAGTCATCTTTACAACTGGAGAAAATATTTCATCAAAATTTATACTGTTTTTCTGTGCAAAACCTTTTACCACGAGTCTGGCCTTATATCTTTTCTTGCCTCCATCTTCTTCCTTCAACCTGTAAACCCATTTATTTGGCAGTGCTCTTTTACCTGCAAGCAACTGGACTAAGTCCCAAGTCTGATTTTGCAACAAGGAATCCATTTCCTCTTTCATGCCTAGCTCCCACTGCTTTTTGGTACCTACCTACATTGCTTCTTCATAACCTTCAAGTTCACCAGAATCAATTAATAATATAGAATATAATGATGGAGAAAATCTTTTTGGAGGTCTAGTTATCCTTGTAGAACGTCTAACACTTGTAGGAGTCTGTGGGATAACTTCTTGTTGCTGAGCATCAGGTACAACTGGCATTTTATTTTCTGGAATCTCATCCAACACCACATATTCCTTTTTGGCCTGTTCATGTTTCTTTTCCTGCAACTGATCCTTATACATGGCCTTCTCATTGAATATAACATCTCTGCTCCTAATGATTTTATGATTTTCATAATCCCATAACCGATAACCAAATTCATCTACTCCATATCCAATGAAGGTACATTTTTAGACTTAGCCTCAACCTTGATTCTATTTTCAATATCAACATGGACAAAAGCTTTTCAGAAATGAATAATTTACCTTTTTACCTATCCATGCCTCCTCTGGAATGCCACCATCCAAAGGATTTGAAGGTCCCCTATTTATTAAATAAACAACGGTATGTACATCTGTCCAAAATTGTAAGGTTAGTCCAGCATGCAATCTCATGCTCCTTGCACACTCCATAATGGTCCTATTCATCCTCTCAAACACACCATTTTCTTGTGGGGTTCCAGGAACCGTTTTTTGCCTATGGATTCCATTGTATGAAATTATGAACAATAATTTTAAAATTCTCTGCTGCAATACTTGCCTCCATTATCAGATTTGAGACACTTCAACTTTTTTCCTATCTCATTCTCAACCAAAGCTTTCCAGTTTTTAAAAGTTTCAAACACTTTTGATTTTTGTTTTAGGAAATACACCCATGTTTTCCTAGTTGCATCATCAATAAAAGTAACATAATAATAACAGTCACCAAGAGAAGATAACTGAGCTGGTCCCCATACATCTGAATGCACAAGCTCTAATTTCTCACTCTTCTTCTCTTTCCCAACTTTGAGAAATCAGACTCTTTTTTGTTTTCCATAAACACAATTTTCGCAAAACTCCAAGTCAATCTGCTTCAAACCTGGTAGCAACATTCTAGAGTGAAGGATCTTCATCCCTTTCTCACTCATGTGCCCAAGTCTATGGTGCCACAATTCTGCTTCTGTCCCTACAACAAGTGCTCTAACTATCTCAGTAGCAACTGTTTCAGAGGCAGCTAAGGTAGAATAAGTATTACCAGTACACAAATACAATGTGCCTATCTTTTCACCTTTAGCTACTACTAATGCACCTTTAGTGACCTTCCAGACTTTGTCTGTAAAGGTAACTATGCAGCCTTCACTACCCAGTTGTCCTGCAGAAATTAAATTCCTTCTTAAATTTGGAACATGCCTTACCTCCTGTAGCAACCATTCATTTCCATTTTGCAACTTGATTTTTATCTTTCCTTTTCCAACAATTTGACAAGGTTCATCATCACCCAAATATACCTGTCCAAAATCACCTTGAACATAATCTACAAAATATTTCCTATGAGGTGTGGCATGAAATGAAGCCCCTGAATCTATTACCCAGGAATCATTAACATTATCTAAACATAGAATTAAAGCATCCTGCAATTTATTACTTGCAACATTAGCTTCCTTACTATCATCATGTTGTCCATCTCCTTGTTTTCCTTTTCGAGACCAACAATCCTTCTTCAAGTGCCCTGGCTTTCCACAATGCCAGCAATCCATTTTTCCTCTAGATTTAGATTTTCCTTTCTTCGACTTCCCTTGTGACTTCCCATGATTTGTAGGGCTTTTTCCTCTCTCCTTTGTTCTTCCCCTGTTCTCTACAGTCAAAGCATTACCCGATGTTGAAGTCTCACCTGTGCTTTTTTGTCACATTTCCTCGCTAAGGATAACACCAACAACATCATCAAATTTCAATGTATTTGAACTAGAGACAGAGCTACTTACAGCCATTACCAAGCTATTCTAACTTTCCGACAAAGAACATAAAACCAAGAGAGCCCTCACCTCTTCATCAAAATTCACTTTTACATAAGTTAACTGACTGGTAATCATATTAAACTCATTTAAATGATCTGTCACAGATTCACCTTCAATCATTTTTAGATTAAACAAATGCTTCATGAGAAATACCTTATTTGAGGCTGAGGGTTTTTCATATAATTTAGTCAAATGTTCCATCAAATCCACTGTTGTCTTTGCTTCTGTTATATTGAACACCACAGATGGTGCCAAGCACAACCGAACGATTTCTAGTGCCTTTCTATCCAGAATATCCCATTCTTCATCGGACATAGTAGCCTCTTTCTTTGTTTTTCCTTGCAATGGCCGCCATAGATCCTTTTGATACAAATAATCTTCCATCTGCATCTTCCATAATTGATAATTTTGGTCGTTGAACTTCTCAACCTTGAATTTTCCTTCTTCCATTGCTCCCACTCAAATCTGGAGGTTTCCTGCCAATCAACCGAAATACACACGACTCTGATACTAGTTGTTAGGATTCAAGCATATCGAAGCAATAAACATTAACAATTATATGTAGATTAAATAACTCAGAAATAACAATGAAGAATAACACAAAAGAGATCAACACAAAAATTTAACGTGGCTCACCCAATATGGGCTACATCCACAGAAACTCAGCCACTCAATGATTTTATTATCCAGTGCAAAACAGATTACAATCTCACGAATTAACACACCACAACTTACATCTTAGCCGCTTATAACAAGCTTTTTAGAAGCTTCCAGAATTAGGGTTTTACAAAGTTGTTTTTCATTTGACGTGTCAGCAGGAAAACCTTGACGAGTTAACGAGAAAAAAAAAATCGAGGGCTGCGCCCCCGAACCCTGACAAGGATACATTACGAGTGTATAGTATTTGCATGATCAGTCGCCACATACCAACACACCTCGCCCTCATGAGATCTTGATGATCAAAAAGTGGTCAATATTTTATATTAAGATTTATTGGGAATATTACAACATAACCCTCCATAATCATAAACATTGCTTTGTCAATGCAAAAGTCATGTGAAGACTTGTGTGTGTGCTTTATTAAAGCAAATAACTTGATTTGATCTTGATGGATATTTGAGCCATGCTTCTTAAGACTTAAAACTCACTTGAAACGATCTTCCTTTCAATGTAGTAGGCTACCACACATATAGTCAATCCACATGTGTGATCCACCCCCTATTGGTCACCTCTTTCAAGTGAGGTTCAAAGAACATAGCTTGGATAACCATAAGATCGGGCAAATGAAGTTATTTTTTTAGCAATGCATGCACACGTGTCTTCATATGACATTTGCATTGATAAGGAAATGATTTTGGTTAACGAAGAGCACTACATGAAAGGACAATCGATGAGAATATTGAGACTTGAAATCATATTACCAATTTCAGCTATGAAGATGCCATGGAGCTCAAAGTTTCATGGAGATCCATACTCAAAACACATAAAGGCGTGAATCAATTAATTAAGTGATTATAATTAATGTCTTTGCATGTATTTACTTACTATCTATGTTATCGGGAGAAGTATCTCCGACCCCTTGAGACGCGTCTCCAATACTGGAGACATGGCTGGAAATGTCCCTGTCTATAAGGGATGTTCCGCCAAAGACTCCTACCGATTCCTGTCGTCTCCCACCAGAATTCCGTCGTCTCTCAAGCCAAGAACCATAAAAAGTTAAAAGTTAAAAACCTAAAATTAGAACACAAATTGAGGGAAAGTAAACACGCCGCAAGGAACCTAAACACACTGCCAAATGAGACATTCATAGCTCACTTCGTCTTCTCTCTTGTGTAGATCCTGGGTACAAGGAGGGTCCTTTAGCAAAATAGGACCAAATTTCACCTAATGGAGATGTTGCAGCCATGGTGGATGAAGTGGTTGAAGTAGATGGCCTTAGTGATTTACCCCCAGTTCTACTACCAATAGAGGAACCTGAGTTTGAGAATGATGAGTATTTGGAGCGCATCATAAGCTAAGGACCTTGATATGGATGATCATTTCATAGAAGTGTAGACGATAGATTTCTGAATTTTTTTTTGTTTGCATATCAGCCTATCAAACTATCAAGATTTTTGAATTTCAATATGTAATGTGAACTATGAACTCTTTGACTCTTTGACACAATGACATTTGTCATTTCACATTTGTGTATTTAAACTTTAACGTTTAAAGTTAATGTTCATTGTTAAACTTTACCATTGCTCTTGTTTTGAAAGTTCAATGTCATAATATTTTCTATACATTATTAAATTATATAAAAAAATTGGCATCTCCAAGTACCCCAGTCTCCTATTTTCAAAAATGGCCATACCGGTACCAATCTCCCATACCAGTACCAATAGCGGTCTCTAGGCAACCTTGCTTAATGTTACACTAAGCCATTAATTATTGAAGGATAGCATTAAATTTGGATGGAGTAAATAATTAATGACCTCTACTCTTCATTATAGTTGGATTACCTATATGATGAATTTGGAGTTTCTTTCTTACCTTTTATCTTGATGATGAACCAAAGTGTGGTTTAAAATGTCAAATTTTACATCATTTTGTATGCAAATTTTCCCAAAGTTGTCTTTAAAGAAAAACATTATAGGTAGGAGCACTATAAGTATCCAATATTACACATTTTTCAACATATTTGTGTTTTTAGAAATTAGACCTAAGGAGATTATTTTGCAATAGTGGCAAGAAGCTATAGAGGTACTAACATTAGATGTCATACTCAATGCATATGGTAATGGGGGAATCATGTGCAATCTATCTACCTATTGAGAGCAAATTATATGGAGTCTATGCCATGTGGCATTGACCTTCTTAGAGGTCTACTCATAGGATGTTTGGCTAGCCATATGTTTCTTCTAAAATGTGGTTGCATCATCATATGTTCATGCAATATTATGGATGCAACATGACCATTACATGCTCATAGCAATTGAGTAGGCTATATTCACACTAAATGTCTCATTCATGTCTCTTTCTACGTTGCCGGTTGTAATGTCCCCTGTCCTCATTTGCCATAGAATTCGCCTATGGGTCACAATTTCCACAAACTAGGGTTAGGGTTTTCAGCTTGTCAACTGAATAGCTCCTTGATGATGTAATCCAAAATTGAAAACCTGCATTCTGTTAAAATTATGTGAACAGATTAAATGCACAGAAGAAATGATTCAAAATCAGACAAAATAACACAGCATATACCCTGGGAAAACCCTCCTCTTGAGGGAGAAAAACCCAGCAACAAAGATCTCTCTTATATTTGATTCAACAGAGGCAATTTTACAAATTACAATGAGGTCTAACACAAGACCGATACCTGGCAATAATGAATGACAAATGATAAATTCTAGAAAACACCTGGCAGATGTTTGCTTTGCACTGAAAGGTCTTCGAACTATGCATTGGTGAATTTGCACTTGCTTTTCATCACTAAACTGGTGTATTCGTGCTTAACACTCAGACAGATTCTGACCTCACCGATCTGGTAAATTCGCTAATAAACCTCAGACAAGCTCAAACCTTATCAATATCGCCGATCTGGTCAATTAAATGATAAGCCTCAGCCAAGTTCGCACTTTTATCAATATCGCCAATCTGATAAATTCAATGATAAACCTCAGCCAAGTTTGCACTTTTACATTAGCTGTGTTCGCACTTATATCATAGATAAAATCGCATATAATCATTAGCTGTGTTCGCACTTTAATGAAGGCTAAGATTGAACTTTTGTATATCTTCAACTGACTAGAATGGATGAATAACTGAATATAAATATAAGTGAGTAGATTCGAACTTAATCCTTCATGTCGGCCTTGATAAATATTATGCATGCCTCTTCACAAGAGGTCGGCCTTAAAAAAATAATCACGCATTAAATGGCTCAAGATAAATTCATATCTTCTCATGTCGGCTAAGAAGATAAACAATAATAATAATAAATATAACTTGAATAGCCAACGGCTATTATTCAATTATATTTTCACGAAGGAGCTGAGCTGGAAGGAGCTACCGAAGCTGCTATATCATTAACACTCCCTCTCAGCTAGGGAGAGAACTTCCAGCTGCTAAAAAAAAAATCATCTCCATATGAAGTTCATCTGCCACTGTTGCCTGCAATCAGATATAAAGAGAGATAATTCACCTCAATGTGATATCAACCATCACATGGTTAAGTACTAGTGTTCATCACTTGTGTGATGGTGTCACCTCAACGTGACTTTCACCATGGCTCTCCCAGAGGGTGAAACACAAGTACAAAAAGATCATCACAAACTCTCTCACGTGATGTTGTCATGGAGTCACACACATGACATCCACCATGACTCAGCTCAGAGGGTGGAAACGAGGGCTTTCACCTCAAGTTCTTCCGTCACAGAAGAAGGTGCAATAGTAAGTACGAGTGTTCATCACTTGCGTGATGGTGTCACCTCAACATGACTTTCACCATGGCTCTCCCAGAGGGTGAAACACAAGTACAACATATGTCATGGAGTCACACACATGACATCCACCATGACTCTCTCAGAGGGTGGTAACAAGGGCTTTCACCTCAAATTCTTCCGTCATAGAAGAAAATGCATTAACAAGGGATTTCACCTCGAACTTCTCTCACACAGAAGAACTCATTAAACAAGGCTCACTGATACTGAGACTCATACTCAGTCAAGGCTGGATTCTCCACCATACCAAGCTTGTCTCGAAAGTATACAAACTTTACCCTGGTGAGAGGCTTGGTGAGAATATCTGCCGTCTGCTCATCAGTGCTAATGTACCTCAACTGTACAACCTTCCATTGTACCATATCTCTGATATAGTGGTACTTGATCTCAACATGCTTGGATCTGTCATGAAACACAAGATTGACAGAAAGCTTCACACAACTTTGATTATCACAATGAATAATGGTAGGCTCCATTGATTGTCCAAACAATCCTGCAGGAGCTTACGAAGCCACACTGCTTCCCGAGTTGCCATGCAAGCTGCAATGTACTCAGCCTCTGTTGTACTCAATGATACAAAAGACTACTCCTGCACCAGGAAATCATAGGAACCCAAACTGAAGCAACAAAGAGGTGCTCTTCCGACCTGTGACACAACCTACCCAATCAATCAGTGAAACCAAGTAACTTCGTCTTCATCTGAAGTATACTTCAACCCATATCCAACTGTGTCGCGCAAGTATCTCAGGATATGTTTAACTGCAACAAGATGTATCTGTCTCGGATCACACATAAACTGGCTAAGTGCACTCACTGCATAGCAAATATCAGGTCTAGTGTTAACTAGATACATCAAGGATCCAATCAGCTGTCTGTACAACGTAGGATCCACCAAATCTGAACTAGCTGCAGCCTCCTTCAATTTATGAAGATTGGTCTCCATGGGAGTAGACATGGATTTGCAATCCATCATGCCAAATCTCTTAAGTATGTCAATGGTGTACTTCCCTTGATTTAAAATCATACCATCTGACTTCTGCCAGACTTCTAAACCAAGGAAGTAATGCATGAGCCCAAGGTCCTTCATCTCAAATTCAGAAGTTAAGTCCTTCTTACATTCAAGAATCAGGTGATCTTCTCCAGTAAGGATTAGATCATCAACATATAAAACCAAAATTAACGCATCACCATTGATTACCTTGAAGTAGAGATTTGAATCAACATCATTCTTCAAGAAATCCAAGCTTGATAGATATTGATCAATCCTTTCGTACCATGCACGAGGAGCCTGCTTAAGACCATACAAGGCCTTCTTTAGCTTGCAAACATGTGACTCCTTCCCATGAATCTCAAATCCATCAGGTTGCTCTATGTAAACCTCTTCCTCAATCACTCCATTGAGAAAGGCTGTCTTCACATCCATCTAGTGAATCTTCCATCCTCTAGATGCAGCAATAGCAATGATGGTTCTGACAGAAGTGTAGCGAGCAACAGGAGCAAAGGTCTCATCATAATCAACTCCCTCTTTCTAAGAAAACCCACAAGCCACAAATCTTGCCTTGTACTTCTCAATGCTTCCATCTGCAACATGTTTAATCTTGAATAGCCATTTAGAAGATACCACAGACTTGCCCTCGGGTCTAGGAACAATATCCCAAACATCATTCTTAAGAATTGACTGATACTCCTCTGTCATAGCATCTCTCCAGACTTGAAGACTGGATGCTTCCTCAACACAGGAAGGCTCAGATTCTATAATCTGACTCATCAAGGCAACATAACTGGAGAACTTATGTGGCCTTTTGCTTTCTCTGAATGTGCCTCTAGGAGTTGCAAACCTTTCAGCCTCTTGCATAGTGCGACTAGCCCATAGAGGTCTCTTCCTCCCAATAACAATGTCAGTAGACCCATCAGTAGGTTCCAAGGGTTCAACTGGATCAAGATCTTCCTTTGGTTCCATTGACTCCCTCTGAATCTCAGGAGTATGGTCAACTTCCATGTTCTGAGGAGACTCTTCATTATCAATCTCCATATGAATCCCTCTGGATCTCCTGAATGCAACATCTTCCTCGAATGTGACATCCCTACTGATCTCTATCAACTTCTGACCTGGAATGTAAATTCTGTAAGCTTTTGATGTCTCACTGTAGCCCACAAATATTCCCTTCTTGCCAGAAGGCTCCAGCTTGGTTCTCTTTTCTTTGGGAACATGAACATAGACAGGACAACCGAAGATCCTCAAGTGACTGACTTCAGGCTTCTTCCCTGTAAAGGCTTCTTCTGGAGTCATATTCTCCAAGATCTTATGAGAACATCTGTTCTGAACATATACAGCTGTCCTGGAAGCTTCTGCCCATAGGAAGGTTTGCAAATCTTGATCATGGATCATGGCCTTTGCTGCTTCCACAATTGTCCTGTTCTTCCTTTCTGCAACACCATTTTGTTGAGGATTATAGGGAACACAGAGCTCCCTCTTAATCCCTGCATCAATACAAAAGTTTCGAAAACTACTAGAGGTGTATTCTCCACCAATGTCAAATCTGAGGACCTTAATTCGTTTACCAGAAATATTTTCTACTAAAGCTTTAAATTCTTTAAACCTATCCAGTACTTCCTCAGATTCTTTAGATTTCAGAAAATAAATCCAAGTCTTCCTAGAGTGATCATCAATAAAAAGAACATAATACAAAAAACCACTCGAAGAAGGAACAGACATAGGACCACATAAATCAGAATGAATTAGGTCTAAAATACACTTAGATCTATTTTCTCTACTATGAAAGGGGGCCTTTATATTCTTACCTAATGCGCAGCCCTTACATGTACCTTCGTGCTCCTGGTTGAATTTAGGAAGGCCCGTCATCATCTTCTCCATAATGGGTAGGGCTCGGAAGTGTAAGTGAGCCACTCTCCGATGCCAAAGATCACAAAGACTGGTAGAGTCATGAACCAATGCTTGAAGAGGATGAGAGCAGACCTTGTAGAGGTTATCATGTCTAACTCCAATTACTTGAGCATCCTTGAAGTTAGAGTTCTGCATCCACGCTAGAACTTTGCCTTGGGAGAAGACAACTTGATATCCTTTATCTTCCAAAGCTGAAATAGAAATAAGATTACGCTTGATTCCAGGAACATAAAGAACATTACCCAATTGAAACGATATGCTAGAATCCAAGTGAAGTATGGAGGTCCCAATTCCCTTTACGGAGTAGTTGGCATCATCTCCAATGATGACTTGTTCAGAAGAATCCTTTTCCACCAAACTCGATAAGTGCTCCTTGAATCCGGTTATGTGACGGGAGGCACCACTGTCGATTATCTAGGTGTTGGAGTTGGAAGGTATATAGCTTGATAATGCTGAATGAGACATGAATTCACTTGAACCCTCAACCTTCAAATCATACACCATCTTGACAATCTGAACAAGTGAGATAATTTGAGTGCAATAATCTGATTACGATCCTCAAACCCGCTCTGATACCATGTTAAAATTATGTGAACAGATTAAATGCACAGAAGAAATGATTCAAAATCAGACAAAATAACACAGCATATACCCTGGGAAAACCCTCCTCTTGAGGGAGAAAAACCCAGCAACAAAGATCTCTCTTATATTTGATTCAACAGAGGCAATTTTACAAATTACAATGAGGTCTAACACAAGACCGATACCTGGCAATAATGAATGACAAATGATAAATTCTAGAAAACACTTGGCAGATGTTTGCTTTGCACTAAAAGGTCTTTGAACTATGCACTGGTAAATTTGCACTTGCTTTTCATCACTGAACTAGTGTATTCGTGCTTAACACTCAGACAGATTTTGACCTCACCAATCTGGTAAATCCGCTAATAAACCTCAGACAAGCTCACACCTTATCAATATCGCCGATCTGGTCAATTAAATGATAAGCCTCAGCCAAGTTCGCACTTTTATCAATATTGCCGATCTGATAAATTCAATGATAAACCTCAGCCAAGTTCGTACTTTTACATTAGCTGTGTTCGCACTTATATCATAATCAAAATCGCATATAATCATCAACTGTGTTCGCACTTTAATGAAGGCTAAGATTGAACTTTTGTATATCTTCAACTGACTAGAATGGACGAATAACTGAATATAAATATAAGTGAGTAGATTCGAACTTAATCCTTCATGTCGGCCTTGATAAATATTATGCATGCCTCTTCACAAGCGGTCAGCCTTAAAAAAAAATCACGCATTAAATGGCTCAAGATAAATTCATATCTTCTCATGTCGGCTAAGAAGATAAACAATAATAATAATAAATATAACTTGAATAGCCAACAGCTATTATTCAATTATATTTTCACGAAGGAGCTGGCTGGAAGGAGCTACCGAAGCTGCTATATCATTAACACATTCAACCCATAAACAACATTCCCAAACATGCATACATACATTTGTTAGCATTAACCAATGGCAACATATTTATAGAATATCAATAATGCAACCTATTGTGAACTAGGAGTAACATGGTGGGTCCGCGTGAAGCCATATGCCAAGCCTAAGAGGTTGTCTACCACAACTCTCCCCCTTGGTGACTTGTACGTGCTTTCCCCATCCATGTCACAACCTCGGAAGACATTTTGCCCACTTGTGGGAACGAGCGGAGCTCACGAGCGGTCTTGGCACTTCCACCCCTCCATGGCCCATCCTCTCCTTAGGATTGGGTGGATCTTGAGTGGGATCTCTAGGCACGCACCGCTTTCTCAAGCCCTTCCCACAAGGTGGGTTTTTAGACAGATTAAGCACATCATATATTCTATCACAAGAAGTTATTCATTAAATATTCTTATTAACATATAGGCAATATACACATGTAAACAATGAGTTGCAGAAGAGTAGCAATCTGGGTTGATGAACTGGACTGATTTTCTTTTGTGTTCTGATCTGGATGTTTATTCTCCTTAATCAATCCATCTGTTCTTGACACTCAAGCGATATCGTTAGTGTGAATCAAATAAATAAGGATCCATTTTCCATACTTACGTTAAAGCATCATTATTACTTCTAAGGCTAAATAATTGCTGCAAGCATCATTATTGCATAATCGGGTGTAATGCTTATATATATACGTCCATGATTACTATTAATTAATTTCTAAACTTACAATAATTACTCTGGTGTATGTATATATAAACTATATTCATATCAAACCCATCGTTTGCTTCTTCAAGATCTGTATATATATATATAGATATATCTTGCCTCCATATGTTCCTTGCTCTCTATATTGATTGCTGATTACATCTCCACTGTTACACTCAGAAGTGTTTTCCGGATTCCTATTTATCTCCCCTATTTTTCCTTCTTACTTCCATTCCTTTATTCTCATTCCTTTGTGATTTATCACTGCAGTTCTCATATGCAAATACATTCCTCATTTCCTGTTCGTATATGTATTTTTAAATTTGATTATCCTCTTGTTCTGCTCGTCTTCTATTCTAAATCCCAATATCTTCCTTCAGAACTTCTATTGTATATTCTTTTCTGATATCCCCCTAATTATCCCTTGTATTCCTTCCTTTTATACCACTCAAGGTCCTTTGAAAGAATGCATCTTTTTTATTACAAATGCAAACCTCCATACTTTACAAATCGTACCTCTCACCATATACAAATCGCTTCATTAAGTGCTGCCAAATGAGGCTTAAAACAGATCGCACACCTTTACTAATGAAACATATTTAAATAAGACTTTTGCTTTATTTATGAAATGTTGGCACTTCCTTGTCTTATTCACAGCTCTTTGTAACTTTGTCTTATTCACTAGTCATCATCCGCCTTTTATTCTATTTCCACCCTTAAATCTAAATCACTGCTTTGTTTATAATCACTGCTTGTAATATAGTGATCGCCCCTTCTCATTATCGTGGCTGTTTGCAAATATCATCGCTGCTGTTCTTAGTGGTAATTAATATGTTCATTACTGATTTAATATGCCTTCTTATTATGAACCCATACCTTTAGATTCCTATTGATGCCTTTAGATATTTGGATAATATTAGTTTCCTGTGAGAATTTATTTTTATTATTATAAAATTAATAATATTAACTGTTCCATTTATTATGATAATTATATTATAATTGTATTTTGTGAATATTAATTGTTCTATTATGATAATTGTATTATAATATTATCCACGATAATTATAATTATAATAATATTTAAATTGCTAATATTTATTTTGTTAATATTTGTAAATATGTAATTTGTCACTTATTTTATTTATTTGCATCTCAACACTTAGTTATCTTAATGTTCTATTTCGGGGACATGACACCGGTTCTAGTAATGGAACGGGTACATGTACGGAATACGGGTACACCGGTACGACAATTTTCTTTTCCTTGGGTACAGTACGTTTGGGTATGGCTGTATATATATATATATACAGAAATGTAAATACATTTGATAGTATGATACTTCATCAATCATCAATTGTCATTAAATCATTAATCAATGCTAGTGATAAAGATAAATGCCAATTGATAGTCCAAAATTTCAATACATATGTCATACTCACATATTACTATGAACGATCAAATATTAGAGACACCATTTTCTGATTTTCACTAAGGAAATAATGCAGTCGCAAATAAGGTGTCCAATTAAGGACAACTAAATCGTGCAGCTATTCACACCCATAAAGCTTCAACAACAGTATAATGATTTCAACAGTAATAAGCTATCTCCATTGATGACTAGCAACAAGAACGATAAACTACCTCATGATAACCAGCGAATTAACATTCAGTATGTCCCTTCTTGAAACTTGATACAAAATTACAGCGGTGCAGCCCCAAAGCTCCTTACATCAACTCTGAAATCTGCAAATAAAACCTTGATATAACTGGACTCGACCCAGCATGTAGGCCTATAAATGATTACAAATGTTCTTCCCATAGTTGCCAGGAGATTGGTACTGGTACTGGTATGAGAGACTGGTATTGGTACTGATACGTCTATTTTTGAAAATAGGAGACAAAGGTACTTGGAGACGCCATTTTTTTAATAAGTATAATTTAATAATTAAAAGTTTAAACACACAAATGTCAAAGAGTCAAAGAGTTCATACTACATATTTGATATTACACATTGTAATTTAGAAATGTCGATTCATTTTTTTTCCTTTTCATATGGAAACTTGCCGAAATGTAGGGTTTTTATGTTTTTTTAAATAAAAAAATAAGGAGATGTCTTCGACAAGTTTCCTATACAGGGAAACAGGTACGGGTATCTGAGACACGTCCTAGGGGTTGGAGACGCATCTCCATGCAACTATGGTTCTTCCTAAGAGAATGACAACTTCTGTACTGTCACCCTCTTCACAGAGAACCCTCTTGATATTTATATCTGAGATTCCTTGTTGAACTCTAAGACTCCTCTCAACTCCCCTCCTTTTTGAAATGCACAATCTCCTCTTAAAATCTTTGATGTTGTCTTTTTAAAATAGTATGACATCCACTCTTTCTATTCAACTTGAATATATATTTTATATTATTGTGGGATTGTGGGGATGGTCTTGCTGGCTGCCAGTAAAAGAGGATTTTGCCAAATTAGTGGAAGCCAGAAGTGGTTGGGAAATGATGACACATTGAAACTGTTGGTGCATTTTAAAATATTCTTTTGTAACCTTCTAAGATGACGGATCCCAGAAGGGAATCACTGCCAGCACAGACCTCTGTGATCAAGAAGATTGTAATGCTAGATCTGTGGGCCTCAATAGAATCTTTGGTATCACTTAGTGCCCAGAAAGGATCAAGTTCTTTTTATTAACAGTTTCCACGTCTGGTGAAAGAACTGGCTACCTTAAGGAATGGGTACAAAGTTGGAGTTGCTAGGAAAAGACCAGTGATTGAGAGCACCCAGGAGTGCCTAGGCACTCCCTAGCCGCACCTAGCCACTCCCCAGCCCGCTCCCACTCCCAAATGCTCCCGGAGCGAGTTCTATGGGCATTTTTTAAGAACCAGGTAACATAGGCCTCTTTCCATCATGTTTCAGTTTTCCATGTAGAAAAAGATGGTCTATAACAATTTGTCCCATTATTTAATGCATTGTCATCTTGTTAGGACCTTAGGTCCTAACTGCTTGTTGTTATGGAGTTAGAACCCTTACACCCTAACCTCTTATTTTGAGCGTTGTCATAATCATAGTTAGTTATTTAATGTCAATTGTTCAGAGTAGATGTGTAGATTTATCCTACATTGGTTGTACCTCCTAAGTCACTCTTGTGAGGCCTTTATATTGAGGATGCAATGAAAGAGATCATCTTAGACTTCATATTCGATGGGGAATTGCTCTTAAGCAGGTTACCCCCTCAAAGAAGTCAGCAATACTTGTTTCTGATATTTGAATAAACAAACATTTGTGGCTGTTCTTCCAAGCATTGTGTTCATTTTCACATGCATTGCTTCTATTTGATAATATTTTACAGGTGAGATCCTAAACACATCTCTTATGTTTCCCACGTGATCCAGATCTCACGGCATGGAAAGATGGATAATATGCTAGACAGAAAGATACTCATAACTTCAGGATTTGTTAAGGACAAAATGAGCATGGATGACATGATAATCATACTCATGAGAAGGCCTTCATTTAATTAAACTATAGCATAAAGGAATAAACCTTCCCCATGATTAAATTATTATTGTTTAGAGGGTCCCTCTAAAAAAATTTCAAAAGTCATCTTGCAAATATGCAGGCAGAAGACCTTAATATGCATAAACTCACGAGGCCACTTGATCCAAAATCGATGTCCAATGCAAAATGTCATAGTTTACATACTCAGAATCGGAGAGTACTCGGCAAGCCCAAAAATTTTGAATCAGGAAAAACTCGACAAATACTCGGAAAATACTTGGCAAATGTGTGTGGATATTTATGTATGTGTATACTCAGGACTGCACTGTGCACACATACATATCTATAAACATACACAGGATGCCAAGTTTGCATGCATATACACACACAGACATATTTATACACACACAAACATGCCAAGTTTGTGGGTTTTTTGCGAGCTACTGGCGATTACTCGATAATTTGATGGGAGAAAATCCATCTGCATACTGCCCGCGAGTAAAAGCAGAAATTACTCGGCATGCAAATTTTTTGGAGATTACTCGGCTACTCGGAGAGTAATCGGAGAGTATGTAAACTATGCAAAATGTAATTATTAAGCTGTAAGTTATGACAAGATAGAAAGTGACAGGTTATGTAAGGAACTGATACGCAAAGGAAGTCAATTCATTTAACTTTATGTATTTCCATACCCATGAATGGTCTGCGTCATTGTTTATTCTTAAAAGTTAAAAATGTCCTGTCATTGTCAGAAATAGGAAATTCTAGGCATATATCTGAGCAGGTATGCACTCAATAACAGGATATATATATATATAAATATATAACAGCAATGTCAGGTCAGGCTTCTTGATCATGTTGAGAATGTGCATATGGGAAGCCTTACCATGTTCTTTGAATGTGAATTAAGTTCACATCCATACAAACTTGTCCCTCATCCACTCAACAAGTTGCTTTGAGACTCTTTGTCTATGCATTCCTTCTCTTTTTTATGCCCAATGGTTAGCTTCCAGGATTGCACTAACATAACTTCACCTTAGTTTCTTTACATCATTATTTTCTTTGTGTATTTCAGGTAGACCTTAAACTCCTATATGGACAAAAGTGAAAAACAATTAAGCAATACACTAGCAGAATTCAAAAAATAAATAGGATGCTACAAAAGGACTTGCAAGGAGCATTCTCTGTACAGCCTAAGTAAATTAGTAAACTTGATGGGAAATGCATGTGTGCTTTATAGATAAAGGAGACACAAGTTCAAATCTGGTGGCTGGAAGGGTTTATAACTTTATTTCGTTGAACAATACACAAAGCAGATGGAAAACAATCTTTTTGCAATCCCTTTGTTGGCTTATACACCAAACTGGTATCATGCTGGGTGGTGACTTAGAAAGCTACTTTTACCTGTGCCTGTATTCATTAAAACACAAATAATTTCCATACAAAATCTACAATCTAAGTATTTCCAAGAAATAAAACTGGGATTAAAACTTGATAACATTCAATCTGAGTTCTGTATTGCTAGGGATAGGTTTATTCCAACAGGTATATAACATGGCCTTCTGCATACCATTAGATTTTTCAACTTATCCTTGAGGCAAACAAATGAATACGTTATCCATCTTTAACAATATTATCATAGGGAAATATTAGCATGAAGATTCAACAAATGATAGTCAAAAATTACAAGACATATAAAAGAACTAAGTGGGTGCTGGGAAGAAAAAACACTATGTATCCACCAGAAAACATAAAGGACAGAGAAAATAGAGAAGTTAGATATTCAAAAGCTCACCTCTTGATAAATGACAGAAAGGCTATTAAATTCATCAAAAATGCGGTCCTTGACTTCACTGCTCTGGGTATCGGCAAAGACAGAGACAGCTTGTTTAGGAGGATTTATTACGCGTTCTGCAACACTCACATCATGTTGCAAAAGCCTGTAGTAAAATAATGCCCTATCATGCACATCCTGCAACAAATTATGAACATTATTAAAACCAATTTGCAGTATGCTGGAGACATTGAGTCAGATGCATTACTAATTAATCAAACTACAAGCATAGATAACATGAATGTCAAAATATATGACATACTGTATCCTGAAAATTCTCAAGTGACCCTGTATATTTTGTGGTAGAATTGAACTTCAGTGCAGGTACTTATTTCAAATAAAGCTTGTTTCTGATTGGTCTGTTCTTTTTGCTTTACTTATCTAAGATTTTCTTTTGGTAAAGTACTCTTTAATCTGATATTATAACTGTTGCCTTACATGGAAGCCCCTGATTTTGTACAGTACAGGTGGCTGGTAATGGGATATGTATCGTTTATAACTCGATGTAGCCTTCGTCTGTTATATTGTACTTATTTTGTCAACTATTATGCAATATTTAATCAAATAAGAATTAAAAAGCTTGTTTGGTTCTAACAGCATGTTATGGAATTGGAACTGATCACTGCAAAATCTCTTAAGCAAGGTTTCCAGAGTTCACAGATAGGGATACACTTTAAGTTACATAGTATTAAAACAATAAGCCCAAGCCCATTCTGCCCCTTCCCACCCTCTCACATAATAATATTAATTCTAATTTGTCCAATCTATCATCTAAATGATATATAATATTTACCAAAATATCTAAGAAATTCTGTTCAAATGCAGAAGATACCGTCATGTTAAAAATTCATCATAGTAGAAGTGCTAAAGAATTGAACAGTTATTCAAGGCAAATTAGTAGTTCTCTTTGAGCAAATCAAAGATTGTTATTCCTATATTTATATTCCTTTAAAATTTTGCATTATACAAAGTGATACAAGGTTATTAATATTCGAGAGCATTATACAAAGTGATACATGGTTACTAATATTCAAGATTTAAACATTTATTGCTCACTAAGAACAACAAAAATCCCTTTAGTGTGTTGAAAAAACAAACAATCTTAATGCTTAATACAAGAAGTTGCAAGATTGATTAATAGCATTAGTATCAATATCTTTCCAATTACTAAAAAATGATTCTTTCCAGTTACAAATATTTAAAGCCTCGCTTTTCATCAATTGTCCACTTCATACATGTACCTTGTCCATTCTTTGAAACCATAACAATTTTTTCGTGAAACTTGGTATTCTCATTGAAATAATACTAACCACAAGTAAATGTATAACATTGGACTAAGCTGAGAGGCACAATACCTGATGTGCATCAGCCAAGCCAGCAGCCAGTGCAGCACCCAAAGCCTTCTGGGTCTCTGGAGGCCTCTTGAAAAAGCACTTTGTAACTGCAGTCAGCAAATGCAACCTAACCTGAGAAGTATCAATTTAATAAATTATTTTAGCAAAATATTTTAAGTATCAGTAAGTAAGATACAAGGAATGAGAAATGAAAATTCATGTATGGTTCAAGCTCAAATTATATCATTTCACATGAGCAATGAAAGAAGTGGTTTCCATAAAACAAAAAATCACAAAAAATATAGAAAGAATATTGATGGATTTGGGCATAACAAATAGAATTTGCTGAAGTCCTTAGGGCCTATTGAACCACAGGATTTCCTTGTTTCAGGTAAAATAAATTTGTGGTGGAAGCTGGGCATCATACAGCCACAAATGATTTTAAAGCATATGATGAACTAACAGGTGGAAGATGCAAGCACATGAAGACACCTAATATAATCTCTGCTAATAGACTATCTTATAATTCAGGAGAACAAAGTAATTAAGGCATGAAAGATCCTCATGCATCAATAATATGGACAAAAATGAACCATGTGGAAGAGATTTTAGGAAGCATGTCCTCGACTCATTTAGCACTTGAGGAATAGCCCTCTAGAGTCCTCCAGAGAGAGGGCAAAAAGCCCTTGACTGAACCGATTGCAGATGAAGAAGAAGAGCATACTCTGCAAGCCCTCACTCTGTCAAAAATAGAACATGAGCTTCAGGAGTGTAAATGACAAATTGGAGAAATGCAGCAACTTCTTGCAAATAAAACCAAAGAATTAGAAGAAATTCAGCAAAAAACTATACACAGCAAGGAGGAGCACAATAAATTGGTTTCAGACCTTCAACAAGCCCTTGAACAATAAAAAGTTAATGTTGCCACTAGAGATACCCACATTACCACTCTCTCAACAACTGCCCCAACCTACTATTGTACATGATAAAGGTGTTCAAGTTTCTTTTCCACCACCCCCATGGCCTATATCACTCACTATGACTCAACTTAGGGAAGAAAACACTTAGCTCCGGAGAACTCTAGAGTCCCTCAACCAAGACAAAAATTCAAGTGAGTGAGTGTCTCAAGCCTGTGAGACTTGGGATGCGCTTTTGGCTCAACACAAGCCATCAAGTGTTTATGCCCCTTTTCTACAAGAACCATTTCTACATTGGAAGCTTTTGAGAATTTTTTGCAATCTTTCATTTGATTTTGAGAATGATCAAGACTTCCTAGAAAATTATTTTGGAAGCACCATTGAACCAAAAGATATGTTGTGCAAATTCTTCGAACATGGATTCTTATGGAACATTACCACACTTCAATGTTGAACTTATATGTGGGAGAAGTCCAATTGCAAGGATTTGTTTGTTCCTCTCCTTCGCCATCAATGAAATGGGAGAATTGCATAGTTGAGTACCACACTTCTCAGACCACTGTCAACCTCCTGATGCACCATGAATAGTCCAAGACTACTTGGTTTTCCAAAAACTATAAGGCCCAAGTATATCATCTAAGGATTAGGACCTGTATGCACAAAATCTCCAATCCAGCATCATGACGGATATCTTCCTCCAACTGCCATCAAGGCTTGTATCAATAGATGGGAAGGTGTACCCCAACATATGCAACAAAGGGAGCCTACCTCCCCAATTAACCTACAATGGAGCCTCACCAAAGCCAGACACTTCATCACCCTAATCCAAGAACGAAAGCAAGAATAGATTGGGATGAGATTCCAACCCCCTTTGCTTTTTGCAGTAGCTCCACTTATGACTTGCTTAGGATAAATCCTACAAAGAAAGGTGGAAAAATGGTTTAAAAAGATTTCCTAAACAAATGGATATGGAGATATGGGGCAGCACTTCGTTATGTATAAAGAAGAAGATTATGATTGCAATCGGATACTAGAGGATAAAATTTTGACCAATGAGGATGAGGTACAGATCTTACCATGAGGACATGGTGTGATTCCAATGGTGGGGGGATGATGAATCTTGATGTTATCTTTTATTTTCATACATTCACTACTCCATTTCTCTATTGTCTATGGACTTGCTATATTTAATATATTATTAAATACCTATAACTAATTTAGGAATAGATGGATAATGTGTTTTGGTGCTTATTCTTTCAATGGTTGAATTTGTTTGTGTTTGTGTAAATAGGTGTTTTACCTATCCAAGTCCTATTTACATGTTAAGTCCACTTAGGTCCTAGGAAGGAATCTTTCTAGTTAAGCATTAGTTGTCACTTATCTTATCTAGTTGGCCTTTATTTAATGCTTGTGTCCTAGGTAGTTATGAGTTAGTTGTCTCATGTGATAGGATTAAGACACTTGTCAGGATCTTGTCTAATCCTAAACCTCACCGTGCCTTTATAAGCAAGGCTTCATATATACATTATCATATTCATTTTTGGCATTCTTGCATCCATAATCAAAGCATGATATTTCTGCCATTTCTCTTTTGTGGAATTATTGTTGTCTTGCAGGTGATATTGTGGTGTTGAGGAGTTCACCATAAACTCCTAGATGTTTCTATGATTTCCTACCTCTATGCATATATATTTGTGTTTTTATGACAAATGCAACTGCAAAATCCAAGGATTGAACAGTTTGGATCTCTTTGGAGCTAGTCATTTAGGAAAGACAAGAGTCAATCATGAAGGAAAGATGACTAGCTTTGGAGTGGGTTGCAAAGCTCCAAAATAGCATTCTGAATCATTGTTGTTCATTCTTCTTCCAGGCTAGAGTTAGCTCAACAAATTCCACTCCTAACTTCAATCTTGGTATGCGCCTCATGAAGAGTAGGGCAACCTCGAACGACTCCAACTGGCTAGCTGGTCATCATAAAACTCCTGGCTAACTTCAGTTCCCTTTTTCCGCACATTGATCTTTCCAGTTTGAGGTTTGAGTCATCTAAACAACTTTAGTTCTTCAAGAAAGCTTCCCCTAAAACAGGTCACTCCTGTATGACCTCACGCCTTTTAATCAAGGGTATCTCTTGGTTAGAATAGCTGACCTCTCCTGTTGGAATAAAAGTATTAGTCTTAGGAATAAAATAAGCGAAAATTTCAGTCCATTTCAGTTCAGTTATGAAATAAGGCTCAAATGTATAATAAAGAGCCATTGGATAAGAAAGATTATTCTCTATTTTCAAGAATTATCTTTTTGGTGGAAATTTCATTCCTCCTCTTGGAGCATATGACCATATGAGGTCCCATTGAATGAAAATAAGAAGAAAATTCTCCTAATTCTATGTTAGCTTAGGGAAATCCTTCTAGAAGGAGAGTCGAGCCTGTACCACCACAAGAAGGGAATCTTCTAGTACCTCTTTTCTTTTGTTAAATTTCTTTATTATGTGTCAGAAATCAGCTGTCTTACTATGATACAATTAGAATAGTTCTTGTTTTCCCAAGTGTCTCTTTTAACCTAGATGTATTCACAAAAAATCTTAAAATAAAAAAAAAAAAACATTTACTTTTCAAGCATTTACCTTTCAACTTTAATTATGTTTAGCATTTATTCTAGCATGTGCATTTTCTTGTTTTTAGTATAAATGAACATTCATTTTAATTCTGATACAGTATTTGTTCTTGTATGTGTGTTGTGTGGCAATAGTGTAGATTGTTGTTTCAAGCATGAACCTTTACATTTGCAAACAAAATAATGGAGAGTAATGTAGGGAATGTTAGATTCAGCTACATCCTAGTTTGATTTACATTGTCGTTATCCCAAAACCTTGCCGCAAATAGCTCCGAACACTACCCGGATTGATAAAAATTAAATGATAGGAAATAAGATGACTACAATGAACCTATCAATTGACTTGTTTACTTGTTGGCCTACCATAGAGGATAGACATCAATTTATACACTTTAGTATCTTCTCTAGGCTAATGGTCTTGTGGAAACCATCAAAGAAAGCCATGTGTTCATATTGACAAGATGCTTCATGTTTCACATTGCAACAATTAATTGGACTAATAATGCGACCATTTTTGTCTTAGAATGACTCAATGGAAAATGATACTAATCACTTTCAACATAAAATTGTGGATTGCCCCTCCTTGAAGCATCCCAAGTGGTATGGAAGTGGACACTTTTAATAAGCACAATCATAATCCCAAATGAAAGAGTTGAACCCTTAATGGATCCACTTTGTTAAGAAATCCCATTCTTCAATGATGAGTAGGCAGGGCTAAAGAAGCTAGCAGGACCAAAATATTTGTTCCTTTTTGGATGCAAAATAACAGTTGGGATTTGTTGGTCCCCTTTTGCTTCGTGGCCTCCACCTTTTTAGCAAAATAGCAACCCTACTCTATGGAATTGATGTTGAAGGGCTCTAATATAATTTCTTTCTCTCTAACTCCTTTTGAAAATGAGAATAATCTCTATAGGCAAACTTTTTGTGAGGCCTCATCAATGCATTTTACCTCCAACTTGATGGAGAAGCAATTGAATTCATTAATATACTATTGAAGCAAGCGTACAAATACCTGACAATGATGGAGCTAGCAAATGAAAATCTATTCTTTGAACCAAAGAGGGCAAAGTGCTTCCAAAAAGTCTCTTTGAATACCATTCATGTGGCAATGGCTGGTCACTTTATTGCAGGCAAAAGTTGGACACCAGACTACCACCGAGCTCATTCATCTTAACTTCAATGATCATGATGCATTGTGGCTAGGGTTGTCCACTTCTTAAAGTATACCCACAAACTACAAATCTAAGGATGCAGCTTATCCATGTCAATTATGTGTAAAAGGGGAATTTGATATCTTGGTGTCACTTGAAAGCATAGTTTGGCAACTCGTCAAGTACTTGGAAAAATTCTCCAAACTCGCGAGTCTTTTGGGCAGCCAAGACAAGTCGACCAAACTTGCGAGCCGAGTCTCGAAGAGTCTTGCCAAGTGCTCAGCCAAGTCTTGGTCGAAAAATCTCCAAATCTTGGATTCAAACTCCCAAGTCTTGAGCTTGGACTCTTGGTCAGCAAGGAAAATGCCCAGGCAACGTTTTAAGTAAGAAAAACATCATTTTTTTCCATTTTTAGCTCTTATGCGTCCATTTCACTGAGCCAAACATCAACCTAGCAAGGAAACAAGTTGAGAAGAGAATTTTTTAGGATTGAAAGTTGATCGAATTATCAAATAAGTAATTGGATGCAATGGAGGAAAACGAAGACACTTTTGAAGAAACAATCCATCATTGTTTTGATATTGTAGACCCTTTTAGTTCGAGGCCTAAAAAATTTACATTAGGAGGGAAAAGAGGAAGATGTAGATTGTATTTGGTTGGATTTTTCATTTTGACATATGATTATATGTATATAATTATAAATTTATAATGCTGTCATACATTTGAAACTATGAAATTTCAAATTTTGAGAGTTTGAGGATCATATGACGTGTAATGTTTGAATTATGACAAATTGACAATCAAAATAGGCTTTTATGTTGTCTAAATGCATTAATTCCTTTTTTGTGTGTAATTATAAGTTTTTTTCTTTGCCAAGTCCATGTCGAGTTTTGCCGAGTCCATGTCGAGTTTTGTCGAGTCCATGTCGAGTTTTTTGCCAAGTCCTAAGTCCAAGTCAAAATTTTGGGTTGTCAAGTCTGAGTCCTAAAACTATGCTTGAAAGAATAATTAAAAAACTCAGACTCGACAAGCCTAAAAAATTTAAAAACTCAAGACTTAGCAAAAACTCAGGGAAAAATTTGACAATAACTCAACAACTTTATCGAACAATTGAAAACACAATTTTTAAAAATATTCTTCAAAACTCAAGGGTTTGGGGGGCTTTGCCCCCAGTGGGGTCAAGGGGCAACACCCCTTGTGAGGGTCTAGGGGCAGAGCCCCCAACAAGATCAAGGAGCAGTGCCTCTCACAGGGTCCAAGGGTAGTGCCCCTGGCACGTTCCCTGTCACAATACAAGGTGAGCCGAGGGGTGGAGCCCCCACCACCAAGCACAAATTAAGGCCTTCAAAACCTCACAAACCTTCATGGTGAATGTCATTTCACAATTTTATCACAACTCTACAAATCTTGATTTGGACGTTATCACCACTCTAAAATATTAAAGCCAAATTTATTTCATCAGGCAATGTTGAAGTAAGATGTGTCAACCTTAAAAATGGCAAATTACATAAGCCTAAACATGTTTAATGGTCACTTTCCTTTCCGAACTCTATCAATATTAATTTAATCATTTTAAGGTGGGGACGAGGATTAGCATTAACCCACAATACTAGGCGAATAATACAAAAAACTTGAGAGCAGGAAAAGTTTGCTAAACAGTTAGCTCAATCGTGTCCCAAAAATGCCCTAATTTGCCGCCATGCCCTACATCACCACAATCACACTTAATCACATCCCAAGAATGCTTGAAATCACTGTACTTTTCAATGTTTGGCAGAAAAAAACAATTTCTGCCAGTTTTTGATGGATTTTGCAGCAAAAATCGCTAGTTTTTGATGATTTTTAATGAAAAAATCAGTGCGAGTTTTTCTAAAACACAGCAACAAATTTTTCAGCAAGTTACTTGCCACCGGTTTTAGCTTGCAAGTGATCACAGAGTTTTGCATCTATGTTTGAAAGTATGTCGTGTAATAGCGATGGCACTAGGAATATAGTTACAGGTTGGTTGCTGACTTATGAGTTGATAGAACATTTAGGTCATCTGCTGCATAATTTTGTGTTGAAAGCTTGAAACTTGTTTTATTGATTTCATTGATCACATAGTGTTGGCGTTTAAATTAGCACCTCTGGAGTGCTGATTGTAAACGTTCAGCTATTTCAAATGTTTTGCAACACTTCTTCGTTATTTAAAGAGGAGAAGTCCCTCTCTGCTGGGAGCAATGCGTAGGAAAGGGAAATGTCTAACTAAAGTTCCTATCTTTTTATGCTTCAGCGGCAGGACACAAGGGTGCAAAAACACAGCGGCCGTAGCTAAGCTTTTCTCTGGTTTCTGCAGATCTTAACTACGACTAACTAGCTTCTATCTATCCAATACCTCCAAGGTAAACAGAGCATGAGGGTAAAGGAGCGGGAATGGGATGGTTGGATCACCTGAATTCACCGTCTCCGGAGAATATGACCGAGGCTCTGAACTCTCGGGTATACACCGGGATAAGGTTGGTACAAAAACGCTCTACGGTAAACTAGATCTGAGACCTGCCAAGGAGGAGGGACTCCTATCCGAGGTATGGGCTTAGAAATAGTTTACTAGAAACAACAAAACACGATGCCTTGGCCAAGAGCTTGCTAAGGAGGAGGGACTCCTATCCGAAGTATAGCTTGGGAATTAATACATTAAACAACATCAAACGATAACGTCAACAACAAATATCCAAGGAGGAGGGACTCCTATCCGAGGAGGGAAATGAGACAACAAGCTATTAGACACAAGACGTAGACATAACTCAAATAAGATGATCAAAATGCAAGCGCCTTCTGATATTCTTCTTCAATGCTTTATCAACGAATTACAAAAGTTGGGAAAGCAAAGGCACGAAATCATGCACAATTACAATCATCCAACGAACTCTCATCCAAGAGTGAACAAATATTCGCTTTCAAAGTGTTGGCAACAATGGCGCAGCAATTTTGCATAGCAAGTAAAAGTTAAACAAATAATGAGCCCAAGGCTCTTATTTATAGAACTCAAAGGAGTGGGCAACCCCAAAATCTCCTTGAGTTAACAATGAGTTCTTGCCAATCAATTAGCAAGATTTATTCCTAAATAGGGGGAACAAGCAGTTAACTGGAAAGCTACTTCAGTTAACTGAAAGTCAACAAAGAGTCAACTGGAAACTACTTCAGTTGACTGAAAGCAAACTAAAGGTGAACTTAAATGTAAAGTCTCCCTCCAAAATAGACATCCACATTTAGTGGAGATCTAAGATCCACGAATCGTGGAAGCCAATTAGACATCCTTAATTAGTGGGATCTGACAATGCATGATTTAAGGAAAGTGGAGTTAAACTTGGAAAGAAGCATCAAGTTAACTCCAACTACATTTAATAGCACCTTGAGTTGACTTGGAAAGAAGCATCAAGTCAAACTCAAGTCTCATGAATGCCACTTGGAGGATGTATGGCGTCCCTTTCTGGTGCATTTATAGCTCGCCATTAATCAACAGTGTCTCAATCCATTGATTGACTTCATCAGCTTCTAGGGAGTTAATGCTCTGTAGGATGATGACGTGGCGTCGGAGCATGACCTCACTCGTTGTGAGCTGATTTCCGAAGTCAATGCATTGAGATGCTGCCTCTTCTAACTTGGTTGACAAAGCTGCTACCTTAGCCAGCTTACAACCCTCTGGATCATCAAGAAAGGTACTGCGGATGACATCTCTGAACTGGTTCTGTACAGTCACCAACTCAACGTATTCTCCTCCCTCACGCTGATATTCCATGCAAGGGAAGGATATTACCAACATTCTTGCGAAGTTGATAATAGTGGCAACCACCCTTCTGTAATCAATCAACTCTATTGAATGAGCGTCGTAGGCTTTCACCTTGTACGCCAATTGTTCCTTCCAAGCAAAAAGATGTTGCTTGTTTTCCTCTGAGTATACTGATTGCTATGCTAATTGCAAATCTGCAATTGTACTTTCGTCTTCAAGCCTCTTTTCTGCAATACTTTGTTCCGACTGCTGGATCTCCACACGAAGTTCATGTGCTCTATCCCGTAACTGGTATAGGTTCGCCAGTACGCATCTACCCTTGAGAACAAACTCTTCCACCTGATTTCTCAAGTGTTTGCCGAATGTTAACAATTGCCGATGATTTTGTTCGGCGGGGAGATCTAGTAGTCCTGCTGGTAGGGCTGAGACGTTTGGTGTGCCATGTATCAAGCTGGTTATGTAAGACCTCAGTTTCTGATTTTCAGCCTTTAAGGCTGCCTTTTCTTTACCATCCTTTGCCATCCTTTCTTGTGCGCTCACCAAAGCTATTCCGAGAAGGTCGCCTCCACCTGTCGTGTAGTCTTCCCGAGGTTAAGTTGAGACAAAGTGTAGTCTTCTACTTGAACCTCGTGTATGCTTTTCTCTACTGGTGGAGCGGCAGTCTCTATGATGATCTCACATTCTGCATTCCTTTCTATGTGAACTTGATTCTTCAACCTTTTCGCCGGCGTGTCCTGTGGGACGTGGTCGAATTCGGTAAAGTCAAGTTCATAGGAGGGTTTTTCCCTCTTCCTTCCTAGGAAGCTTTCAAGCCAAATAGAATCTCGACGAACTTCACTAGGAGGGACATGAGGCCCTTGAACGCTAGATGTATGAGACTATGCTGGAGCAATGTCTCTTGGTGGCGAATCCAAGTCGATGAGGACCTGTGTCCGCTGTGATACTGATGATATTGGCGGCTCTGCTTCCATAACAGGCACCGTTTCTGCTGCTGCTTCTACCATTGGCTCAGCCATTGGTTCTTCAACAACTACTGCTGCTGGTTCTTCTGTGATAACTTCGGCTGAAACAGGGGTAGCAGTCTCTACTCTTTGTTCTGGGGCAGCAATACCCGTGATTATTTCAGGACTATGTGTGGCTTTTTCCACTGGTGTCCTCTGTGTTCTAGGTTTTGACATCCTCATCCCTCGGGGAGGATTGCACCATTGCTTCTGTCTAGGTTTCCTTCTTGAAGTGGAAGGTGGTGTAGACTGAACCTGTGGCGGCTCTGTTCTGTGAGGTATCACCTTCCTAGACTTCTTGCTGTCGAGATAGAGTTGGCTATTTCTAACCACTCTACTCGTTCTTTCTTCTATAGATGTGTCTTCTTTGGCATACCAATCCACTCTCGGGAGCGGTTGGGAGTCAACTGAATCTGCGAAGAATGCGGGGAGAATGACTTCCCCTTCATCATCTGACAGGCCCTCAATGTCTGCTGACATGAAATCAGCAATTTGTGGGAGTCTGAATCTGCTGTAGTTCCTTCTTCGCACCTCATACTCGTCTTTACAATTTACCCAATAGTCTTCCATAGAAGACTTATGTGACGAGTGTTGCTCGAGGTGTGCTACATAGAGTCCTCTGGGATCATAGGATCTTCTATCGATGAGATACTTGAGGTTAAACCTCGCTGTTTCTTGACTCATCATCTTAGCATCAGCCGCGAATCCACAAGCGATTACGAGCTCTACGCTTTGAAGTGTGATGGGAATTGATGCGGCCTGCAGCAACCCGGATTCTTCGATATTCTGCAATGTTATTTGATTCATACCTTCTAGCTGCTCCAAATCGACCACTGGATTTACTTGGTGCAAATTTGTGTCAATTGTTTTCAGGTAATCATGGAGTAAGACCGTCTTGGTCTCGTACTGTACCTGGGAGTACTGCATCCTGAAAAAATTGAAGATTGACTGTAAGCTTGACCTAGTTCAGATGATTTTCAGATTATCCGTTGACAGTTCTGACGGACGTTGATGCTTGCAGTTGCGTTTCCGAGATCTACTGGGGCTGAGAAGGTTATCCTGGGAGACCTTTTGTCATTGTTCAGCATCTGGAGGTCAAGAAAGAAGGGCGCCTTTCTTTTGGAAAGGCTCTTTTTTCTTAGAACTTCGTCAACAACTGTGGTTTCCTAATATTTCCTCAACTGCCTCTTTTTGCTTTGTCAGCAACTGCTTGTGATCTATTCATCAGATGATCTGGATGTTTGTTTCACTGTTGAGCCAGCAATCAAACGTCGAGAATGACTACTTCGGATGATCTTACTGACTTCATTTGACCTTCAAAGATCATGGGCGCCCCTGCTTGAAGAAGGCGCCTTTTTAACATGTGAGCAATCTCCCCTTCGTAACATCTCCAGAGTTAGTCAAATTTTGACCTTTTTCATTTTCAGGAATCTCCTTCATCAAACAGCATCTTTTTCGACCTTTCCCGCCATGGTTGTGTCGTTGAAGCTTTTGAAGCTTAGATTTCAGCACCTGGTACTGGCCAATCTGCCATTAATGGCTGTGGAGCTCCTAACTTTGTTTCTAAAAAAGAGAAATAGACCCACCAGAGTAAAAAGTGTCTTTTGATGATTCTGACTTGACCAATGTGATCGTGAAGCTTTTTAAGCCTATCAAAATCATTTTCGATCATTTCTGGGAAGGTCCTATTTTCGGGGGATTTCCCTGAAAATAGGGGAAAAAACCCTAATTTTCAAAATTTCAGAATTTTGCACATGTGTTCCTTGACAGAAACCCACCAAGATTCTATGATTGGTTTGACCTAAAACTGACTTAACATGGCATTTTAACAAGATTTAGCTCAATTTATACAGAATGCCAAAAAATTAATTTTGGGTATAACATAGGCTTCGTCTGGTGACCATGTCGGATACCTACGGCATAGGAGAACCGAGAATCTCAAGTTTCGTAGACCAGTATATATAATCAGTTGGGTAACGGAGTCAGGACTTTGGTTCCATACATACCTAAAAATAGAGTTCACCTTATTTATTGGGTTCCCCAATTTATTCACCTACGACAAAACATCTAAGAAAACACCTAAAACACGACAATACTTCACTGAACGGGGAAAAACATAACATAACGTTAAAGCAAGGAAAAGTATTTACAATATATACTCACCCCATCCCCGAAGGGATGAAATGCTTCAAGTACTGCCCACTATAAGGCAGTGGAAAGAGCCTTCCGTCTGAATGTGAGAGAATATAGGAATTCTCTCCTGCAATGTTATGAATCAGGAACGGCCCCAGCCAAAGGGAGTCGAATTTTCCGTGCATTCCCTTTGGTTCGTGTCTCTTGTCCCATAATAGGACTCTATCTCCAATCTCAAAGTCTCGTTGCCGAGCCTTCTTGTCGAAGATCTTCTTCACTCGTTCTTGATGCTAAGTGATCTTATCAACTATCTCCACCCTTTCTTCTTGAAGTTTCATTAGGCATAAGATACGTTTCTCAATAGGATCTCTGAATTCCTCATCTTCTATTGTGGATGCCAGCTGCAAAGCGGACAACTCTAGAGTGATGGGTAACGCAGCTTCAGTGCCATATAGGATTATGAAAGGTGAAGTGCCGATAGCTTTCTTAGGCGTGATTCTATCAGCCCAAAGAGCATCATACAATTTCGTGTGCCAAGCCCGTTGATTGGAATCAACCATCTTGCGCACTATTGTGACTATGTTCTTATTTGACGATTCGGCTTGTCCATTACCTTGTGGATAGTAATCTGAAGAATGGGACAAGATGATGCCGTAATCAAAACAAAATTCTATCAACTCCTCTGACGAGAAGCTTGTAGCGTTGTCAGCCACGATCTTTTTGGGTACTCCGAAGCGTGTAATGATGTTCTCTTTGAGGAAGTTACACACCACCTCGAAAGTAGCCTGCTTTACGGGAATCACCTCAACCCACTTAGTGAAATAGTCTGTCGCCATGAGGACGTAGACATGTCCTTTGCTGGAATGAGGGTTGATAGGTCCCACAAAGTCTATACCCCATTGCTGGAATGGAGCATCTATCACCACCGGCCTGAGTGGAAGGTTTGACAGTTTAAGTTTACCAACAAATTGTTGGCACAATGTGCATCTGTGCACCCAGTCATATGCGTCGCGGAACAAAGTTGGCCAAAAGAATGATGCCCGCAAGATCTTGAATGCGGTAACCCTTGATGAGAAGTGACCTCCGCATGCTTGATTGTGGAATGCCTCCATCAACCGTCTTTGTTGATCTTTGGTGACGCATAGTAGGAACGTTCCATCAAGCCCACGCTTGTATAGAACATTCCCTACAAGCACATAGCTCTGTGCTTGTAGTTTCAACGTTCTTCTCTGCTGCTTGTCCAAGTGTGTCGGACATTCCCCGTAGGTTAGGTAGTACCATAATTCTGTGTACCACTCTTGAGCAGATTCAACTAATAAGACCATTGGGAGGTCTTCTTCCATTTCTGTTCCCGGGATTCCATCTTCAGCTTGATGCTTTGAATCACCATCTTCTGCCAGGAGTTGACATAGACCTCTCCCGCGAACGAGCTTGGTAGGCTTGATATCCAAGTCATATTCTTGAACTCTTGCAATCCAGTTGCCACTTTTGGTGCCCATTTCTTGTTGAGTAAGGACACTCTTGACTGCGGGGTCTGTAACATACACAGTGGTGTGAGAGTTTAAGATGTAGAATCTGAAATTCTTAACAGCCCTCACAACTGCATATGCGTTTTTCTCTATTTGGGAATACCGAGATTCACTATTCTTGAAGCTGCTGCTCATGAAAGCGATAGGTGACTCAGTCTCTTCATTCAACTTCTGAGTTAGTATGGCAGAGAGAGTATGTTCCGACGCGTAACAATAAAGAATGAATTCTTTATCGAAATCAGGTCGAACCAACACTGGTGCTTTACTGATGGCCTCTTTTATTTTCTCGAATGCCTTCCTTCGTCGGTCCATTTGAAAGCAGTCGTTTTCTTCATCATTGCTGAGATATCTTTGGTCAGCTCCGAGAAGTCAGGTACAAACCTTCGTATAAAATTGACTTTGCCGAAGAAAGAATGTACCCCAGTTTTATTGGTAGGGAGAGCCAGGTCCTTGATTGCATCAACCCGGTTAGGGTCTATCCTAGTCCCTTCTTTAGAGACGATGTGACCAAGCAATTTGCCTTCTGTCACCGCGAAGATAGACTTCTTCTGATTCAGTGATATGTGGTGGTGCCTGCATCTCTCAAACACTTTCACTAAGTGCTGAAAATGATCTTGCCGCTTTTTTGAGAAAGCAGTAAGGTCGTCAAGATAGACGACAATCAATTTGTCTTTTAAGTCGCCAAACGCCAAGTCCATGGCCCGCTGAAAAGTAGCACCGGCGTTGATGAGGCCGAAGGGCATCCTTTCGTAGGCGAACGTTCCCCATGGAGTGGTGAACGCTGTCTTGAGTTGATCTTCTTCAGCCACTGCAATCTGGTTGTATCCCGAAAATCCGTCAAGTAATGACAGCATCTCCGAACCGGTTACTGTTTGCAATGTGTGTTCCATGATGGGTAAAGGATAATTATCCTTTAGTGACGACTGGTTCAGGTTCCTGAAGTCTACGCAAATCCGGATTTCTCCGCTCTTCTTGCGTACAGGAACGATATTGGACACCCAGGTGGAATAGTGGATTGGGTATATGATCTTGGCATCCACCATCTTTTTCACCTCCGCGTAGATTGTATCTTGGACACGCGGGTTGTAGTGTCTCTGCTTCTGCTTGAAAGGTTTGATGTCAGACTTTAGTGGAATTGTATGAGACAATTCCTTTGGCTTGAATGCTTTCAGGTCTTCATAGGACCATGCAAAGACGTCTCGGTATTGCTTGAATAGAGAGATGAAATTGTCGCTTTCTTCCGTAGTGCAACATTTGCCTAGGTTGACGAGCCGAGGCTTATCTTCTGTACCAATGTTGACTTGTTGGTAGTCGGCTGACGTCTTGTCATTGGAATTCCTTTGATCCTGAACCCGTCTGTCGTGTCTATCAAAAATATCCTCCAAGGATACTAGACCTTTGGGGATATTATTGCCCTTTAGTTGGATGACGCCAGATTCTGCGACTTCGGAGTCTTCGGCCATATATTCTCTGGAGGGAGAAGCACTACCTTCAAAGAATAGCTCTTGATAATTGTCATCCATGCGAAGAAACTCTTGAATATCTTTATCATTAGTAAAGACCTACCAATTGTCGCAGTTGTCGGGGATGGCTGGCCTGTAGATGAGCTCAATAGCGAAGATATTTTGACGGAAATCAGAATGGAGCATGAAAAGAGCTGCTGATACTACAAGGGAATCTGCCCTACTATTCTGCTCACGTGGTATGTATTCGATGTTGAATGCTTCGAACCAATCGATCGCGTTCCACACCCTTTGTCGGTAAGAAGAAAGACGACTCCTTACTTGATACAGCCCTCTGACCTGTTGAACGATCAGCTCTGCATCACCTTCGACTTGAAGGTATTTGATACCCATATCCCTTGCTTTTTTGAGGCCAAGTATGAGCGCCTCGTATTCTGCAGTATTGTTTGTGTTGTCAAACTGCAAGCGATAAGCAAATGGGTACAGTGTTCCTTCGGGAGAGGTAATGACAACTCCTGCTCCCGAACCTGCTGTTGAGCAACTGCCGTTGAATTGCATATTCCACATTCTTGAAACTTCATTTGGTGTTTGTGTGGTAAGTGCAAGACTTTGATCTTCTTTAGTTACTTCTGACAGCATGGCATACGTGCCAGGACCCGTGCTTTGATGTAGCACTTGCGCTTGTGGGTCTTGAGATTTCACCACCGTGAATGTTGACTTAGCCTCAGGTTCCAACTTGAAAGTGCCCTTTTTCAGTGGGATTGTCGCGTACGACCAATCCAATTGAATCTCACCTCCGAGATCTTTGCAGAAGCTTCTGCTCAGGAGCATTCCATAACTGATTGGTATATCAGCTATGAGAATGGTCATCATGATCTTCTTTTCTGGGCAGGATGCCAATCTTACTTGAGCATCCTTCAGCTGACCTACCAATGGCACGGGTTTGGATTCAAGTGAGTAACACTTTTCTTTTGTTTCCGTGCATGATAGTCCTAGAGCTTTCATGATTTGTAAAGGCATGACGTTGTCAGATGCCCCTGAATCAATTATGCAATTGCTAAGCTTGTATCCTCCCATATACAAAGATATGTAAAAAGGTTTGGGCTTTTCTCCCGCTGGTACGGAAGATGCTAGCAATGTGGGCTGTATGACGATTGGCTTCTGAATCACCTTGAGAATCCGATCCATTTGATCGGGATGATCCTGGAGATACTCCAGCTGTGAAATTTGTACCTTCGTCTTCATCATGGATGTCACTATGTCAAAATTCATCGAAGACGGTTCTTGAGGAACTGGCGTGACGTACTCATGTGTAGACTTGGGATTAGAAGTGGAAGCTTCTTTTCCCTTTTCATTGGATTGCCGTCTTTCTTCTTCTTCTTTCTGTGCTTTGAAATGCTGAGCACGTGTAAACACGGGTGTTGACAGGTTCTCATGATTGATAGCAAGATTGTACTGACGGTAGTCTTCTTCTTCTTGATTTACGGGTTCGCTATGAAAGTATCCCGTTGCGGAGTCGCCATCGAAATCGTCCATTTGAGGTGGAGCAACGTTCGAATTTGAAGGTACTGTATTGGAGCTTGGAATTGCATCTCCGACATATCCCATTATCTGATTCATTCTCTGATTCTCAAGACACGAAGATCCAGTGTGTTCGTCTGAATCATGGAAACAACAGAACACGTTGGATTTTTCAGGTTCTGCTTGTCTAGGTGGTCCCGAAAACTTTGGCTTGAAGTTATTAAATGATTGGAAATTGTTCTTCTTCGGCTGATAAGACTGTTGAGGCTGGTACTGCTGCTGTTGTTGGTACGGTGGTGGTGTGGGCATTGCTTGCTGCCCTTGGTTGGGTGACTGTCTTTTGAGGATGGTCACCTCGTTTGCTACCTTCTGTAGCAATGGATCTGCTGATGCTTGGACCAGTGGTCTGATGGCATCATTCTTCATCTTCCCCGTAGTGATCATGTGATCCTCAAGCTCGATAGCCTTTTCTTGAGCTACCAGCAAATCTTCTTCATGACTGCCTTTTATGAAAAAGGCTATCTCTGAGGGTAAGGCGTTGATGAAGCTGCTCATCAGGATCTCATAAGATGGATTCATTGTGTGGGAAAGTCGTGTAACTAGGCGGTTAAACCTTGCTACAAACTCTCTCATTGGTTCTGTGGACTCCATCTTAGAGTTAGATAAACGGGCAAACAGTTGATGACTGTCTTCAGCAGGTCTGAATCTAGCCAAGAACTTTTCGCTCATGTCCTCCCAGTTGGTGATAATCCCTGGTTGCAAATGATTGAACCAGTCAGCTGCATTTGCTTCAAGAGTTTCGACAAAGAGTCGAACGGCGATATCTTCGTGTGGCACAGACAGAACGGAACAGGCCGCCGTGAATGCTGAGAGATGCTCATCGGGATGTTTACTCCCGTCGCCATGGAATCTTGGGAAATGCTTTCGTGATCCCTTCGGAAGTTCATCATTTCCTTGTAAGGCCAATGGGCCTATGTTGTTACCCCATGGAAGTGGGGCAGCACGTCTGGCAACTCTTGCGTTTCGGCCATTGCCGAAAAGATTGTTGATGTAGTTACCGTTGCCATTGTTGCCGTTGTTGCCATTATTATGGCCATTGCCGTTATGAATGTTAACGTTGTCGGCCATTGCTAGAGCAGGAGGTTCTTGCTGAGGTTCTTCTAGAAATTGCTCTCGAACCTCTTGAAAGATCTGCTCTATGTCGGATGCTTCTCCGACTTCTTCTTGAAAAAGAGGATTGGTCCTCCTTCTTGTATATACTTGATAAGCCAGGATGTTTACTGCCACGCAGGTGGTGGTAATACTGGTCTTTCGGCCGCTAGATCAGCCTTTCTTTCTTCCTCGTCCAGAGTAATGGCTGCAGCTCTCCACTGAGCTGGTGATGTATTCTTCTCGAAGATGAAGATCCGCAAGCTGCTGATGATATCCGATTGCTCTCCTTCAATGTATGTAAGATCTGGCTGGAGAGTTGCTGGAACAAGATCAGGTTGCTCTATTGGTGCCCAAGGACGCCAGATAGTCATTCCCGTGACATAAAAGCGTTTAGCTTTTCTTGAAGTTTTATGCCTCGTTGCCCCACGGTGGACGCCAGAAAATTGTTGGCGTTTAAATTAGCACCTCTGGAGTGCTGATTGTAAACGTTCAGCTATTTCAAATGTTTTGCAACACTTCTTCGTTATTTAAAGAGGAGAAGTCCCTCTCTGCTGGGAGCAATGCGTAGGAAAGGGAAATGTCTAACTAAAGTTCCTATCTTTTATGCTTCAGCGGCAGGACACAAGGGTGCAAAACACAATATGCGCTAAGCTTTTCACGGTTCTCAGATCTTAACTACGACTAACTAGCTTCTATCTATCCAATACCTCCAAGGTAAGCAGAGCATGAGGGTAAAGAGGCGGGAATGGGATGGTTGGATCACTGAATTCACCGTCTCGGAGAATATGACCGAGGCTCACGAACTCTCGGGTATACAGGGATAAGGTTGGTACAAGCAAACACTCTGCACGGTAAACTAGATCCGAGACCTGCCAAGGAGGAGGGACTCCTATCCGAGGTATGGGCTTAAGAAATAGTTTACTAGAAACAACAAAACACGATGCCTTGGCCAACGAGCTTGCTAAGGAGGAGGGACTCCTATCCGAAGTATAGCTTGGAAGTCAATACATTAAACAACATCAAACGACAACTGTCAATAACAAATATCCAAGGAGGAGGGACTCCTATCCGAGGAGGGAAATGAGACAACAAGCTATTAAACACAGGACGTAGACATAACTCAAATAAGATGATCAAAATGCAAGCGCCTTCTGATATTCTTCTTCAATGCTTTATCAACGAACTACAAAAGTTGGGAAAGCAAAGGCACGAAATCATGCACAATTACAATCATCCAACGAACTCTCATCCAAGAGTGAACAAATATTCGCTTTCAAAGTGTTGGCAACAATGGCGCAGCAATTTTGCATAGCAAGTAAAAGTTAAACAAATAATGAGCCCAAGGCTCTTATTTATAGAACTCAAAGGAGTGGGCAACCCCAAAATCTCCTTGAGTTAACAATGAGTTCTTGCCAATCAATTAGCAAGATTTATTCCTAAAAAGGGGGAACAAGCAGTTAACTGGAAACTACTTCAGTTAACTGAAAGTCAACAAAGAGTCAACTGGAAACTACTTCAGTTGACTGAAAGCAAACTAAAGGTGAACTTAAATGTAAAGTCTCCCTCCAAAATAGACATCCACATTTAGTGGAGATCTAAGATCCACAAATCGTGGAAGTCAATTAGACATCCTTAATTAGTGGGATCTGACAATGCATGATTTAAGGAAAGTGGAGTTAAACTTGGAAAGAAGCATCAAGTTAACTCCAACTACATTTAATAACCTTGAGTTGACTTGGAAAGAAGCATCAAGTCAACTCAAGTCTCATGAATGCCACTTGGAGGATGTATGGCGTCCTTTTCTGGTGCATTTATAGCTCGCCATTAATCAGCAGTGTCTCAATCCATTGATTGACTTCATCAGCTTCTGGGGAGTTAATGCTCTGTAGGATGATGACGTGGCGTCGGAGCATGACCTCACCCGTTGTGAGCTGATTTCCGAAGTCAATGCATTGAGATGCTGCCTCTTCTAACTTGGTTGATAAAGCTGCTACCTTAGCCAGCTTACAACCCTCTGGATCATCAAGAAAGGTACTGCGGATGACATCTCTGAACTGGTTCTGTACAGTCACCAACTCAACGTATTCTCCTCCCTCACGCTGATATTCCATGCAAGGGAAGGATATTACCAACATTCTTGCGAAGTTGATAATAGTGGCAACCACCCTTCTGTAATCAATCAACTCTACTGAATGAGCGTCGTAGGCTTTCACCTTGTACGCCAATTGTTCCTTCCAAGCAAAAAGATGTTGCTTGTTTTCCTCAGAGTATACTGATTGATATGCTAATTGCAAATCTGCAATTGTACTTTCGTCTTCAAGCCTCTTTTCTGCAATCCTTTGTTCCGATTGCTGGATCTCCACACGAAGTTCATGTGCTCTATCCCGTAACTGGTATAGGTTCGCCAGTACGCATCTACCCTTGAGAACAAACTCTTCCACCTGATTTCTCAAGTGTTTGCCGAATGTTAACAATTGCCGATGATTTTGTTCGGCGGGGAGATCTAGTAGTCCTGCTGGTAGGGCTGAGACGTTTGGTGTGCCATGTATCAAGCTGGTTATGTAAGACCTCAGTTTCTGATTTTCAGCCTTTAAGGCTGCCTTTTCCTTACCATCCTTTGCCATCCTTTCTTGCACGCTCACCGAAGCTATTCCGAGAAGGTCCGCCTCCACCTGTCGTGTAGTCTTCCCGAGGTTAAGTTGAGACAAAGTGTAGTCCTCTACTTGAACCTCGTGTATGCTTTTCTCTACTGGTGGAGCGGCAGTCTCTATGATGATCTCACATTCTGCATTCCTTTCTATGTGAACTTGATTCTTCAACCTTTTCGCCGACATGTCTTGTGAGACGTGGTCGAATTCGGTAAAGTCAAGTTCATAGGAGGGTTTCTCCCTCTTCCTTCCTAGGAAGCCTTCGAGCCAAATAGAATCTCGGCGAACTTCACTAGGAGGGACGTGAGGCCCTTGAACGCTAGATGTGTGAGACTGTGCTGGAGCAATGTCTCTCGGTGGCGAATCCAAGTCGATGAGGACTTGTGTATGCTGTGACACTGGTGATGTAGGCGGTTCTGTTTCCATAACAGGCACCGTCTCTGCTGCTGCTTCTACTGTCGTTGCTTCTGCCATTGGCTCAGCCACTGGTTCTTCAACAACTACTGCTGCTGGTTCCTCTGTGATAACGTCTGCTGAATCAGGGATAGCAGTCTCTACTCTTTGTTCTGGGGCAGCAATACCCATGATTATGTCAGGACTATGTGTGGCTTTCTCCACTGGTGTCCTCTGTGTTCTTGGTTTTGACATCCTCATCCCTCGGGGAGGATTGCACCATTGTTTCTGTCTAGGTTTCCTTCTTGAAGTGGAAGGTGGTGTAGACTGAACCTGTGGCGGCTCTGTTCTCTCTGGTATCACCTTCCTAGACTTCTTGCTGTCGAGATAGAGTTGGCTATTTCTAACCACTCTACTCGTTCTTTCTTCTATAGATGTGTCTTCTTTGGCATACCAATCCACTCTCGGGAGCGGTTGGGAGTCAACTGAATCTGCGAAGAATGTGGGGAGAATGACTTCCCCTTCATCATCTGACAGGCCCTCAATGTCTGCTGACATGAAATCAGCAATTTGTGGGAGTCTGAATCTGCTGTAGTTCCTTCTTCGCACTTCATACTTGTCTTTACAATTCACCCAATAATCTTCCATAGAAGACTTATGTGACGAGTGTTGCTCAAGGTGTGCTGCATAGAGTCCTCTGGGATCATAGGATCTTCTATCAATGAGATATTTGAGGTTAAACCTCGCTGTTTCTTGGCTCATCATCTTAGCATCTGCCGCAAATCCACATCTGTATAGTCCCATTTCAACTGGAAAGTTGACAGCTGTCTTCCTCTTCAAGCGCAAGTAGACATGAACTTCGGACAATTGTCTCAGGAACTCCATGGAGACTATCCTATCTGAAGGGTATCTCGGTAGCATGGCGGGGTGGCCAATGTAGCCATACACGCGTATGTAGGAGAATGTAGGAAATTGGATGAACCAATCTGCCCAATCTGCCATTGCCTCTCTGGCTGTCTGTGATATACGCACGTGCATTTCATGGTTAAGCTCACGTACTATGTGCATGGTGAAGTGATCACTTGTCTTCTTGAAGTGTCTTTCCGCCTGAGTAAACTCAAGACGTGTGAAATATTCGTGAACCTTCTACACACCTAAGGTTCCCACATTGTTCAATAACCTGAAATCGCCTTGGAAGGCTATTAGGTATACTAGGTAAGAGCACATGTGGAACCTATGAGCTTCCAGATACCCAGTGATTTTTCGGTGGAGTGTGTCACTGATCAAAGTGGCCCAGTCATAGTATTCCCTCCTGCCAATGATTTTAGCGATGACATAGTACATCCATGGCTGGAATTGACGACCATCTTCTTCTCCAGTGACTCTATTGAGTAGAGTGATTAACACTGCGTACTCGTCTTTACATTCTCCTCGCCCCAACAACTTAGGCAAGCTTGCCTTTGTCACTTTCAGCCATTTTTCGGCCATAATCCTTTGACATTTGTCCTTAGCTGTCTCAAAAGCTTTCTCACATTCCGTCAATGATATGACTTTGCTGTTAGGATGTGAGGGAATATCAAAACATCTTTCGATATCCTGAGGCTTTAAACTGCAATCAATTCTTCCATCTGCTGCTCTGATTTCTCTGGTGGTAGGGTTGTAATGCTTGATACAAGCGATCACAAGTTCCACGCTTTGAAGTGTGATGGGAATTGATGCGGCCTGCAGCAACCCGGATTCTTCGATATTCTGCAATGTTATTTGATTCATGCCTTCTAGCTGCTCCAAATCGACCACTGGATTTACTTGGTGCAAATTTGTGTCAACTGTTTTCAGGTAATCATGGAGTAAGACCGTCTTGGTCTCGTACTGTACCTGGGAGTACTGCATCCTGAAAAACTTGAAGATTGACTGTAAGCTTGACCTAGTTCAGATGATTTTCAGAAACCCTTAAAAATAGCACCCTGCCGAGAAGTATTTTTCCGGAAAAAATCTGGCACATAGGTTTTGTTCGTGCTTCAATGCTGAACAAACCCAGTTCCTCAGAATTTGGATTCTGAAACTTTTTCGGAAAAACCCCCAAAAATAGGGGCAGCAAGTTTGCTGATTTTGGAAAATTTGTCGAGATGGGTTTCTCTGGAAAATGATCTTTGAATCTACGAGTTGATCGTCGATGCTTTGTTGCTTTTACATCAAATGCAAGAAAACCTAAGACAAGAAGAAGAGGGAAATGAAGCGGAAGGTGGATTAAGAGTTTTATCGATCTCCTTAAGAAAAAATCTATCTACGGTCCAATCCTCAAAATAGCAATCCTTTCCTGCTTCAGATCTGGAAGAAAAATGAAGAACGGATGAAAACCTTCTTCAGATCTATCAATGGCGTCCTTGAGAGCTTGTGGCTGTTTTTTATCTTTCAACCTGCAATGGAATAATGAAATGGGACGCCTTCTCCTTGAATATATATGTTTAGGCTTCAGATCCACAAATTTGGGAAACTGACTCAAGCTCAAAAGGTGATTTGGGCTTGATCTAAAGTTAAAAAGGTGATTTCCACCAATCGTGGAGCTTTTTAGCCAACTTTAACTCAAAGAACTCTTGACTTTAGTCAACAAATGACCTTTGACTTCTTTTGAAGTCGCGGCTTTTACCAAGTTTTTAAAGTATTTTTCTCACGAAAACCCTACTGTTTAGTCCACGAAGATCTAAGCGTTTAATACATTTGATCACGAGGATATCACGGACACATTCAACATGAGGAGGCGGATCAAAGCCCCAGGAAAGAAATACACAGGAGAGTGTATGGTGAAAATTTGAGTTTAGGGCTCAAAGAGATACAAGAGCCTTTCCCAAGAAGCTTTATATCTGCTTAGTGATTTTTCAATCTTAGTTCTTGACTTTTGAAATGACCTCTCGTGCCTTGATCACGGATTTCTCGTTGATAGTGGATAATTTAAACGATGTCTCATGGTACCCATTTCTGCTTAGCCAAAATAGTATCTTGAAATCACGGGTTTGATTTAGGAGTTCCTTTATCCAAAGAGCCCCTCCTTGAAAGGCGCTGCCTTACTAACTTTGATTATTTCCATCCTAACAAGTTGCCTACTTTGATCCGAGTTATCCGTTGTGATTCGTGAGGCGTTGATGCTTCACGGATGCGTTTAGAGATCACGGGGAGAAGGTTATCTAGGAACCTTTTGTCATTTGTTACGTATCACGGAGGTCAAGAAGAAGGAAAAGCCTTTGCTGGAAATGCTTTTCTTAGAACTTTGTCAACAAGCATGGTTTCCCTAATATTTCCCCTCAACTGCCTCTTTTTGCTGCGTCAGCAGTTGCTAGTGATCTATTCATCGGATGATCTGGATGTTTGTTTCACTGTTGAGCCAGCAACCAAACGTTGAGAATGACTGCTTCGGATGATCTTACTGACTTTGTTTGACCTTCAAAGACCATGGGCGCCCCTGCTTGAAGAAGGCGCCTTTCAACATGTGAGCAATCTCCCCTTCGTAACATCTCGAGAGTTAGTCAAATTTTGACCTTTTTCATTTTCGGGGAATCTCCTTCATCAAAGCGGCATCTTTTTTTTCATTGCCCTTTCCGCCATAGTTTATTATCGTTGAAGCTTTTGAAGAGCTTAGCTTTGTACGATATATAGCCAATGCATTAATGGTACGTAAGGAGCTCCTAACTTCGTTCCTGAAAAAGAGAAATAGACCCACCAGAGTAAAACGTGTCTTTTGATGATTCTGACTTGACCAATGTGATCGTGAAGCCTTTTAAGCCTATCAAAATCATTTTCGATCATTTCTGGGAAGGTCCTATTTTCGGGGGATTTCCCTGAAAATAGGGGAAAAAAAACCCTAATTTTCAATTTTTCAGAATTTTGTACATGTGTTCCTTGACAGAAACCCACCAAGATTCTATGATTGGTTTGACCTAAAACTGACTTAACATGGCATTTTAACAAGATTTAGCTCAATTTATACAGAATGCCAAAAAATTAATTTTGGGTATAACACATAGCTCATAAAAAATAGCTAATAACATCTAACAATATAATTTGTCTTTCCTGTTTTTATTTTTATAGTGATAAAAAGGGAATAAAAAATAAATCAAGACAGTACACCAAAGCCAAACAACACAAAGAAGAGCCTTTTTTTCTCTATCATACATCAACTTTTTCATTTTGTATAAATCAACTCGCAAGGAGGTGTCTGAAGGGGGAAACTCCTTCAAAGTGACCCTTGTCTAACAATATGAAAAAGGACCCAAAGTGATAACTTCTATCTACAGTCTTTAGAACAAATTCGCAGAACAAGATTACCACCATACGAAATTCAATTGTCTTTTTCAAAAGAGCGATTGAAGTTAAGAAGTCCTGTTCCCAGAGACCCAAATCAGTGCCCAAATGGAGGATGCCTAACATAAGCAAAATCATAAGGATTTGCAAGCCTCAAAGCACCTCTGATACCAACTGATATAACCCTAATGAAGTATGCAGCAAAGAATACAGTAGAAAATACATACAGAAAGCAGAACAGCATGATAGAATAAAGTTAAAGTCAACTGATATAAACCTAAAGAAATGTGCAGCAAAGACGAAAGTATAGAGTACACAATTGAAAGCAGAATAGCATTGCATAAGAAATTGCTGCCAAACAACTGATATTTTACAATCTTTATTAGCATGGTTCAAAAACATTATAAGGTTAAAGATGTGTGCTGGGCTACTAGCTCAGTAAGGTTAAGCACATGCACAGTACCCTAGAACCAGGTATGCACAATAAATTTAGTTAGTCTAGATGAGAACATGTGCTGAACGAAATACAAATTGCAAAAAAAATCAGCAAATGATGGAGGAGGAACAGCAGACAATCATAAAGGATGAATTGCAACAGAGAATTAAAAAGAAACATCTTTAATGATCAAGGAAAGCTGTTTAATTAGTCAGCAAAGAATGAAGTTGTCATGCAAAAGCCTAGATCAAAATATTAGCTCTTTCACAATTAAGATCAAAGAATGAGTATATTGAGCTGAAGAAAACTAACTGTTAAAAAGTAAAGAAACGATTCAGCATCATAACTGCAAGTATGATGAACAGATGAATTATTCTAAATCCTCAAAATTGTCTTAATTTCAGTATCCACCTATGCCAGAAAAATCTAAAGATTTGATTGACAACTTACAAATTGAAACCAAATCCAGAAATATATTATATTTGGTAAACAGCTACAAAAAAAAAATCATAGCAGAAGACAGTCTGAGAGCAGAGTAGCTGGATACGCCCCTGCCCCTCCACAGGCACACATATCCCTGTATCCGATACGGATATGGGTACGATATGGTGTGGATACACACTCGATACCATACCCACACATGTAAAGAGTTTAGCCAAAATTGGTAATCCATTACATTAGTGCAATATACAAAATTAGAACAGAATAACAAAAGCAAGAAAGTAGTATATCAAATAACCACATGGATGGACAGAATTCGTCCAGAAATGGATATCAGAATGACTCGTCTTCATACCTCTGCAGAGTCTTCTTCATCCCAGCTGTCAATCAGGCTTTCAAGAATATAAGGAGCATCAATCATATCCTGAGAATACTCTCCTAACATCCATACCAGTGCAGCTTTAGCCTTTGGTTCTTCAATATTTTTGCTGCTAACATTGCCAACAACTGCAATACAGTCCTGACTCCACTGTGGATACTTCCTTAGCAGGTCCTTCACAAGTACCTGCATTGAACAAATCAAAAAGGCACATGGAATGAGATAGGAGGCAGCCCAATTGAATAAAAGCAAAGGCTATTCTAAGATTAAAATAATATCAACACTCCAAATTGAATTTCAGCAAAGACTGTAGAACAACTGCTCTGTGGGATAATACTGGACAGAAAAACCATAATCCTACACCCACTGACCAGAGTTTCTGCAGTTACGTAATCCTTTTCCATCTCTAGGAACTGGAGCAAACGATCAACAATAGCATTGACATCATACTGCTGCAATGCAATTTTTCCAACTGCGCGGATAGACTCTCTTGCAATGAGCACATCAACATTTGCAGCATACTCACTGAGCTCCGTTACTGACATTCAAACTTATAGTTCAGAGCAAGTCCAAAAGCAAATAACAAAATAATGCAGGTATTGATCTAACTGAATTTGAAACCAAATTATAGATACATACAGTCAGGCCCTTACCAATCTCATATGTATTACTCTCATTTGCCACAGCTGTAAGCATCTCAAGTTTCAGTTTCTTCACATATGATGGATCACTGTAGCGGCAATAGAAATGCTTATAATCTGTTGAAAACAGTATTGGAGCACGCATCACCAGTAGATGCAGATGGCTTAACACAGCATATGACTGTTCTGAACTACCTGAACCCACCAAAGTAAGCAAAGGAGCTTTGATCCGTTCATATACCTGTTAAAAGGAAAGGTGCATCAAATAACCAATGCCCAAATATAACTTGCCAATGTGCTTTTTCTATCTCATTCATACAAATAACTTTCATATAAAATCTTAGAACAGGATAAGATCTCCAATAGTAATGAATTTCAGAAAGAGATGTAAAAGTAAAAACAAAACAAAATAGTAAATACATCTTGCATACCCTATGCTTCAGTGGCAGCAAGAATAATATAAATGCATGGAACTTTTATCATTGCTTAAATACTTACTAAGAAAATTTTACTTCTATTATCAAGAACAGATAATATTGGGGAGTTGGTTATAGGGTTCCACTCCATATTAATACAGAAGAATCTTGTACTGTTATGACATTTTATTTGAACATAAACAGAACCAGAATTGTGACATACAAATCTCACGCATAATGAATCACAATGCTTACCATTATTTTTATTTTTCTATCTGCAGTAATGCTGAAGGTTGACTATTCTTCTTGGTGTAGATGGGTAGTCTAGGTTTGGTTTACCCCTAAGCTTTGTTGTAGGACCAAAACCCAGGGGTGCCAAATTTGAACAATATGTAATCTATAAATGGAATGAAATCCCCGTGTGACGAGAAGTACCATACCAAAACAGACAAAAAAGATGTCTCCAAGTTTGCAACTATTTTTTTATGTTTTGGAAACCCAAACAGATGATTTTCAGGCTCTTTTTTGTGAGAAATTAGATTGTTTCAAGTTTCTTCAGTTGAAAATTCAGCTCATTTCAACATTGTATAACCATGACAGACTGATTTTTATTCATTTGAAAGGCCAAACTGATGACTACTGTAGTGAAGCCTGGCAGGTTGCTTTGAAGGGATGCCAGAATGTTGAATAACAATTTTATTGCTTCTGCACTTCTCTCACTTATTTTTGTGATACCAGCTGACCAGGTTGATCAGTCTTTGTAATTCCTCAAACCTAAGTTGATTGACATCTTGAACTCATGAATGATAATATATGTTGAGGAAACAATAGTCAAATCTACTTTATATTATGGCCTAAAGAGTATGGAGGTATGGGTAGTACGATAGTTCAAGACAGAAAAATTGACTTGGTGGTTTGGCAAAAATTCAGCAAATTAAAAAAATACTTAAATTCATTAAAAACATAAATATCATTTAAAATATAGTTAGGAACATATGGAATGAGTATGTAGAACACTAGGGAAGTGTTTGCTTTTAGATTTGAATTAAAAAAGAGTACAATATTCGATTAACATGTGAATGAAAAGGCCAATAGTATGATATGAATCCCATGACAACTGAAAATAAATTATAATCATCAAAAATTACAATTTCGTAAATGTTACAACATTTTACATTTCTCTCTTCCCATCATACATCCTAGGGATGTTTGGGGTCCTATGCCTCCATGTTGGTTGCAGTGTCAACGCTAACCTCAAACTACAAGGTAATGACTCCTTAGGAGCATCCTCAACCTCAGCTATGATCTCCTCCAATCCAATGCCTCCCACTTTTGCTTCTATTGCACCTACCTCTACTTTTCTCTCAAATTCAACAATTTCATCTTCTATAAACATGGGGTTCTCATCAAAGGTAGTCCATTCGCTAAATGGATCAATATTGCCCAAGAAAATTGCCTAATGACTAATTGAGCCCTCAACCATTTTTGAGAGAAAACATTGTATTGCATGAAAATGAGATCATTGAGACAACTTTGTGTCAAACTATTGTGTTTCTTCATGTGAATGAAATTAAATAAACTTCAATTGCACTCACATCCAAAAGCACTACAAGGTTGGGGAAACCTTGAAGGGCTAGCCATCAAAGATTTGGAGTTTTTCCACCTTGATCTTCCCACCAAGCAACTGTAAAAGAAATCATTCACAGGTTTGGAAGTAAGCAATAATTGCACACATCAAAGATTTGAAGTGAAGGTTGAGAATTTTTGTTACCTAGTGATTGGATTGCTCTCCCTCTAACAACTAGTGGTGAAGTGAAGAGCCTTCCCACAACTTATTTGTCTCTCTGCAACTCTTTGATCATTAGGTCCTAACCTCAAGTTGTTCAAAGAATCCATGTTGTTCATTATACAAAGGAGACGAAGGCTCCTTAAATAGAAATACAAAGACAATGTTTCTAAAAGAAACAATTGTTAACAAGAGACGAAGTTAGAAACTACTGGATGACCATTAATAACATAAATAGAAAGATATTATTCTAATACTCTCCCTTAATGGTCATCATTCTAACTACTCAAAACGCTTTTGCAACAAAAGACAAGAGTCTGCCATTGACTCTGCCACTTGAGATGAGTCTACCACCAACCTTCCCAGAAACTACAAAACTTCTGGGAATAACAACACCAATCGTCCAACCTGAAGTTGGAAAACAAAACTGTCCCTCCCGATAACCAGAGACACACCAAGAATAGCTGCCACGATTTTGAGGAAAAATCGGGAAACCCTCCAAACTGATGCAGATGAGCAAGATGCCCGAAAACAAACTACAAAAAAAACACTGGTGCAGATGGTCGCACAACAACTCCGGGTGCCACTTAAAACAAACTGAAACAAAGTACAATTTTTGAGGAAAAAATCGCCAAACCCAAAAATCCGAAGATTACAAATCATCTCTTTTTCAAATAAAAATGGTAAAAACCCAACAAAAAAGTTTTTAAAGGAGAAAATTTATTAAAACCCTCCCTAATTTTTTCGAAAAAAAAATTAAAGCACCCAAATAATTTTTGAGGACAAAATTATAAACCCAATTAAATTAATCATTTTTTTAAAGGAAAAAATATTAAAAACTCCAATAGATTTTTCAAGGAGAAAAAATATTGAAGCCCAAAATTTTTTCAGGGATAAAAAATTATTTAAAAAACCCATCCACAAAATTTTTAAGGAAAAATTATGAAATCCCAAAACATTGATTTTTCAAGATTGAAAACAACACAAGAAAACCCTAGTTCAAAAGCAGAGGCGTGGGTCGACAGAGATGACAAAACGCGACCAGCAAAATTGTGCCCAAAAAACCTTCAGAAATTGCAGAAGGTCGCACGAACAAAACATGCCCAGAAACAGAGGGTCATGGCCAGGTGCAAGTCAAAAATGCGACTAGAAACAGTGAAGAATCCGCGCCCATAAAGAACCAAAGGATCGCGCATTAAGATCTTTCAAAATCGCGGCCTGAAATGGATTAAACACGTGCCTAGAAGAACTAAAATACATGTCGAAAACCAGAGATCACGCACAACAAAGGATGTGGATTCAAACCCGTCGGCGCCCAAAAACTAGTGTAGAGCGCGAGCAGAGAGAGGATGGGTCGTGCGTCTCACACGAACAGGTGTAGAGTTTGAAACGAAGCACGATTTATAAAAACACGGGCACAGAGAACCACGATGCCAATACACAGGCACAAATCCGACCTCAAAAAACAACCTTGGAGATAAATTCGAACAAACACAAAAAATTTCAAAACCCCCAAAAAATTCTTTACGAATTTTGTTTTAAATTTTTTTTCTGAAAAAAAATATCTCGCTCTGATACCATGTTCAAAGAATTGATGTTGTTCATTATACAAAGGAGACGAAGGCTCCTTAAATAGAAATACAAAGACAATGTTTCTAAAAGAAACAATCGTTAACAAGAGACCAAGTTAGAAACTACTGGATGACCATTAATAATATAAATAGAAAGATATTATTCTAATACAAGTGTCATCTTCCAAATGCAAGTAGAGAGGACCTCCATAACCTCTCCATCAACATCCCTAAATTCCTCTCAAAAGAAAAATTGGGGCTTCAAGTAGCATGCCAATGAATGAATGATTTGGTGGGATTGATTATTCCACCTCTTATGAATAATGTACCAAATGCATTGGAACTTTTTCGGATCTCCCTATAATAGTTTAGGATGGCCTAATTGACCATATCCATTGCCTAATATAGGTAGCCAATTCAATTTTGCTACAAGTACCAATATGGGAAACGAGGCCAAGTACCAATATGCTGTTTTTTATAAATGGGAGTCAGGTACTTGGAGATGTAAAAATAAAGAATATTTAAATTGTATTTATTTATATTTAGGAAAAAAATTATTATATAATGGCTTTGCAGCTTTAAATGTAAAATGCTTAAAAATTTAAAAACTAATGCTCCTAAGTACTTAAATAGATGTCAATAAAAGCATGGATCAATTTTATTGATCTTTGATAATCATCATCACTTCAAACATTTAATATATAAACTATAGTGAACTAGAGATGGGAGACAAGAAGCAAAACGGGAACGCTGTTAGTTTGAAAACATGGTAGGGTATACTTAGAGATGGCTATGCATGCACACAGATGTGCAGAGACATGCACACATAGATATATAAATGTCAGTGTCACATTCATTCCATAATGATAAGGTTTAGTAGCACAAGCCACTATCAGAAAATACCCCTCTTTCGTATTTCAATTAATTAATAACACTTCAGTACACAGACATATTAAGCCATCTCGTTCTTTCTTTTCTTACTAGTAACTCTTTGGGCTCTCATAAGAAAATTAAAATTAGATGTCTAACAGTGTACTTCTTTAGTTCTTATAGCTCTTATCAAATACATACCAGCACTTCAGGAGAAAATAAATGTAATTTATATAATATAATAACTAAACTTCTACTGATCTATCAAAAAAAATTTAAAATAGCTAAACTTCTACTGGAAGTTTCCCAATTCTTAAGGGTCACTTCCGAGAGACACATAGAGATGCTAAGAAACTTCATCTGAAGTTTCTAGGTTCTGGAGGCATCCTCATATGGGTCTCCTGAATGGGGATGCATTTGAAGTATGGGAGATGAATGCAGGGGGTCAGGGTGCAGGTCTTCAGATAAACATGATTATACGTTAAAAGATTGTTTCCTGTATAAATCAACTCAGATTTGTATTCTAGTTGCTTTGACACATCTTGCACAAGTTTCTATTTCTAATTTTAATTAAAGATGCCCACCTTCATCATATTGTGGTCATTTTGGTACATTAAAGACTCTACAGCATTTACTGAGATATTTCTATTGGCCTTATATAAGAAAGCTTGTGGAATATTTTTATTAAATGCTATTCTTCATCCATCTAATGTAATTTTCTTAACATAATGCTAGGTTTATAGCACCCACTTCATGTTCCCTTGAGGCCTTTGAAATTCATCTCCATGGAATTTATTACTTATAGGAAGCATGATGGTATTTTTGTTGCTTATATGTTGATTTTCTAAGATGGATGTTTTTGTTCCATGGAACAATGCCATAGAGGCTTCTAGCATGTATCTTTCATTTACCACTCAACTTTGTTTCTAATCGGCACTCTGGAATTTGTAGTCAATTGAAAGAAACCCTTGTGAAATCCTTGGTTGCCAGCTGAGATTTCTACATCCTTTCATTCACAAATTGACAGTCAACCTGAAGTAGTTAACCATACCTTGGTTTGCTCTCTGCACTGATCATCAACAAAATAGCTAGTTAGATACATATTTTCATGTGTTGCAGTATGTTTACAAATTACAATATATCTACCCATGTCTCTAAAGACATTCTCCGTTCAAGGTCTTCTATGGGCATCAGCCCCTTCATCCCTATGAGATTTGGGCAGCTCTCCTCACAGCTACTTCATTTCATCAACAAAAGGAGCAAGATAAGGCGTCTTGCTTGGTTTGACATTTGGCTAAAGTCCATGCATAACTTCATGATATTTTATTGACGACTTGAGGCAAATATAAAAACCTTGATGATCAATGAAATTGATCCACATTTTCATGTTAGTGAAAACATTTGGGTCTACTTGAACAATCAAAGAACTTAGATCTATACAACATCATAAGACCAAACCTATAATGCATGGGACTTAAACCATTTTGCTAGAGATTGGGCAAAAATATTTTCAACTAGATCTTCCTTCTTGGCTTGGTATTCATGATGTTGTGAATGTGAGTCAGCTTAAACTCTATGAGCCACCGCATTTGGAAGAGATTGTCTCCTGTCCCAAAGACACAAGTTCAAGTTTTTCAGCCTCCTTTGAATGAAAAGACTCTCCTTGATGTCCACACACAGCTAATAGGTATAAATCTAGTACTGAGTCCTTGATCAGTCAGAACAACTCATCAACCTTTGAGTAGCATTTTCCAAATATAAAACAAAATCTGGGGGCAGTTTCCTTTAAGCAAAGAGAAATTGACGAGACGATCGTATGGGCTAGTTAACAATGTAACTAACATATATCTTTGAATGACTTTATGTAAATTTTGTGAAGCTTCCATGTACACCTACATTTCTTCTTTTAGAAGCTTCCTTACACAAACTTTTCATTCTAGAAGTTTTTAATCTCCTGTGTTGTCTCTCATGTTGCTTCAATTGTGCTGATATTACAGAAACTATTTAAACAGAATATATGAAGAATGCACATCATGTTTTCCCTATAGTTAGAAGATAGGCACTTTCAAATAATATGGTACTTTCATTTTCTTCTCTGAAAATATGTAAAATAGAAATAAGCAAATTAGAAGATTAGTGAATGGCAGCTTCTGCAAATATTCACCTTGTGGGTTCTGGGTGAACTGCCTTGGTATCTTTAGTTCAGACATTTTGAGTGATTTACCTCACTCATCTTCAAAGGGACATCTTAGGAGTTTAATTGTAGATCTCAACTTAGTAAAAGAAATAATATACAAGATACAGAAAATAAATAATATCTTGATTTTGAAATCCCCTATACTGGGTTTAAAAAACATTTCTGGACTTGCCTTAAGTAGTTGAAAAACAAGAACGTTACTACTTTACTTTTGTGAGCCTAGATCATTAACACAGTTAAACAAGATTATATGTCATCAAGTTCAGTATATAAAATATATTTAAAAGCAGTGAAACTCAAAGAAGGCATATATCATATATTACACAATTTAAAATGCTTCAAATTGTGCCCCTATATCTTTTTAAAATTTTCAATAAAATGAGAGAAGAGTCAACTAAAATCGGCAGATCTAATAAATATGACTAGGCTTGCAGTAAGGTTTTCCATTTGCAACTGCCAAAGAATATAATACATTATTTACATTGAATTCCTTTTAAAAATTTACCTGTTGGTGCACATCAGCCATGGAAATTGTCAAATGAAGAAATACATTAATTGTAGCCAAGACAACAGCACTGTTTGCATGCTGTAGCCTATCCTCGAGAAGATTCATTATGTCAAAAATCTCACTGCTTTCAGAAGGAACATACTTAGAAACTAAATCAAGTACAAGGCACTGAGCCCACTCACTGAATTCCCTCATCCTGCAATATTTTTCAAAAGGAGTTGCGAAACTTTAACATGAGATATGCCACATTAGAAACTGTGTGCACCCTACAAGCTTCTACATATGATGCATATGTTAAAATACAAAGCTCTCAAAGTACCTTGTTCTTAATCAAAGTAGCTCATATGGAAAACTTCTTAACATGAATAGCAATTAAAAGAAATAAAAATCCACCCATACTATAAAATAAGAGAATGTTCATTATCCGCCTCTTCTTTCAAAGCATGTGAATTGGAACATCAATTAGTGTCTTCTTAAGTCCGCTTTTATCTATGTTTTAGATTATTGAGCAGCTAATCTAACACACACATATCAAGTGTGTCCTTCAAACACAGGCATCAATATAGAATCTAGACAAATTTTGGATATCTGCAGATATGTCGTGTGGTATCCTGATAAGAAATTGCCTTATCTAGACCATACTTGGACAGGTCATAGCTGATTAGGTCATATCCTGATACGTCTGACACTCAATGATATAACAAAAAAAATAGAAAATCTAACCTGATTACTTTACTAAGTGAATGTGTGCTTATTATTTTGGTACTTACTGGATTCTTTAGGTATGCATAAATATGTGCAGCAGACATGGATTTTATATTTTCATGGAAATGTATACAGAATGTTTATGTGAAAGTTGTAATGCATTATTTTTATGTGTAGGTATAAATGGAGTGTTATCTTGCACATTTCACAGCCTGCTCTTTGAATCTTATTTAAAACACACATATAAATTGTACTAGAAAAACAGCATGTCAAGATAAAATATAATGCATAACTTAAACAACTTAAGATATATTTCCATTAGATGACAGGAAGCACTGCCTCTATTTCACCCAGCTTACTCTCTGATTTGATGAATGTTATCTCCACTAGTAATTGATAGATGATAATACCTCTCTTTCTTTGATTCCACTGAAACCAATCTATTGAATGAGCTGGACAAACATAATCAGCTAATGACTAGCTTCTACAAGGACAGAAGAACAAAAAGTATTGAAACATCAAATAACAAAAGAGCTTAATATCATCCGAGAAACCCTACAATATTTGTGCCTTGGTTTTTACTCAACTATAAACTAATTTACCAGATATGCCTAGGAAGGGTGTACGCTCATATATCTAGCATACCCAATATCAATGTTAGCATGAATAGCTCAGATACCCATTGGAGAGGCCTAGATACTGTAATGTTCCCTCTTTAGTCAGTGGACTGGGAGTTAGGGTTAGCCTATGACATTGGTCCCCATAGGCTAATGAGATGTTTAGGGGACTCTTTGGAGGGTATTCGGGTTCATCAGCAGGCTTGGGGTATTCAGTTCAGCATATACAACTCAGTGTTTCAGTATCTTGGTTGGTAGGCATAACAGAGGTAGTTCTAAAATACAGTATTCATACTTACTATTTATAGTAAGTTATACTAGGATCAGTGGTCACCACGCCAGCAGTTGGAGATTGTGTTTGGATCTCTCTCAAGGGTTATTGTCAGATTATATTTGAGAATCGCCAATTTAGTTAAATTATTAAAGTCAAATTACTTTAATAATATTAATTATTAAAGTGATTTTATAATTTAATGTTATAAAGTGACTTTTAATAAAGTAACTTTATAATTTGGCGTTATAAGGGAAGTAAAGTGACTTTTAATAAAGTATTATTATTTTAATAGTACTTTATGAAATATTTTATTTAAAGTCAATTATATTAAAATGGCAACAATTTAATATTATTTCAAAACCCTAATTGCCAAATGTTGGCATTGGAATTTGGAGAAGGATAAAAAGGCCAAAAGAAGTCATTTTAGGTATTCATTAATATTGTTTATTTTGCAAAATGGAGAGAGCTGAGCAACAGGGTTTGCTGGTTTGGATAATCAAGCTATTCTGAGGACGAAATCCCTCGAATAGGGTAGAGTTTGTAGATGTGAGAGACCACCCAAGGGCTCTTGATTGAATAGTCTCTCACAGGGATTATCATCTGAGCTTACACATGATCTAGAAGAATAATATTTCAGATTTTAGAGAATAATATTGCAGATCAGAAATAAATAGCAAGGTTTCATTGTTGGTTCACCACTCAGGCTGCCGCGTGGGCTTGGCAGCTGGCCGTACAGATCTGGAGGCACGTGTGAGAGGTTTTGAGCATGGAGTTTTGATCAGATTTGTCCACCTTACCTAGCCATACAGTTCTGCAATCTTAATCAGGTTTCCAAACAGCAAAAATACATACAGATCTGTGGCACGTGTGGGCAGATTAAGCAGGTTGTACAGCTGAGAAGGGACGTGAGGGTTTCTAGAGCAAATCGGACCTGTTTGGAGTTGCAAATAGTCATCATTTGAGGTGTCCAATTTGTGTAATCAGATCTGCAGCATTTTCAAAGTGGGAATCAAACATACTAGAGTGTGGCGCCTACGGTTTTGTGCCATCAGCTTGCTGGTCAAATAAATCAGATCTGTAACTGTGCAAACCAGCAAATGGGTATGTTGGAAATATGTTTTTGAAGCAATAAAAACAACTGGGTTCTCTTTGGTTTATGCATTTCCTTATTACTTTTGCATTTTCGCATTTATTTCAATTTCCAGCATCATATCTGGCAAAAACACAAAAAAATCAGAATACAAATCAAAACACAAAAAATTCAAACTCAAACCCCAGGGGGACATCATAGATACATCATCAGAATACAGCACTATCATGTCCAGATACAACTTCAATGCACAATGACACTTGAAACAAAATATTAACAAAACCAAAAAATGAAAACAAAAAAAAAAAACTAACCTAATGTACTTTACTAATCTACCCTACCACTAAGCCACTATTCTTGGATTTAAAGGTACATATAAATTTGTATTGAATGCATACATTATATTTTTTCATAGAAATGTTAAAAGAACTCTTGTGTTATGTTAAATACATAATGCATTATTTCAAAGTATGTATCAATGGAACATCACTCTTCACATTTGCCAATTAGTTATTTAAATCTAAATTAGTGAACATTTAATGCATTGTTTCCTAAATATTAGTGAGCTGAGTGGCTGTCTACTTGAGCTGCCTAGTTGCCTCTTTAAGCTTCTTGGTTGTCTGCTTCACCTCCTTGCTAGCCTACTTGTCAGCATTAGTGCCAAATCAGCTGTCAAATTATGTGCCAAGTCAGCTTGGTTGAAAAGTCTTGCCATATCATCTTCTTTTGGTGGCTCGAATTATTTTGAGTAATATCTTTGCCTTTTTGTGACGTCCTCATCTTATGAAGTGGTGACTTTATTGAGGTGGCTCCATCAACAAATGGTCTTTTGTCTTTTTTTGTGAGGACATGTTCACAAACAATGCCTTCCTCTTAACGTGGCAGGAAGTGGACTTTTCAAGCTTATGTTTTTAAATTAAATTATTTCTGAGCAATTTTAATATGTGGCAGTGAAATTATTATTGAAGACGTGTTGGTTAGAGCCGTGTATTATTTCTTTAAGTCAAAATTTAACTTTTGGAGGTATCGATGCTTTTCTAAGAAGACAATCTTCAATGTGTAACGCCTTTCTCACCAAATGCATGTTGTTGGACATGATATTGATTAAAGAGAATTATTGTGACGACTTCCAATATGTGGCAGCTCTTAATAATCTGGTGTCGAGTATTTCTTTCTTGAGCCACTACTACAAGTGTGACGGATTTTTGATGCTTCAATATTATGGCAGAGATGTCTTTCTTGGAGTCGACTTTATTCTGTGACGGCCTTCATAATTTTTTTTTTGCATTGAGCATTTGAAATAGTCATGAGGACAGAAGTCGTGCCTTTCTATTCTCTGACAAAGATTATTATATGCTTTGAGAGGTTACTTCAGAAAATTGAGTAACGGCTTCAGTTATATTGATGGACAGCTATTCTCTATCTGGCGTCTGTTACTTTGTATTTACTTCTGGCAACGGTTTAGCAACAGAAATCTATGCGTCAGCTGGAGGAAATTTTCTATTAACATCGTGCCTCCTTTATTTGCCTTAGGCCTTCGTGGCTTTCAAATTTGAATGGTTCTAGAATCATACTCTGCTAGAGACGTATTGAAGAAGGCAGCAATTTTTAATTCCTTTATTTTGTGCGGTGATTTTGAGTTTCATTATCGGGCTATGAAATAGAATAAAAACATTTGGCAATGTGGTGAATGATTGGGGTGTCATGTTTTTATCTGTGAAGGTATATATACATTAAGAAAAAACTTCATTATGAGAAGGGTCAATCTCTTATAAAGACTGAAGTTGGACTGAGTGATGAGGATGCATTTTTCTTAATAAGTGAAGGGTTATTTTGTTTTTAAGATGCCATATAAGCATCTTTGAGAAAAAATTTGGGCCGAGTCCTTTGGCTGAGGAGGTAAGCAAAGTACAAGAAAATGCATTTGAAGTGGGAACCATAGCACAGATTGTTACTGCTGATTGTGAGACATTTTCATGGAGTGATCCTCATATTTTGGGAAGTTTTCAATTTAGTATTTAATGCAAAATCTTATGTTTTTGCTGTCTCTGATATCTTCTGTGCATTTGAAGTGAGTGAAGTTGTGCTGTTACAATATGGTGCTCTATCATGCATTGATTATGTGAAGTTATTCAAATATGTGGTGGCTGGTTCTGTGTGTTTTGAATGGGAAAGTGTTAAGGTTCGATTGCAGCTTCAGTTTTCTGAACGAAGTTATTTCAGAGGTTGAAAAGTCAAGAGCTTTATGTGTTGAGACTGTTTATTGAGGAGTCGAGGTGTTACCAGAAATTTCTGAGTATGATATGTTTTCAAAGGTGTTGTGAATCAGAAATTGATTTTGGACAGCGTGTTCGAGTTTTGAGAGCCTCACAGTTCATGTGGAGGCATTGGTTGAAACAATGTTTTGCAGATTTGTATTCAAAGTCTGTAGTTGGTGCTTCAGTGTATTCGGAGTTGGTGCTTCGAAGGAGGGTTGGTGCTCTCAGTGAGTCGGTGCTCAATAAATGTTTTCGGAGTTGGTGCTTCGAAGGTGAGTTGGTGCTCACGCTGGAGTTGGTGCTTCGGCAGATCAAAGTTGGTGCTTCGGCAGAGTTGGTGCCCTTCGGAGATTAATAAAAGCAATATTTTGCAGTGGGTTTTTACCCGAAAGGGTTTTCCACGTAATCCCGGTGTTCAGCTTGTTTATGGTGTCTCTTGTTGCTCTTTATATTCTGATTTTGATTTTCTTGATTAAATTGGTTAAAAGTTTTAAAAAGACTCATATACTGATTCAACCCCCCACTCCCCCTCTCAATATTTGTTGTGCGATCTTCATTACCAATTTCCATGAATAGTCATTTCTGTAGAGACCTTTTCCCTCATGATGTTGATAATGAACACAAGTCAAAGGGAGCAACAAAGCACATAACAACTTCTAAGGATTTGCTAACATGGAAGAGGAACAGTGATTAAGAAAAATGCTACCATTTGTGCTTCTCACCCTCTAGACTCTTTCCCAATTGGAAAAGCTTTTAGTGCATGTAATACCTTACAAGCCACCCTTATCTCACAATTATTAATATTGAGGGACCAACCCAATCAACTTATCATCTTTTATTTTGAAAGTAATTGGTGCTTCCACAGTCATTTCTTTTACAGGGGAAAGATATTTTTGGTAAATCAATCGCTTTGGAATTTTCACTCTATGGCTTCTTTCCCAATTGGCAAAGCTATAGCCTGTGCAATACCTTATAAGCTGCCTCTGTATCAGAATTATAATCAATGTGGGACCAACACTCTAAACCAAATGTCTTTTACTTTGTTAAGTAATTGAAACTTCCACAATCATTTTAAATTAAATTTCTAATCCCCTCGTCCATGTACCAGAGGGCGTGTCGCACCAGCGTTGCCGATCACATTAAAAAGTTTTCCATGCGCACTGCAGGTTATAGGGGGGCTGAGCCAATTCCCACAGTCTAAAAACAAATTAAATTTTTAATCCTTGTTGGAGTTTTGAACCATGCATATTTAATTCATTTCTATGATGACTAATTTCCATGAGTAGTCAGTCCTTTAATTTAAACAACTTTATATACTTTAAAAATTCAATACTATTATGTTTCCTTCTGTTTTTCCAAAAAGCCAACATGTTGCACATATATACATATATCTAATATTACTTTTAATCACTGTTACCAGCTTTTGCAAGAACCCTGGCTGAACCCATACCCATTACAAATCCTTGTCCAGGTCCAACTGACCAGGGTCTTGCCTCAGACCTGTGGATTTGGCTGGGGCTACCTTCAAAAGTAACCAAGCCAAATTCACAACCTAGGGCAAGACCCTTGGTGAACCCAAGTAGAACCCACTTGGCAAAAAAAAAAAATGTTACTTTTTTAAATAAAAAAGCAACAACAAAAATTAAAAAGAACCTAACTAACCTTAAGACCAATATGATAATTTGGATTGATTTTCCATGTGCAGTGGCACTGATATCTCTTTGGCATTTGATGATTGACATCAAATTATCAATTATCAGCTGTGCTCTGTATTTAATTTTGTACATTTTGTACAAATTATGATTACTTTCATATATTTTTATATTTTATATATATTGTACAGCCAGATCCAGCTGTACTGGATATAGGGGAAAAAACAGGTGAACAGCCAAACCCAAACCAGAAACATATTTTTAATATACTTTGATGGATTTATATCTGCGTTATGTCATACCTCAGCAGTCCTTTGAATGTGTCCATCCCATACTTGTGATCCATTATTGACATGTTAGTCATACTTGAAATATGTGTGAACGTTAATGTTTATATATGCATGCAAGCAACTATATGCATCTTAACTATATAGCCTAAAAATTGGAATTGACTATGATATATTTGTACTCTGTACAAATACAATGAACATATGCTAAAAAAACTAAAATGAAATGCAGATACAAAACAAGGGCCATGTAGTTGCTAATCCTTACAGGTATGCATTAGATTTTGTATTGTATTAGAAAATATAATTATTGTTTTCAGAAAAAAAGTTTGGTATTTGAGTTTTTGGTAACTTAGGCAAACAATGCCATACTTTTGCACAAGTTACTTGCCTTTGGCTTTATATTTTTGAGAAAATGTATTTTTTAGAGAAGCAAAATAATTATGGGAGATAATTGAAGGTGACGTCATGTCACATGTGGATCTTCCTACAAAAAATTTGTTTAGGTCTCAATTGGTTTTATCTCTTTATGTAGATATATTCAATAAAAAAGAAAGAATAATTAAGAGTAATAATTGAAGGTGATATCATGCCATTTGTAGACTTGCAATAGTCAAGGGTAATAATTGAAGGAGATGTCATGGGAATAAGGGCTCAAGTTTTTCAACCAATTAAAATGGAGATAAATCATATTTCTATATTACTTGCTAAAAATTGAGCAAGTTCACTTTTTTAAAACACAATCAACTAACCCAAAAAATTTAAAAATCACTTTTTTTATTGGTAAATAGTGTACTGTGTAACTACTTATCGCCACTTAATAGAAAGTGAAAGCAATAGTTCCATTCAGGAATAATAGGATTGTAAAGGTGTCATTGATTGCTCAAATGCACTGCCATGCCTTGTGGACCTTTTCTATTTCATAATTGTTAAATCAATGTAGTGCTCATAGTCTACGATACCATTATTTGTTGTAGTAGTGTCTATGATTGAAGGACCACATAAATACTTGTAATTTTCTTCTAAATGAGAAACCTATGGGAATATCTAGTTGGACAGGATAATGTTGATAAGATGATAAAAGTACACATCCCATGAGAAGGCAATAAAGACCATGTCTAAGTCATTTATAGGCTTCTGAGAAGAATCAAGTCCTTTAAACATTGAATTGATGACATGCTTGGCATTGGTTCCCTAATGCCAAATTCTTTCATTTTCCTTTAAAAGAACAAAATTATTATTTGTAAGACTAGTAAAACAGTATCTAACCACACAGATCTTCATGGTGCACTACATTTTCATATTTTTTTTGTAAATCTTAGATGGCCATGTCATAAACCAAACAAGCATTGAAAGGTTGTAAGTTTTTTTCTAAAAGTAACTAAAATGTGTCTGGGTACGTTAAGGGATGGCTAGCTGTTCCTGAGACAGTGAGGAACATTGGACATGCCCTGGCATACCCAGGCATCCCCTACAAAAGTTGTGTGTACCAGGGACATTTCCGATTTTTTCGCAAAATAGAGGACAGGGTGGGGATGTTTCCTACCCGTCCCCACACCCCTGAAACATCCCCTATGGAGGGCGAGGCCATATTTGGCAGGGGACACATATCTGGGGAGTTTTCACTGGTAGAAGAGTGCACGTAATAATCACTAGTTAATGGAAATGTGAAATCGATAGTTTCCTTCAAGAATAATAAAGTGTCCAATACATGATATACGCTAACATGATAAATCACATATACACAAACATATGTGTGTCCCTATTGTGAGGTTACTATGAGGCCAAAGTTGTGACAATTACAAGGCCAGCAGTATACAATTTTTTTATATTCAAGGGTAGGCTGAATGAAGCCAAGAATGCAAGCTCTCATTCTGGGGCACAATGCTATAATCTCCTCTTACCCTATTATGTCTCTTCGATTTTGGTAGACATCAATATCTATACAAAAAAAAATGCTACATGTGTGAAGTTTAGCCAGCTGATGAGCCAATTTTTTTTAATAAAAAGAGAGCATATCAATAGTAAAAAGATTTCATAAACCTTCCAAGTGCATGCTTGTGCTGGCAGATTACGAAGCCCATATAGAGGAAACAAGGAAACCAAAGCCACTCAAAAGAAAGTAAATTAATTGAGAGCTACAAAATGGAAGATACAATCTGATATAACAAAGGGAGCAAAATAGAGATTAAAAAGGCCTTAGCCAGTGGCTTGGGTATTAGTGCAGCGTATTTCCCTGGTATCTTGACCAATGGCATATGACCCTTGGGTTCCAAATCCATCTAAACTGCACATATCCTTGATTTCCTTGATGCATTTTCCCTTGAAGCTTGTTTCGCTGTGTCAATATGCTACTTTTGTGGTAGCAAATCGTTTTCTCTTGCTATTCAATCAGAATTCAAGATTCGCTAGATTAAATCAGCTCTATTCTGAACAGCTTAGGAACAATTTTTCATATAAGTGGGGCTTTCTCAGCGTATCAAATATTGTTATGATTTATTGGAATTCAACCTCATAGTTTCAAGTCAATCTTCATTGACCCATATTTCATGAATAGTGGTTGACAAGAACACATCCCTTGTGACCATGAATGGTCCACTTAGCACTCATTGCATCTAGGTGATGTTCACAAGGTAAAAAACCAGGAGTTCCCTAGAGGTCACTTGCAATGTCCCCTTTTTTTTGCTCGTCTCAGCATCTCATTGATTAGCCTATTCCTTGACCCTCGTAGGCTAATATTCATAATTAGAGGGTCTTGTTTGGCAAGTATCGGGTTGTTTCCTTCTCCGGAGTTCATTATCATTCAGGATTGGCCTTTGGGAGTGAGTTGGGACTCAGTTGTGCACACTTACAATTTATAGTAAGTCACCTGGTTAATGGAGTCCATTGTTACTATCCTTAGTAGGGCACTTGGATGCATAGTTGACGTAGTGGTTGATCTCCTAGTTCAGACGAAATGGAAGAATAATGTTTAATAAGCAAATTATGTTATTTTAATTATTATTAAAGTTGATCTTTAATAATAATTAATTAATTATTCGAAAAGTGCATTATAATGTTATATTATAACTTTATGTCAATGGGGCCATTAAATGACTTAAAAGACATTAATAAAGTGCATAGCAAAGGGCGCCCATCTCATGAGACATTATAAGGGGCAAATATTAAAATATATTTAAATGTTTAAGAAGCTTTTAGGTGGTCGACCTGATTTGGGAGAAATATATAAAGCTTCAACAAAGAAAATAATTCATTCATGATTATTGATTTTTATGTTTTGAAGAGTTTTGCCGTGGAGAAGAAGAAAACAAGGGTTTCAGCAATTTCTGCCATTATCAGATTTGGAAAGCGTAGCTGCTTCGAAGTTCGTGCTCCCTGAGGTTGTGAAATAACTTTTGAAGGTTGCTTTTTGGATTGGCTGCATCCAGTAGTCAATATTGAGCTTATTTGGTGAAAGATACAGAAGTTTTTGAAAGGGTTTGAAAAGATTATCAATCAGAAATCAAAGATTCATCATTTGCTGTGAGTATTGTTGACTGGAGACAATAGCTGGGCCATACTTTTGAGCTGCTGCAGGCCGTACAGTCCCATCTTGGAGGCATCCTCTCTCTAGGCCAAAATGCCTAGTTTATGTGCTGCTTTTTGCTTGTGTTTGGGGTGCATGGGAGGTTAGAATAAAGTGGCATCATCATTTGGGTGGAGAAGTGCTTAAAGGCTGAAAAAAAAACAATCTCCAAGGGTTTATACCAGCTGCTGTTATCATTTCAAGAATTTCAAATAAATTGAGTCTTTCATTCTGGGTATGCAATGCGTGAAAAGAACTCTATGTTATCAATCTGGTGGTTTCAAAATCTAAATGCATAGTTTGTCTTTTCCAAATAGCTTCAGAAGTTGTAGATTTCTCTTGCATTTATTTTCCTTGCATCTATATCAAAAATACAAAAAAAAAAACTAGAAACCCTACAAAATTTCAAAAAATCAGATTGGAAGTGCAAAGTTTTCATATTGGGAGAGCATGGTGTTAGTTTTATGATCAGATGTAAAACTCAGAAATTTAATTCAAATCAGACACAAAGACACAGCATATACCCAGGGAAAACCCTCCTCTTGAGGGAGAAAAACCCAGCAACAAATATCTCTCTTATATATATAAACAATGGCAACAATACTCTTTACAATGAGGCCAATCACAAGGCCAATATTCAGCACCAACAATGGCAACAATAACAGATAACAATCTGCCCTTCCTTAAACTCAAATCTGCACTTGAAGGAATTCGCAATCTGTCCTTGAAGAAATTCGCACTTGAGAGAAAGATCTGCTCTTGATAAAATTCGCACTTGAGAGAAGGAAATAATCGAACTTGCTTGATGTCAAATGAAGTGGGAAAGACCTTGTATAAATACATTTTGATAGAGAGGTCGCACCTCTTCAAGAGTAAGGTCGGCCAATATAAGAAAATATAATTACAAATAATAAATGCAAATACAAGGTCGGCCAAGATGGAAATTACATTGTTCCCTAAGTGAAGCGCCTCTTCACTTAATTATCTCAATAAATGCATAGCTGTTAGGCTATATGAATTTATGTGTTCACTCGTGGCTGGAAGAATGAGCCCGAAGCCGCCATAACATCAACACAGGGGTTCTTACATCACCCATCCTAGTACTACTCCAGCTTAAGGGTGCTTAACCATGGAGTTCCCCCATAATCAAGCTCACATAGCTTGCTATGTAATTTATACAACCTTAGTTTGGTAGCAATATCTGAGTATTGTTTACTTTTCTTGTTTATAAAAGCAGCTAATGATGACTCTCTAATTGTCTTTTATCTCTTGCAGATTCTGTACCAGCGCCTGTGGCCTTCCTGATTAAGAGCATGATGTTTGTGCCGAGTTCAATGATGCACATCAGCCCATTAAGGGTGTAATTGATATGGGCTAGAGCCAGATATATAGCGGTTTCTGAATAGGAACACTGATTTGCAGGCTGCTATTCAGGGCTTTTGGGTGTTGGCTCTTTCCTAGGATTGGGAGGGGCACTCACTGTGGGATAGCAAATCACAAAACTTCAATTTAGGGCCAATCTCCACATGTTAAGGATGGAAAAGAGTGGAGTAGATTCTTGTATGAGAGGGCTGGAAATCTTGAAAGAGGTGCATGGAGAAGTGAGAGATGAAGTAGAAGGCTGATTTGGTGATCAAATCAACAGTGTTAGATACACTAAGAGGCTGCACAATCAATGAGCTAATCTTCTTAGATATTGAAGTGAATGCTGCATGGGCATTCTATGGGAGCTTACCCATATGTATAGCATCATCGTTGTTCACCATTTAATGGTAGCAACTATGCAGAGAGGGATGCGATCTTGCCATCATTCTCAGACTATTGGGTGTTCATATCAACAGAACTCATTGAAGAAATAGAAGTGAAAACTGGGTTTTTACTTTTCCAATTACAAGTCCTTAAAGGTTTGGTGCTTGAATGTAAACACTTGAGACGAGAAAAAAGAAGAGCGGTATTAATAGGCTTCTCAAGCAATCTGGAGCTTTTTCTATAATCCATGTGAGAAATAGTTTTGCCTTGTAAACTTGAAACATCAAATCTGTCACTCCTCTTGAATTTGCTACATTTTTCCAAAAAAAAAATTCCCAGCAAAACTGTAGGCTGTCAGAGTCCTTACTAGATATCATATCTGAAAAAAATGGCATCAGCTTGTCATTAATATTATTAGTGGTAGCTTGTACACCAACATAGGCATGAAAAATGTCAATCTCTTCCTCAGGGTTGAGAGGAGGCCAGTACTCCTTATTTATCATCCAGTTAAAGTGGCATTGTCTAAAATAAAAAGAATGCCTTTGGCGATGATGCATCGATCAGCTGAAATCTTCGGTCTCGTATGCATTAAACATTCTACTACAATCTTGGAACTGGTGTTTATGACAACCTTCGGATAGTGCAACACGAAAATCGCATACCAGTTTTGAGGAATGCAAACATTTGTATAGACTAGCCATAGCCAGACGTTAGCAAAAGACTTATATGAGTGAAATACTCTCCTCTAAAGTAGACCCATATGCATTGTTTGCCTATATTTTTGGTTAGCAAGTGTTCGAAACAATGTTTTGTTGAGCCAACAATGGGATTCTCATAACAGATGGGAATTTTATAGCAGCTCTTAATACCAATGGTTCCTGATTGGTAGCCACAATCTTGTCAACTAGTGTCTTGAAGCTCACCAAAAAGTACAATGGTGCGCTGGACAGAGTTTGGATATAGGAAGCTAATAAGATGCAATGGAGATAAAAGCCAGCCAATGAACTAAAATCCAGGTCAGCACTCAAAGCCAACATAATAGTATCAAATCAGTATACAAATAAAAGGATCAATACCAAAACTATCCAACATAAGAATTCATTGGACATGAGCTTGCACCAAAGGAAGCACTTTTTCCCAAAAAACCTTTTATTACTGTTATCCTTCGTATTTAATATTTATATTCATATTTCAACAGAAAAGAAAGATGCATTGTTTCCACAAAACCTCAGCTTACCAACTCATTAACCTATCCTTCTCTCCCACATAAATCTGAATTTCAAGGGATAATGCAATCAGCATCTAAATATTTTCTTCCCTTTAAATTTAGGTTGAGTCAAATACAATGGTTTCAACTGCAACATAAATGAAAACAAAAGAGCATCACAAGTAGCAAAACTTCAAGCACCACTAACAAAAATTAAGTTTCTGGTGTGTGATAATCAATTGCTATGTTTGGATTTTTTGTGTTGTTATTTTGTATCATATTTGTTTTGTTCAGGACCTTTCTTTTTGCATTTACCCTCAACACACCAAATCTTCATGTTATATTGTCAAGTTACTTAAAAGGTACTTCACAACATTGTTCTAATGTGTTCCTCTATGCATAGGACCACTTAAAAGTTCAATACCAAGGAAATTTTGCATATTTCCTCAAGCCTTCAATCTTGAAAACATAAATGGTACCCCACCCTAAGGACACACCTTTACTTCATCTCATGTTTCTTCTTGCAAGATGGACATGTAAATCTCATCACATTCAAATGAACTGTTTACAACTGAATGGATGAAATATACCTGTTCAAAAGGAAATAGATCACTGGCTTGCTAAGAAGTAACTCCCTCTCTTTGGATGCTTCTTCTGAAGCATTCCCTTCCAATGTTAAAATTTCTTGAAGGGAAGACAAGCAACTTGCAACAACCTGTGGCATGTGTCAGATCCAAATAAAGCATTTCAATTCCAATACAAACAAAAGCCCATGTGAGAAATCATTATCAAAGAATTCTCCTTACAGATGATAAATCAATATGAATTTCATCTAAGACACCCTAATTGAGATTGTGATGTGGAACCCAACATTATATTAATCAGAAAATCAAGAAAAACATGATCAATTTAATGAGGGAAGAGTAAAATATCGGCTCCATGTTTAAAAACGATGCATTAACAAATCAAAGTCAAAGCCTAGGTTACATAATTTCATAAAGTAACAGAAGGAATAAGTATGGCAATTTCCAGATATAAAAATTAAAATATCATCACTAGCACTAAAACATTGAAATTAAGTCATTGAGGTTGTTAACATCATTTCCTGCTTAAGGACAGAAATGAGAAAAAAGAAAGGGCAAACAGATATGCAAAAATCAAGGGTTCTTGTTGTCACAGAGCCTCAATACACAAACATGAGTAAGTGATAGAGTTACCATGTACTTGCAGAACAGAAAATCTATCTTGACCTATTAGACGGGCTAAGGAATGAATTCTACCATTTGGGCTTCAAGAATTACCAATTCTTCAAGGCCTGTAAGCAGATCTCTTAAGAGATTTGATGAGCCACTCAATTGAAAGGCTCTCATCTGCTGTTGTCAATATTATAAAGGATGTCAGAAATTGTTCTGGTTGGAAACTATCAGATACAACAGTTCAGTACACAGATAAGGCTTAAATGTTAATCAAGTCCCAGCTCAAGGAGATCCCTATGGAATTTAATCAGTTAGCAGAATCACTTGCTAGTGAAGATGTTAACCTCAAACCCAACAAGTGCAAAAGAGAAAAGTGTAACCTGACAGGCCCTAGTAGCTGCCAATCTTAATGATAACAGGCTGTTGTAATTATTATGTACAATGGAGCTTCACAGATAAGTCTAAAAATCTAATGCATGCTTGGTCATCTTTGATGGGTGGGAACAGCAGAAATGACTAATAAAAAGAGCAATCTATAGATGGTATGTAAAAGTAAGTCACTCCAAAGAATATGCTAGAAATCATGTGCCTAATGGAAAATCTGGGAGGTTCCAAAAGTACCAAAACTCGGTGACACTCCTCCAGAAAAAGAAGAAAAAAGAAAAGAGGCATACTACAGAGAAACACAGCAAAATACCTCACAGTTCTGATGGCATTCTGATCTATATTTATAATGGATATTCCATAGCTAACTCATCAAAAAGAATCTTAGCTGGTATATAATTATCTTAGAGAATTATGTTTTCTGTTCTCTAAGTCACAGATAGAAAACCCTGTGAGTACTCGCCAAGTTGTTGAGTACTTGCAGGTTTTTCAACAGCACAAGTAATCAAAGGGTTAACCCACGCCAATTTCTGCCCGATAACTCACCGTCTTCTTGCAGGAAACTCACAGGTTTTTAGGTGAGTATTTGAGGATAAATTGCGATGCAGGTCAAAGACGCTGATAGGGTCAAAACCATGGATCAAAAATGCATTGAAAGGGTTAAAAACGCTAGTCAAAAACACACCAATAGAGAAAAATACATGAATTAAACCCATCGACAGAAAGAAAAAGTGATTTAAATGCACCTGGGAGGTGAATCGAGGGTTCCAACATGCCTGGGAAGTTAAACATGGGTTTAAATGCATTTTTGACACAGGTTTTCATTTGTTTAACCCTACATTCGCAAAAAAATAAATTGTGTTTTTGGAAATTTTACTATTTTTTAAGTTGCCAAGTTTTTTCTGAGTTGATAATTTTGGGCTTGCTGAGTACTCTCCGAGTCCTCTCCGAGTCCAAGTCTACGAACCATGCTCTAAGTACTTTAACTTAAGAAAATAGCATATCACCTTGATGTAAGCAGTTGCATATATGAACTGCAAGCAAGCAAGAAATAAAAGAGATGCAAGAAGAACAGAACTAACATAAGATTATCCTCAAGGAACCTAATCGGGAAAACTCCAAAACAATAGGATTGTGCCTCCTCATGCTACCATCTCCATGCAAGATTTGCAATATAATCTATCTTCTTCAGCTCTCCAAGAACATTGTGGTACTTTCCAATACTTCTCCAGTACCCCTAAGATTGCCTTGTCTTCTGACTTGCTTCCACAATCAATTCTCCAATTCTACTCAGCTGCACATAAATGTTGAAACTCCAAAACACTGTAACCAAGATGAATTGTATAACCCTCAAGAGGTGCATTTATACACAAACTCATAAACTGGACTGAATACAGATCCCAATTAGCAAAAGCCTTCAAAAAGTTGAAATTCCAAGCATTTGACCTGCCTCAGATCCATCTGGGTCTGCTAATTTGTCTTGCATGGACAGTTTTGAGGTTTGACTAAGTATGAACTCATTTGTATGACATATTTTGTGTTGTGCTGGTTTATCTTTAGCCAAACCTATTGTGCATGTTTGTATTAAGCCAAGCCCAAAAAGTGTGGATTATTTTCAGCTGCTCATAGCTCCTGCGTGTTCAAATCACCTTAGAACCTCTCTGCATCCTCTATTTATTCCTACATTGACCTAAATTCTTTGTTCTTGCTAAAATAGTTTCTTAGAAATGAGGGATTCTCTTAGATTGCTTAACTTGGTCATATAAACTAGTATGTGCAATTAATGGCCATAGATGGCACACTGGGCTACTCACTCTTTTTTTTGCTCCACAAGTTTTGGTGAGGTTTACTCGCCAAGTTTTTGGCTACTTGGCTTTTTATTTTCTCTGCAAGTTTTGGCAAGGTTTACTAGTCGAGTTTTTTTTTCCAAGTTTTTTGAAAAACTAGCCAAGTTTTTGGCGAGTACTCACAAAGACTCACCAAAAAATTGGCAAATTTTCCATTTAACTCGAGGTGCCAACATGTCAAAGTTGAGGAAAAAATGTGGGTTAGACACTACAAATGATCTATTTTTTTGGCTTTATAAACATTGTTTTTTTCCTTTTCAAAGTCATGAAAATGGTGTGCCATGAAGGTTTGTGTGATTTTGAAGGTCTTCATTAGGGCTTAGTGGTGGGGGCTTTGCCCCTTGATACCGCGCTGCCCCCAAACCCTGCTAGGGGCGCTACCCCTCAAGCCTACTAGGGGCACTGCCCCCAATCCCTCGCGAGGGACGCCACCCCTCAACTCCACTACGGTTGTTACCCCCAAACCCCTACCAAACTCATTTCATACATTTTGTAGCTATAATTTGCATAAAATTTATATTTTTTAAAAATTATATGTTTTTTAAAAAAATTAAGTGTTTTTAAGGTGTCAAGTTTTGCCAAGTTTTTCCCAAGTACTCTCCAAGTTGAGTATTATTTGAGCCCGAGTTTGCAAACTATGATTAATGGCATCAATTGAACTGAATTCAAAATATTCCATGGTTCAATTTAGATAACATCCTAAACTAATAAGGGTTAGGGCCCTTTCAAAATCCTGCTTATCTTATCAAAAACATCCTAAACTAACAAAAAATGTATCACAATGCTAGGGGAAATAATAAAAAAGGCACATGGCATGTTTAAGTAAACCTAGAACAAAGTTGTATCAAATATTGAAATTACTTGTGAGAGAACTGCTTAAAACAACCACCCACATTATCAATTATATAAAGCTCAAAACACTATCAAAATAATTAAGGAAGAAGCATTGTAAAAAAATAACGACCATAGATGTTGCAAAGTCTAAAGTGTGAAATGGTATTCTTCTAGAAAGGACCAACTTTAAAGACCCAAAGAAGCCAACTTTCTAATTTCAAAAGCTCACAAAACTTTCATCAGTCTCAAATTGACCAAGAACAAGGACATTAAAGTCACCTAATAATTGCCCTCCCCAGCTTATATCTATGATATTATCTAGTACTAAATTGTGATGCTAGGTGTCAATTACTTTTTGAGGTAGAGCAATCATGCATACATTGTGCCCAAACAAAGAGCGCCCCAATCTATTTGAGGGAAAAGAATGTCTATGTTCATCAAAAACTGTTTTATACTAACAACCTAAGCACATTAGTGTACCACAATTATGTTATTCGGTATACTCAAAGACATTTTTAAACTATTGCACCAATATCTCTCTCACTAAAATTCAAGAAATAAATTGTCATCTTGTGCTATTTTATTGATCCTTCAATTCATATACTTGTATCAATATGACTTCTAGCTATCAGCATATTGTTTATTGATATATTGACCTTTTGTCAGAATTCAGATATAAAATAAAGTAGATATGTCACATGAGCTATCAGAGATTTTGGCTCCTTTGCCTAAAAATATTTGCAATCTCTCTTATCTTTGACAAATCATTCTTATCACCTTCTTTATACCACTTTAAAAGATTTGAATGACATTTATTCCATCATTTTTGCATTTTCAATTTTATTGCTATCGGTCTCATTGCTTTCTTTATCTGTTACCATTCCCTTGGGTCAAAATCCTTGGTCTACTTCCGATAATCTCTATTATATGCATTTTGTTTTATGATTTCATTCACATATCAGGAGTTGTCTTCCTACACCAACCTTCTACCTGAACTTTAAAATCATGGCATTGTCGCTTCATTTTCTTCTTTCTTCATTTTTGTCCCATTTTATTATGTTAGCCATACATATACCCCAAATTATCTCTTGTACCATTCTTTTTCTGACTCACCTCACTATAGACAATTCATCCCATGATTATCCATTCATTCCAAATTTAAAATGACAAATTTTAGTTAATTGTTTCAAGGATATGAATTGTATTGATAGACGAGAGGAGTATGCTTGCTTGGATCAGTTGATTCTTTAGCCTTCACTCTGTTGGAATTCACCCATGGAAGCTTTTTGGCTCTTTATTTTCTGATCCTGCAAGTATGAGCCATGCATGGAGGGGATCCTCTCTACTCACCACCCAACTACACCATTCCATCTCTGTTAGACATATTCTTGCAAGGACTAGTGCCACTATTTTAAGCAAGGAAGTGGCAGCAGTTATTGTGGTTGTGGGCAAAACGAAATCAAATCCCCTAGCAGGAGATCTAGTCAACTCTGGGTGAAAATCCAATCATTAACTTGGATGTTTCAAAAATCAAGAAGAATGTGACAACTCTACTTGGTCAAAGCCTTATTTGTAGATTCATGGGGGCCCAACTTCCTAGGGAAGATTTGCTTGCATGGGCTGTATAAACTGGAAAACAAACAGTAAGTTTGAGATCAGATTGTATGCCCAAGGATAATTCACTACTATCTTTGCTAATGAATCTGATCAAGACTAAGTCTTCAAAGGAGGAGGACCATACTTCTTTAGGAACATGAGAATCAAATACTCTTTATGAAACATTAGCATTTAGGTTTCAAACCATCAAAGGAGCTGCCTACCACAGCCCTTGTTTGGATAAAGTTGTATGCTCTCCCATTTGAGTTTTGGACCTCATATGTTTTGAGACCATTGCAAAACCAATGGAAAACCCAATTGATACTTCCAAGTTGTGCCACAAATTTGTGTGGATTTAGATTTGTTCAAGGTTCTCCAAGGCTCCAAGCCATTGCCAAAAAGTATCACTATAAAAGTTGGGTAATAGAATGGATCCAAACTTTGGATTATGTAAGCAATCCATTTAGATGTAGAGATTGTCATAAGTACAAGCACTTGTTAAAAGAATGCCCCTCCATACAAAAAGAAAATGATCAAACAAAATCTCAAACACACACTAAACAAGACAGTGATAGCTTCTCCCTATCTAAAAGAAAGAATACACGAAAGAAAGGTAACCAAAAGGCTAGAATAGAAAACCAAAAGAAAAAGAAAATAAAAGTTGTGCTAGAGGTAGACCCCATTGAGCAAGAGGCGTAGAGACCCAACTTCCAAAAGGGAAGATGGATGGTAAGGATGATACCATAGCAGCATAAATTGTTTGGGGAAAAAATCGGCAAACCAAAAGTACAAGATTTTTTGAAAAAATTAGGGAAAATTTGGGAAAAAATAAAGAAAATATCAGATTTAAAAAAAAAAGAAAAACTATTTTTTAAAAAAAATTTAAGGGCATTTCCATAGCATAGAGATATAGAGAGTTTAACCCATGAATTGTACAAAATAGGATTTTGTTGTTTATATTCATATTGTTAATTACATTGCATTGCACAAAGCATACTTCATAGATAGCAACAAAAATCATTTGGGGAAAAAATCAGCAAACCAAAAGTATAAGATTTTTTGGAAAAATCAGATTTAATAAAATGTAAAAAATTGTAGAAAAAGTGAAACTTTTTTTTAAAAAAATTTAAGGGCATTTCCATATCATAGAGATATAGAGAGCAAATAAAATAGAGAGTTTAACCCATTAATTGTAGATAATGGTATTTTGTTGTTTATATCCATATCATTGATTACATTGCATTGCACAAAGCATACTTCATAGTGCATAAAAATAACTAGATGGTTACAGTCGAAAAATTCAATTACAATATAGTTTGTACAAAGTCAACCTATAAACTAAGTACAAAGTACCAAAAACTCAGACGTAGCTAATGACTCTTGCTACTACAAATAGAGCTACACTAGAGGGATGCTGGTCCTGATGATTAAGCTCCTGGTTCAGAGCCTCTTCTAAGTCATTCAACCTCATGACTATCCAAGATGGCCGCTAGGATCTCAAAATCCTCAAGTTCAAGAAAGTCATTAAAAAGACAATTTCCTTTGTTGAGCAACCATCATAAATCACAAAACGGGAATCAACTAGTTCATATTTGTGATTTAACAATACTTGTAATTTCTAGAACAATGACAAAGAGAACTATATGAAGAGTGTGAAAGGGAAATTATATGGCAAATGAAGCAATTGAAAAGTTCAAGTTAATAGTTTTTGAATCAAACAGCTCAAGATAGAGTAATAGAAATGTTTTTGAAACAGAATCTTAAATCTCAAATGACCATAAATGATATTGAAATGTTCTCATTGATAACTATTTTAGCAAATTTGTAAAAGAATAAAGGGGGTGTTAAATATTTTTCCCTTAGATAATAAAGACCTGCTAGTACAAAAGAAAAGAACAACTATTTGAGCCACAATTTTAGCTATTATTATTCAAGCAAATTTTCCTTGATTTTGCATATATGTGGATAATGGAGTTAAAAACATTGATGGACTTTGAGTTGAGAATTTTAGAGATTATAGGTACAAGTTTCAATGGAAAATCAAAGCACAAAGAACATTCCCTTTCAGTGGGACCTATCTTGATCATTGAAGAGAAAGCATACGAGGCTTGCTTAAAGAGGGATTAAGATAAGCCCACAAGACTAGGGCATGACTTCTCTCAAGGCATGTATTAGTTTTCCTGATACCTATATAACAATGCATGAAATGCTACACATATATGTCTAAAGCATTCATGTACAGTTGTACTACTATTGTACTCCTTGCAGGCCTTCTAAACCTCCATGTATATGACAATCCTAAATGGAATGTAGTTCCTGAACAAGTGCAGGGCATGCATTTAAGCAATGAGTTTCACCAATTAACAAAGCATTAAGCCAACAAAATATATAGGAAATTTAATTATCACCAAAAAAATCCTTCATTTTGATATAAAATACTGCTACAATTAATTTATTTCAGCACAAGAAGTTGATTTTTATCTTTCTAATAGGAACCATTCTACTTCCGGTTCCACAATGTCTATATACTATTATGTATATACTTATGCTTCCCACTTGATTATAAAATCGTCATTACCCTACCCGCTTGTCATTAAAACTTGATGGCCAATGTCAAGTCGAAGCCCCAAATTATCACTTTGTTAGCATCTAAAAAGGAAATTTGTCCCAACCTCACCTTGATAATCTAAACAACCATCTTGGTATTATTGTTGACAATTGAAATGTTAAAGTTCTTTTGAATAGTCAAGATCACAAGAATTCAAAGAAAAAAAACATCTTTAGGTTGATATCAAGCCAATAGAGTTTCGTTTCAATTTTCTAGCTTTCTATATTTACTTTTGGAAGTACTCTTATAAGGTTCAAATATGTTGAAAAAATAAGATAGAAGCCTTACTTAGTATTTATGATATTGTCTACTATTTCTCACTAAATTGTGTCTTTGGATTTATATACATGGAAAGCATTACTACAAGCCTAAGAAATGACATCAAACATAGAAGCATACCAAAGAACGTGTCTCTATTTTAATGTCCTTAACATCTATTAGAAATGTGTCCATTCAAGGTTGCCTACCTGTGATTTGCCTCAGCAACCTGATGAAATCTAGTGAATCTTTGATGGTGAACCACATCCCAATGGCCAACACTCAATTTTGTGCTAAAAATCAAAGAAAAAAACCAATTAAATAGGGATTTCACATAGGGTTTTGCGATAGGTTGGTTAGGAAATTTTTTCGTGATTTTTTCACAATTTAAACACTTAAAAAAACATTGAACATCATTGAAAATCATGACTGATTAAATTAGGATATTTTGGGGGAAAATCATTTTGACCGAAGAGTTCTTAAAATCGGGATTTTTGAGATTTTTTGAGGATATATGCTTCTATGGATGATACTATCCTTTTTTAATGTGGCTTTAGTGAGATTTGGAGGAGCTAAAGAACCTAGCAAGAACAAAAATTTGGGTCAAAATAGAAGATTTTGGAGCAATGCAAACACCAAAGCCCCCCCCTCCTTCAAAGGAAGAAAGGCCAATAAACCTAGAAAAATCCTTTGTCTCCAAGACAATTCTAGCTCTAACCAAGAAGGAAATGAGAAAAATGAGAGAACATCAAACAAGAAAAGGAAAGGGGACTTCAACAATAACAAGGTTGGAAGGCTAACCAAACCCAACTTTCTTTCTTTGACAGAAGGAAATCAATCTTGACTAGAGGACATATTGGCAAACATCAAGAGATCCAAACCTTCCTCATGAAGAGCTTGTCTTAGAACACTCGCGGCCTTAATGTCCCTACCAAGAAGAGACTCTTTGATAAAGCATTATCCTAATGTTCTTCTAGTGCAAGAAACTAAGGTGGGACCTCATCAACTAACTGATGAGCACACGCTTATGCTAAGAGAGGGGGTGAATCAATATAAGACTGTCTTTTACTTTTTAAATTAATAACCACAATAACTTCAAATCACAACATCAACAAATAAGAACACAATAATTATAGAATTATGTGGAAACCCTTTCGAGAGAAAACCACGGCAAAATATTGCTTATATAAAATTCTCTTACAAACTTTGTAGGCACCAACCTCTTGATAGACAAATGTCATGCCCCCAAAAACGTAGCACATTAAAATGTAAATAAATGAGAAAATAAATAAGGAAATATATATATATATATATATTATCAAGATAATATTATAATTATAAATATAAGTAATTACAATTTATTATTGATAATATAAAAGAAACTAATATAAATAATAATAATAAATATATCAAATTAAGAAAACATATAACAATTAATATAAATCATAAATAAAGGGCAGCGATTGATAATTTATGATTACATGAAAGGAAGTATCATATTTATATAATACGTAGGAGCTTTCAAATTCAGGAATAAGACAAAATTATAGTGAGCTGTGAATAAGACAAAAAAGAGCTAACGATTCATTAATAAAACAAAGTCTTAACCAAAGGGAGGTGATGTGTTTCATTAGTAAAGGTAATATGATCTATTATTTAAGGGGTGCGATCTGTTTTAAACTTTAGTTGGCAGCACTTGATAATGAAGTGATTCGTATATGGTAAGAAGTGCGATTCGTTAAGTATGGAGGGTTGCATTTGTGAAAAGAGATGCATCCTTTCAAAGGACTTTGAGTGGTATAAAAGGAAGTTAAGGAGAGTATTTTGAAGGGGATCGATGAGGGATATACAGAATAAGTACAGGCTGCATACTGTGGATAATATCTGAGACATTGTGAAATACGGTTCTGTTAAAACATAAAGTAGGGAAGACGCAGGAAGAAGGATAAAAAAAAGTTGTGTTATTATTGTTTATTTCTTTTGATAGTATGTTCAGGAAATTATAGAATAGGAAGTCTAGAGCAGGGAATGAAGGAGGGAGAACAAGAAAGAAGGCCTCAAATAAGGAAAGAGAGAATGCATTCTGTCAGGGAATTATATTCTCTGAAATCTGATTACAAACAGAGAGCAGCAGGCTGAGGTAAGTGTTACTAACTCTTTATATAGGAAATAAGAATTATTAAATACAGTTATGAATTTAGTTATTAATGAGGGTCAATATATATTAACAATTTAAATAACAGTTGAAGCCTTATAAACATATTTAAATATATTATGATTGACAAACATATTTAAATATATTAGGATTGATGAATATATAATTGATGGTTGATAAATATCTAAATAAGGATATTTGATAAGTACATTAGGCATGTGGATAACGAACATTAATATATATATATATACATTATTTATGATTGTCTAATAATGATGCTTGCAGCAATTATTGAGCCTTATAAGTAATGATGATTCTTTTATGTAAATGAATAGATTGTATTTATATTTATAATCAATCAAATGTAAGGTTGAAGGGAGCAAGTTAGCAAGATGTTGTGTACAAGCCTCCCATGCTAAGTATGCCACTCCGAGGGTGGAATTGTCTTGGTTTGAACGTTCCTGCCGCTTAGGGCCAAGGGGTGGGTTGTCTTGGTCGGACGCTTGTGCTCTTGGACTTAGATGGGTTGAGTAGTTTACAAGCACCCCTCTCATGGTTTCCCTATCAAGCCAAACTATGATTGATTGTTGGGATGGATTTAAAGAGTCTCAATCATAAGGAGGATGGATAAAACAACATGGATAGGAAAAGCAAGTACAAGTGTATCCACTAAGTACGCCACTCCAAGGGTGGAATTGTCTTGGTTCAGACATTCCTGCCACTTGGGTCGAAGGGGTGGGTTGTCTTGGTCAGACGCTCGTGCCCTTGGGCTTATATGGATAGCTTCGGGCAGACATATCGTGTGTCTCATCCAAGTCCTATTATGACTAAAGCTCCACAATGCATTATGGATATTGGTAGTTATGGATAGCTTAAATAGATAAGGCATTTATAATGTTTTGATCATATGAAATTATATTTCCAATATTATGTGACTGTAAACAACTAGCCATGATAGGGAAGTTGAGGTCCTACGAGGAGGGGAAATAGTGTGTGGGTCACCCTCTAAGTACACCACCCATATGGATGGCGAGGGCCACATGGGCCAAGAGGGGTGTACTGCTCTTGGGCTTAGAGGAAATGACTATCCAAGACACCCTGCTGTAGCTGCACCCTCAACCTCTCAATGTGATTGAGCAATGATGGTTCTGGTACAGGGGAACGACGGTAGAACACTAGGCACACCACCTCATATGGATGGCAAGGGCCACATGGGGCCAAGAGGGGCGTACTGCTCTTGGGCCTAGGGTTTCTCTGGCACCTTATCAGTCTATCATACTCAAGGAAGAATGAATTAGGAAAATCCAAGAAGATTCAATATGCTTATAAAATGATGTTGTCTTTATTTATAAATGTTTACTAACATATTTGCAGGTCTTAAGTAGGTAGTTGTATCACTAATCTTACTTTCCTTGTTTCTTTACATATTCAAATGAGAGCATCATATAATATTATCTTGTATATATTTTCTAATTCTGTCTTGCGGGGACCCAATCAAGTTATAAGCATTCCCAAAACCAAATTGATTATTTGAGATTGATAAATTAGAGCAAATTTAGGGTTTCCCAAAATTGGGGAAATTACAACAAAGTATTTTTCTTCTTGATAATCCTCCTTCAAAAATTTTCCTTTGAATAATCTTCTATTATAATCTCTTCACACAAATTTACTGGTGTATATATGATATATCTATTTATCTTCCACACTTATTCTTCTCATCATTCCACAAACTCTTTTTATATCTTCACCAAGATAGGCGACCTTTTGGAGGGATACAATGCTTGACAAATGAGATAACTCTTCATTATTTTATACCCTTTCAAAGCATCCTTTGATAGCAAATTTGGGAGCTCCATAAGGGGTCAGCCCCTATAAAAATATAAATTTATTTAGAATTATTTTCAAAATGGGGTGCCACAATAAAGGGGTCAGCTCCATGAATTAAAAATAATTTATATTAATTTTTTGATGTATGAGGAGGGCACTAAAACTGGAGGTCAGCTAGCATAAGTATGACTTTAATTTTATTTTATAGCTGCCTTGTGAGGATAAAAAACAGCCCTTGGAATGATGCAATTTAGTGGCCTTTGGCCATTACAATTTCTTCTTCTTGGATAAGCAAATTTCATAGTGATATTCATGATATTTTTCTTGACATCAATGACGATAAACTTGCCATCAATCTCCCATACGCCTTTGACATCAACGAGAATAGTTCTAACAATCTCCCCCTTTGTCATTGATGGTAACCCTACATAGAAATAATCTGTGAATGTAGTAAGACCATAATACTCCCCTTGTCTCTATTGCTCCCCCTTTCTCTACTTCTCCAACTTTCAAATCAATGGCAAAGGAATTCTCAGAACAGTAAGACAGTGCAGTGATGAGATCCCCCTGAATAATGCATCTCATCAATGACTAGATGAAGAGGATATCACCCCCAAAGGAATTCTCGGAGCTGTAAGATAGTGCAATGATGAGATCCCCCTAAATAATGCATCTCATCAATGACTAGATGAAGAGGATATCGCCCCAACTTTTGTTTGAAATACTCGAAAGTCTCCTTTGGAAGAGGCTTTGTAAAGATGTTTGCACTTTGTTCTTGAGTGGCAATATACTCTAACTTCTCCTGCTAGTTTGCCACTTGCTCCCTTAAGAAATGATATTTGATTGGAATGTGTTTGGTTTGGGAGTGCATCACAAGATTCTTTGATATATTGATTACACTTGTGTTATCACAAAATATGGACATTGGATGATCATATTCTATCTTAATATCCCATAGTGTTTGCCTCACCCAAAGAACTTGAGCGCAACAAGATGTTGCTACTAAATATTCCACCTCTGTTGTGGATAAAAAAACTAAAGCTTGTGTCTTACTCAATCAAGATACAAGACTATAGTCAAGAAAGAATGCACTTCCACTTGTACTCCTTCTATCATCAATGCTACCAGCCCAATCTGCATCAGTGTATGATGCTAAGGTGAAATCTTCACCTCTTGTATACCATAAATCGAAATTCAAAGTGCCCCTTAGATATTTAAAGATTTATTTAACTTCGTGCACATGGGTTTCTTTTGGTGCAGCATGAAACTTTGCCACCATACCTACTGCCTATATAATGTCAGGTCTTGAAGTTTCACATATAACTCTCAATCATTGACCTGTAAAGAGTCTGCTTAGCCTCAGGGGATTCATGATCCTTATTCAATCTGTGACCATGGGTGTACTCACAAGTTTGCAATCCTCCATCCTCAATTTCTTCAACATCTCCTTATTTTACTTGGTCTGTGAAATAAATATTCCTTTATCTAATTGAGAGATTTGCAACCCAAGGAAGAAAGACAACTCACTAAACATAGACATTTCAAACTCCTTCTGCATGTTCATGGAAAACTCTTGCCACATTTTATTACTTCTACCTTTAAAAATAATATCATCCACATAAACTACAAAAATCAACTAATGATCACCTCCAGTTTTAATGTATAGATTGTTGTCAGCAATACCTCTCTTGAAGCTTTGTTGTTGTAGATATTTATCCAATCTTGAGTACCAAGCCCTAGGGGCTTGTTTCAATCCATAGAGTGCTTTCTTTTTACTTCTTGCTGATTTGGAGATCTTTCGATGGGCACTCTGCTGTCATTAGTCACTCTTTCATATGAACTGTGTTTGAGTTTTTACTTGTCAGCACTAACTTTATGGTTTTTTACTTGTCAGCACTCTCATTGTTTTCCATTTATCTGCACCTCCCTTCCTCAGATCTCATTGGTGCATACCTGCTGTTTTGAAATCTCTGGCACCTCTTCTCTTTCCCATGGACGTGCTGCTCACTACCACACTGGTGACTCTGCTGGGCTGCACCTTTTCTACCTTATTCTTTAGCTTTTTATCCCTCACTTACAGTCAACACTGGTACTCTTCAGGAAGAGTGTTTAATGTAATGAAGAATGGGATGGATACAGCACAAGGATTATATTTTCTGATCCCCTTTTTCTATGGTCCTGTGCTTCCTGTTTCTGGTCTCTTTGCTTTCTTTGCTGTTATCAAGTGTAATCAATAAGTACAGATCTTTTGTAATAATTGATACCTTTCTCATTTAATACAAAAAAAATATTAATCAAAAAACAAAAACATTTAAAATAAGAAAGATGGCATGGCAAAGCTTAATATAAACATAGATATATTTGCTATCAAATCCAAAAAGCAAAGCACTAAATTTCATCTATTATTCCATCATATAAAAGGCCATACCTAAACTGTTGATGACAACCATAAATATATACTATAATAACAAAACCATAAGCATATCACCTACCCACACTAGCTGACAAGCCAGAAGGACAATAGCAACAAAACATTGTTTCATAATCTTAAACAGCATAATCATGAACACAGTCCAAAGGGACATGACAAAATATATGAGAAATTACTGACCAAAATCTGCTGGATTATCACCACACTTTACTATCTTCATCCTTGACCTAAAAAGTGGGGCTCTGAAATTCAGGAGATAGATTAATCGATGCTTTCTCAACCAAAGTGTGAACAATTTCATCCAGTTCTGCACCATGTGAAATTAAATTGTTTCATCCTTTTGACCTGTCTCTGTGATGTAGATTGTTGTGGCTATCTTCAAATTCAGAAATTCCGTAAACAGGTAGAAAGCCCTCTTTTAGCCACCATCATTTAATTAGACAAGGCCTAAGCCACCAAATGTATATACCCTCCAAGACCTCAAACTGTCAGAGTAAGCAAATGTATTTCTTATCTTGGTTCAATTTGCAGTGCTTGAATCACCATTTTTGTCCAACCCCAAGGTTATACTGGATAGAATCCTCAAGCCTCCTACAAACAGCAAGATCTTTAATGCAATTGTTCAACCCCTTTCCAAATTCAGCTTCCTCTTCTTCCTTACTTTAAGAACTAGCAAGTCCCTTCCCTTTCTTGTCCACATGGCCTCAATCACAGGTGTTAGCAAGAGATTGTTAAAAGCTACAATGGCAAACGAAAGAAGGATCACAAGAGGTTTATGTTTCCTGCTTTGGCCTATAAAAGTTCCCCTGCTTTTCTCCTCAGGAACCTGACTGACCTAACTCACTCACACCTGCTCCTGATTTGTAATTGACTGTTCTATGAGTAAGCACAATTGATCAAAGGGGTGTTTTTAAAAAAAACTAGAGTATTGTGGTGATTCCAAAATTCAGATACTTTAACGTGTAGAAAAACAACTGCCAAATATATAGAACAGAAATTAGGAAAAGCATCTCTCCACATGAGAAAAATAAATAAATATTTAACATGGTGGAACAGAGAAAAAATTTGAGAAGCTTTTATACCTTCTGGAAAGCTTCATAATAGAGTTACAGAGATATTTGTTTACTTTCAAACAATTAGAACAGGATTCCTCAATTACAGAAATTGCTGCAAGGAACTTCTATGTTCCCTAACCGATCTCCTTTTCAAATGACTTTTACTGATTACTTACTAATTTTTCTTCAGATACTTGGTCTGTTAGAGGGAAGCTGGCCCAATTTTCTCAGTTCATAATCTTCTTGTCTTGCTAACCACTGCTGATGGGTCTTCCCAACTGGTGCCTTCCATGACTTTGAGTTTCTTCAATTAAAAAGAATCATTAACCTGGTCAAAACCAAATAATTGCTTTGTGTTTTCTGACTTATATGCACATAATTTCCATGAGATGTGCCCACACAAACTAAAGCATCATTTCTCATTTTCCGTTTGGATTTCTTTTGAGTTGACACAACAAGGGCTTGTCACCTCTAAACCCCATGAGGGAACAAGGGAAAAGAAGGATGGCTAACTTGCAGAAGATGCACACAATCTCCGAATGTCAGCTTCCTCTATTCCCAATGTACACATTTTTAGTCTTTCTGTTTAAATTTCCTTTTTCCTCTTCACCGACCTTTGTTTCTGATCATACCTCCTTAATAGGGAGGTTTTGGGTCTTCAAAACATTATTTCTTTAATATATGGAAAAAATTGTCTCACCAGCCTAAAGGAAACCATCTGGCCTTGCTCAGCAGCTACTCCTTCAAACAATCTGCAAGTACTATTTCTTCTCCTGCTCTTCTTGGTCGTGTTTAGCTTTGTGGTATCATGTCCTCAATGATTTCTTATTGAAATTCAGGGCCTAAGTCTTCTACCAGTAGTAGATTTTGCTGTCCCATCTCCCTGATTCAACAAGGTTCAAACAGTTTGAATCTTCCACTTTAATGATTGATAACATGTGCATGTACAAAAGCAGGTCCCATTTAAAGAAATTTAATTCACTTGCACAAGATCCAGAAAGGTCCATAAAAAATTGCTTTGATGATATTCTACGTGCCCATGAAGCCTGTCTTTGCTCAAGTATAACCAAACCATAATCCCATATGATATATTTTGAGTCTCTCTGTGCTGGTCATGTCTGGCCTTGCACTTTTGTTCACACATTCAGAGCTGCTCCTGCACCTGCTAGTTAACATATTTGATCCTCTCCACAAAACTAACAAATTCATTAACTTTTGATCTCACTGCGTTCTCCACTGAACTATGTGATCAAACATGGCATCAATCTTAGCTATATTGATTATGGCAAACTCTCATCCCAAATTCTGAGATTCTTCTGGTTATATTCGCTGAATTAGTGTATAAAATTCTAACTTGGCAATTGATTTGTCCATCTAACTATGGGTAGAAATTCATGGATCTTAGCAACTTGATGTCCATCCAGCTCCATGAAGCTATCCCAAAAATTGCTCAGAAATAGGGAAACCTGATCTGATGCTATAGACTCTGGTAAACCAAAGTACACAATACAATTTTCCTGCAATGTGTTAATACGCATACACACCCATCCAGCTGATGCAGTATATGATGACAAACAAATGGTCACTACCCTACATGGTCTTTCATAAACTTAAAAAAATGCTCAGGATATGCTCCCTCGAGGGTGGTATTGGTTTTCACATTCTATTGAGCTCTACTTTTCCTTTTCAATGCTTTAGCTGGTTCAGAATAGTGAATAAAATGAAAGTGAAAAATAAAATTAGAAAAAGAAAAATGGAGGAAGATGGATTTTTTTATTATAAATCCTAGCCAGTTCAAGTTATAGACAAATAACCCATCCGGTCTCTCAAGGGTTAAGCTGAACAGTGAACAATAGTTGCAAGTCTAGTTCAAGGGATCACATTTTTTGAAAATGAGTTTTGATCTTGTGAAGTAATTGTCTTCTTCATGTGCAAACTAAATCATGTAGCTCTGATCAAAATATTACAGGAACCAGTGTACACACATGCAGAGACATTGATTGATGTATTTAAGAAATTGGAAAATTGTTTATTGAGATTTCATGTAATGGTAAACTGGTGCAATTTTAAAAGCAAAAACCTAGTAGGTACACTCACTGAACAGAAAAGGGAACTCACCTTGACCAACAAAATAGTGTGTAGCTGAATCTATTTACTTGATTCTAGCACTATTGTCCTGGACCCAGCTTAAAGCAAAATATTGGTTCTATACTTCTATTTTGCTCCTATTATTATGTTTCACAGGCCACATCATCTGGATGCTTTATCACTGACATCGGTTATGATAAGCTTATTTAAGAAACAACAAAACATGTCTCAAAAAATTGCACCCTCGATCTAAAACAAAACTCAATGTTTTAAACCATGAAGTTGAAAGGTCTTGAAGATGAAAGAGTCAAAGACGTTTCCCCTGGTAGAGCAATTCCATCAGTAACTAAGCCCCGGTCCTGAAAGAATCCAACTATCTCAGTCCACTCTCTGAGCCCAAGCCTTGCTGGTTCAGAGTTCAAAGACATCCAGAGAGCAAATAAACACAAATGTAGATGCCATAGTACCTCTACAAGTTCCTTGAGATTACTGTTCAATAACACCAGTCCATGAGATTACGATCTTGATCAAGATATCAAAGTGCCCAAAAATAACTACAAAAATTCAAACTCCTGGATCCAGTCTTCACCCTCCACAGCTACATATCTCAGAATCTTATTAGAATCGCTTCCAAGATTTGAATCTAGATATGATAAGAGTCACTTTAGGTCTCTTTATTAGCTATTTTCTACTCTGGTCATTTGTTGACAATAATATTATATTCTTCTTGCTAGCACCTTGGTGTAGTTGGTATTTAATATTTCTCTAAAAGTTTGCGTTAGGATTTTTGTTGACTGTTTACTGTTGTTGTTTTTGGACAATTGTGAAATTGATGTGTTAACAGGTATAGGATCAACATCCTCTGCAGATACTCGCCCTAGATTGATGTCAGTTTTTAACTTTGTAGATATTGGGCTAAAAAATGAAACCCGTTACCAAACCAATCCCCCAAATTTCCAAACATACCAACAACAAACAAAAGTATCCCGACTCGTAATTCAAACCTTTAAAAAATGCAAAAAACACAAATAACAAAACAAAATGCATTTGATCCGCATAATAGCCAATGATTTTCAATCACAAAGAGAAACGAGAACATCGACCAGCTCAAGCTTACCTCTATGAAATTGATCATACTTAAATATAAACCAAAAATTAAGCAACAAGTTTACCTTGGCATCAGGATCATGCATCATAAGTGCCTTCAGGGCCACAGGGAAATCAGAATCAATGCACGTGGATGGAGAGATGTGATAGAGCTTTAATGCCCCAATGGCTGCCACTGTCCTAACATAGCTATTGCTGTCCTGAAGCCCTGTTCTCAAAGGACCCACAAGATATTCCACCAGGTTTTTCACTCTGAGAGAACAAAGGCTCCTGAGAGCAAGCCCTCTGATCATGGGATCTTCATCCTGGCAATCCTTTTGCAGAAAATTGATGGTCAGAAGAGCCAAATCTGGATGAACCTTTGCATAATTGCCCACATAGAGATAACACATCTTCTTCAACACAATGTCTGATGTTGCAGAGCACATGACCATTTCACTGAAAAGGGAAGAGACATCGATCCCTATGGTCATGTAGGATATGACCTTCTTGTATAGCTCCCGTTTCAAGTCCTCGGCTCCTGCTGCTCTGCTCCCTGCTAATTGCCTGAGTTGGGTTTTCAATTCTCCTACTTCACCCTTGCTGCCAAAAATTAAAATAAAAAAACGAAGTTGGAAATTTAATATTTGATTGGAAAAATGGCCATGAAATCAAAGAAGAGATAAATAATGAAGAATTGAATCGATTTTCTTTTCCTTATTTACGCAAGATTTGATTGAGAAGACACCATGAGAGAAAGAAAAAAATACTAAAGAATCTGAAATTAACATACCCAGATGGCTGAGAGGGAGGTGGGAGACGTTGAGATTGAACAGGAGGGGCCATTATTGTTTCCTTCAATTCAACCGAGGAGCAGCCGCAATGGAGAAAATCAGAAGCATGCAAAGAAGATTACCATGTGGTGCATTGAAATCTAGGACAGGAAAGGCCGAATAATAAAACATAAGATCAAATTTTGCACATACGCCAAAAACCAATTGAATACTAGTGAGATCTTGTGGCTGATGTCCTATAAATTATATTGTTTCGTAATTGCTAATTAGATTAGGTAGATGGCTAATGAGTATCAAGCAACTTTCCAAATTCCCTTCTCTCTTTTCTCTTTATGTACCCATGCCCTTTTTCTCTATGTTCTTAGTTTGATTTTAGTGTTTGCAATATAATATTTAGTTTAGAAGTGGTATATTATGTATAAAGTTGGTTGATGGCATTTTTATTTTTATCATTCATTTTCATATTTGTATTATTAGTTCTTAGATTTATTAATTGTCATCGTAAATTAAATTTGGGGTAGATTTGATTCAAGTTATTTTCGTGGATATTGAAATTTAAAATTTGAATTTCCACTTTACTAACTCTTTCATTAGTTGTTATGAGTTTATTTAACACATGTTATGTTGATTTGTATGCTTGTTTATTGTATTTAAGAACATTCCCTCATCTCTTTAAAAAAATTTAGGAGTTATTAAGAAGCATGCTAGGGTTTTATGAATAAAATATTTATGAGAGAATTCTAATAGCATTATTATACATCTATTGCAAGCTTGGTTGTTATTTTTGCTAATATGACTTGAGTCCATGACTGTAATTGAAGGACAATTCACAACTTATTTAAGTGATGGCGATCATCTAAATAGTGCCATGAGTTGTAAAATGCATAATGAAACTTAGAAAACAAGATGTGAAAAACAACATGTGCATGCAACTTAAGATTAGTAGAAACACATGTATTCAATATCAAAATAGGGATAAATACGTAAGAGTATTATTTACATAAAAGGCTCTGAATGAGAATTTCTATGATTGAAAAAGGGACAAAACATCTCTTCTAATTTGCCTAAACTATGTTGAGAAAAATATCAAATGCATAGAGCATGTTCACGTGAGAGAACTAAGTTGGAGTCTTGGACTCACTAGATTGAAGTGTGAAATTGCCAAGTGAAATGCATCAAAAGATCTGCTTTGAAGATTTTTTGTTGTATAATGTGTAGAGTAATGCAAGTTTTTGGATTCCATTGTGTATGTTTTTTCCTCTTCCTGATGATGGATCACTGAGTGTGATCTAAAACGTCAATTGAAAAACATACACAGTGGAATCCAAAAACTTGCATTACAATTTCATGGACTGTGGGAAACTCATACCAATGATGTGTAGAGTGCCAATATTTATAGTTCAAGCCAATAATTGATAGCCACATCTATGATGGTAGGTGTCATGTGTACATAGTTGGATGGTACTATATGTAGATAGGACGTATAGTCCCAAGTGTCATTTGGAATCATTTCTTATGACACAAGGCCTATTAGGTGTCAAATGCATCAATATATGGAAGTGGTTATAGAGCCTGTGTTAGCTACTAACAAGGTTCTCCCAACATTATCGAAGCCTTATAAGCTCTTTGACATATGTTGGAGAAAGCAAAGGATAATGTGGATAGAGGATTAAGGTGGTTCCATAAGCACCTAAAGTTTTTGAAATTGGTGCATTCGTCACCTTGGTTTGTTGAATGAATGGAAGGTAAAATATGAATATTGGCCAAGTGTTATATTCGTCAACAAGTTGTGTTGTTTTGAAACCTTTGTCAAGGCTCAACAAGTTCTTCTAACTCTTGAGGAATGCAATGTTTAAAGTGTTCATCAATAGAGTTATGTGGTCTTGTAACCTTTATCGTCTCCCAATATGGTTTTTGCAATCTTGTTGGTAGTCGATGAGCTTTTTATAACTTTGTAGAAGGCAATTGGAGTGGCTTGAGCGACTTGTGTATCAAAGTTGTTAGGTGGTTCTATAACCATTGGTAGGGGATGATGGGGTTTCTAGAACTCGTTTAACGTCCAAAAAGGGTAAGTAATAAAGAAGAAATATTTCATGTGGCAAGGATTTAAGGTAGTTTCTACACCACTTGTGGTTGTCAAGAATAGTTTGTTCACCACCTTGGTTCACTAACAAAGAATTAGAGCGAGAAGAATGAATTAGTCAAGTAAAGGGGTGTTAATGAGTTTAAGAGGTTTCAAAACCTTTATTGAATCTCAACAAGGTTCTCACAACCCTTTCAATACCCGATGAGGTTTTCAAAAGGGTTTTTTTGTGTTGATGCCAAATATTGATAGGTTTTAATGTTCCACCATGATGTTGATATATCTAGGGGAAATCCTACTTTGAGCACCAAATATAGTGGTGTTGCATTTACCTACCCAACTACTTGCAATTACTTTCTCACCTACTCTCCCTCCTTTCTTGAGCTCCACTAATGAGCAAAAAGTGACACCTATAGGAGGAATATTAATTTCCATACTCCATGGCTATGTCAAGACATGATTGGGCCTAATTTCAAGTATAGAAAATGATGGAAAACCTTGATAGTAAGACATGGGTACCCCCTATGGTAGAAAAGATAATGGATTAAATTCATGATCCACATACAATTCTACATGTTTCCCATTATAGGAAACCTATAGTTGGGGTATATATTCATTCATTTTCACTTTTCAAAGCATAGGAAAATTAATTGGAGAAGAAAAGAACAAAAATCAACTTCAAAAGGCTAGGGTTTCTATCTTCAATTAAGGGAAAGAACTTTTTTTGTATTTTGACAATTTGTGTTCATCCCAGATGTGTAATCAACATATGTTAATCTTAGAAGAATGAATTCAAAGTGTAGAATCAACCTTGTTTGAGCATCTTAATTGGAATTGTCTTCATTTGTGGATGTGTATGTGATCAGTTGGTTAACTAGATGACTGTGAAAATTTGTAAGGATTTTGCATGGTGTCTCTTCATATATAATAAAAGAAATATTTAGGTTTTTTTGTAGATTACTAAATAGGCTCTTTTAATATTCTACAAATTTAGTTATTTCATTGAATGCATGTGTAGAACCTAATTTTCATATAATATTTGGTGGAATATTCATTAAGGTTTACCATTAATATTTTAGTCAATTGCATGTTTAAATGGAACCATGACTCTATTTCCCTATTGGAATAGGCATCAATCTACTATAAACTCCACTTCTCATCATCTCAACACTAGAATAATTCATTAAAATCACTTTATTTTAGTTGGGGTATGATAGGTTTTCTAACTTCGAGGAATAAAGGTATACAAACTATAGGGTTGGATATATCCATTTCATTAAACCTCATACTTGATAAGTTTTCTATTCTTAAAGGTGTGTAGCCTTGGTTTTCAAACCAACAAATAGGTATATTGTGACACCAATATTGGGATAAACTGTGTAACAAGTATAGTTTGCATCAAGGTAAGTATTCAATAATTATTTTCTTAATTAGTCTTGCACCTTAGGTAAAGCTCTCTTGGTCTTACAAAATTAGAAGTGAAAGAGGTCTTATCCAACTCAGTAATTGGTCCTAAGTTATCCAGCCTAAATATGGGTCTCATGATACGCTTCCCCTATTTGACACCCTTGGCACTTGGGAGACTATCTAGCCTTAGGGATTTGGGGTTCACAACTCGAATCACCAAAAAAACCTAAAAATCTTCTCATGTTCATTCCACATTCCACAACTAGTCCAAAATAATGCAAATTCAATAGGAAGATAGAAGAATTCTCTAACTTACAAAGAAAATGAAACAACCAAATACATCACAATAACATCAAGGAACCATGACATAATTATTCAACTTGAAGAAACCTAATATGGGAAGAAAACTTCAACAATGTATCTATTTGAATGTAATTTTGCAAGTAATAGTCACACTAGGATTTAGTGGGATTCTAATTAAATCTAGATAATCTCGTAACCTTGTAAGCATCCTAATGCAATAACATCCTGTGAAGTAAGTATAATCTTGCATAACTCAAAAATATTTTCTTTTACTTTATATATTTGTTTGCAAGCTTTTAATAACATTTTATTCACCAAAAATCCTACCATATTTTACCTCATTGTTAAGGATACATGTTCTACATTGAGCCTACAACATCACATTTTATTTTAAGGAGATTATAATTGCCACAAAGGCATATTTCAATTTTTGACTTATTTCTAGGCATAAGACTAGATTGATACTTAGCTTTACTATTTAATGCTTGTGGAAATAAAAGAACATATTTCTAGATTCGTTGGACCCAATAGATATTATGGTATGAACCACATCAAGGTTCATTGATCCATCATGAATACATTCATTTTAAAATATTCATTCACATGTTTGGTTAACAATATGTTACACTTAGCATCAAGCTTTGCACCAACTTATGATTAATTGAGATCACTTGCAATGCTTTATGTTGTCATGTAAATATTTCTCATGATCATTGGAAGGTAGTTAGTTTAGTTGGAAGCTTGACATTGATGCTATATTACTTATTCAATTTTTTTATTTGCACATAATTGTTCCCATTTGTAACCAAATAGCTACAACCTAGCATATTGGAATCTCATTGTGACATATTGTAAGTCATTCATGACTATGAATCAATAAGGACAATATTGTTATTTTATTAAAGTTTAATGTGTAATTATTTGTTGGCCACATGATCAAAGAGTCCTCCATTGGATCATTTTTCCATGACTACATCAATGGTATCAAAACATTTATTTGAATCCTTAGGGGAATAAAGGTTTTTCTTGTAAATAAATCGCCAAATTAAGGCAACGCTCAAGAATCTTATAAACATAACACAAATTGTGACCTCGACAACTTATAAGAGTGATTATAGATAATTTTTACCGAGAGGTAATTTATATCAGATCCAATATGCGTCCATAGACAAGATAAGGTGTCATTAATGTTGTTGAAAAGATGGAAGAAATGTTTGAGATGACAAAGACTTGATGATGATCCAAATAGATGTTTTTTGAAGAACACTGTAGAAGTCCTAACCTCAAAGATGATGATAATGATGAAGAACATGAAGCTAATAATAATGAGAAATTTGAAAGCATGGAAGATGAAAAGGAACAAATAATGTTGAGATCTATATCAAGTATTGGTAAGAATACTAGAGAGAAGACATTACAAATTATTTTTGTAGTTTAAATTCTAAATAATGTTAGAGTAAAAGGTATTTCCTAATTAATTATTTATTTAATTATTAGGTTCTTTTTCCTCTAATTAATTAAGCTTACTTAGGCCATGTTTTCTTTATGTCTCATATCATAAGATGAGGACACATGTCATGATCTTGTTTTATCCTCACCTAGGGTTTCTAGGTTAATTATCCTTTTATAAGGATTCTCTATTGTATAATCATTAGAAGATGCACATTAATAAATGATTCATGCACTTTTGAATCAATAGCTCTTGTATACACCTAAAATCGGTCACAATTAATTAATTAACTACTAGTTATTTAATTAATTACCCCTTTTTATTTCATCTACTTATAAATAAATTCTCAATTTATTTATATAGTTCATATTTTTCTAAATTCTTCATCTTAAACCACATTCTTCTAAATCTAATTAAATGAACAAATGTCTATAGTTTGTTTTTATTTAATTAAATATCTTCTCACTAAGTTTGAATAATTTCAAATTCAAATTTAGTCACATGTCTACAACACTTTTTGGCCACATCCTCAAATGTCACATGTATTTAAATATGACTAATATTTAAATTCCTAATTTGAATTTAGGCACATGTTGGACACTTGACCATCTTACACACTTGATTCCCTCGTACATTTGCATGTTGCCTTTGGTCAAGGGAACATCCTCCACGATTCTTCCATCTCCACCGTTCATCTCTCATGTTTGAATCTCCACCGTTGATTGTTGACACATCACAAGATGCCTTGAAAATCCTATAAATACAACCCCTTTGCTACAACATTTGCATCCCATCTTTGAGTAATCTTATTATGAAGGAATATCATTGGAGCATTTGGAGCATATAGAGTTTAGAACATTTAGATACTTAGCATTTAGAATTATTTCATCATTTTAGTTTACAACCATGCCTTAGTTCATATTTGCATTTCCATTTTCATCTTAGTTTTTATATAGCATTGGCATCATAATTTTTGTATCATATCCATTGCCATTGGTAGCATTAAATCATAGCATCATGGCATCAATCACTTAGTTCATACTTCATGTAGGAACTTAGATTTTTGCATCTTAAATAGCATCTCGTTCCTTAGGTTGTCATCCAAACTAGTCATAGTGCACATATAAAATCTAAGAGCACTAATGATTCAAAGGATCCTTAAGAATAGAGAACAATGTAATGGTTTTAGAGATTTGCTTTGTTTTAATTAGATTAGTTTTATGATTTAAATCTCTCATGTAATACGTTTCATTGGTTTTGTGTGCATTATTATTGATTTACTAACACTCACAAATTCACACAAGACATTTTTGGTGCCCACCATGGGGCTAAACCCCATTTTTTGACCTTTTTTGGAAAAGTTATTTTGCATATTCTAGACGTGAACTTCTTTTAGCGCGACCATGAGTTCTTTTGGCGCATCCGACAAATCTTTTAGCGCATCCATCATCTATTACAGTGCATACGAAAAAATCTTTTAGCACATCTGATATCTGTTACGGTGCCTGTATGATATTTCTTTCGGCGCATTGAGTAATTGTTTTAGCACATACAGGGAGTATTTTAGCACATTTGCTATTTCTTTTAGTGCATTTAGTATCTATTATAGCGCATTGAGTTGTTCTTTTAATGCATGCATTGGTTTTTATAGCACATTGGTTAGTTCTTTTAGCACATTAATGTTTTAGCACATAAAATGACTGTTTTAGCGCATCGGTTAAAATTTGCAAAATCTTGAAATTCTGAGAATTAATTGAGATTTTCTATGTTGCAGGTACTTTTATATGCTGGCCAAAGATAAATTTATGCAGCTATTGATGATGTATGCAAGGGTTGGAGTTGTTTTAATGCTTTATTTTGATTAAATTAGGAGTCTAGTTCAATTAAAAGGTCAAAGAACCTCTTGTCTTTTGTGCTTGAAGTGATAGGCCTATGCTCTCCACTTAACTGGGTGACCAGAATGCCAAACTCATTATTTTATGCTTTGTTAACACCTTTAGAAGACCTGTCATAGTGGGAAAAAGTACTCACCCTACGGGAACGACCTAAGTGGGAACAACTAAAGCCAAGTTTTCCAACCCACTATAATCAAAAGCGAATTTGGGGAAAGTCCACAATTTGACAATAGTGTGCAGTGATAACCATACCCAAATCCTTTGTTCTAAAGGTTGGGAGATCTCCTAAGGGAGTTTATCATCTTCCTCACCAAACATAAACCCTTTCTACGAACCATAGTGTAGAAGCCAACTGAGTCAGTCTCCGAACACTTTCTATATCACAGTGCAAGGGGAGGGAAGAATCTACCCCCAAGATACTCACAATATAACCATAAGGGATTACTGGCCAAAAGTGGAGGATTCAACTTTGGTTAAGACCTAGGAAAGGCAAAAACACGAGCGCCCTCTAGGGGGTGACAAGGTTGTGTGAGCTGACATGGTTCTAAGATGTGGGTTGCAATATTTTAAGTGACCCTTGAGAATAGAAAAGTGCTTGTATTGTCTTCTCTTGTGTTATACCTATGGAAATTGAAGGAATCAAACCAAATTCTTGAATACACACTCAATGTTTAGTTCCTAAGTGGAAATGATTGTTTGACAACTTGTTGTCGTGTTTGAAGTTATAATTCAAGAAAATCATCCATTTAAATGCTTAATTCCCTTAATTTGCAAAGTGAAACCAAGCAAAATCCAGTGGTCATCAGATTACACCTTGGAAACACTTAGATCCAAAGAAAAAGAACCAAACAGATTGTCAAAAACACCAAAAACTTATAGTTTAGTGCATCCAATCACTGTTCTAGCGCATCCATTGCTTTGTCTGGTGCATCACTGTAGTTTTCCAGCGCATTCATACTCTGTTTTAGCACATTGCTGGCATTTTATAACACATACAGTCTTTTTTTAGTGCATCTAAGTCATCATTCAGCGCATACGCTGTCTGTTCCAACACATACATAACATCTTTTAGTGCATTAGGTTCATTTTCTGGCACATTCAATACATTTTCTAGTGCATCTGGTCTGTTTTGTAACGCATTTGAGCAGTCTTCTAGTGCATCCATATACTGTTTTAGTGCATCTAATTAGTCTTCTAGCGCATCTGTTCTCTTTTTTAGTGCATTTGTGCTGTCTTTTAGCGCATCCAAGCTCTGTTTTAGCACATCCAGTAAATACAAAACTTGAGAGTTATTTTCATCCCCTGTTTCACAGTCTAAACCAGAATTTAGAATCTTTTTTAGCCCAGAATCATTCCTCAGGTACACCAGAGTATAAACTTGTTAAAAACTAACCTCTACAATTGGAATTCTTCAAACTAAACCAAGATCTAACATCTTAAAGTGCCTAAATCATCAAACATATCATCACCTTTGATTGTTAACCCTAGTTTCTGGTGCAAGAGCACCTAGGCAACATCAAACATCAAGTAACACAATGCAAATTTTCAAGTTTAGCAAGGAATTTGTGTTTTAAGGTCATGTTGACCATCATGTTTTGAGTTTGTGGTGTTATAAGATGTTAGAATGTAGGTTGCTCGGTAGTATAGGGTAGATGGTATGAATTACACAATGTGTTTTCTTTAGGAATCACTTGAATTGGGGAAATAAAGCCAAAATGTTGCTTTTAAGCAATTTTGGCCTTTGATGGTGGTTAAGTCCGACCATAGGGAAAAGCAACTACTTTTTGAATCTTTAAAAGGTAAACCTCGAGTTGGAAGAGAGGTTGGAAAAAATGTTAAAGTTGTAATAGCTTGTGATCAAGAAGATAGAGATAGTTTTTCAATGTGCAATTTCTTGTTTTCTTGTTCTTATTTTGTTTCTGCAAATAATGAATTGAACAGGGATCTTGAAAGTTTAGCATGTAGTGTGGTTATCTTTAAAGCATTGAATTGGGATAGTAGCTATCTAGTATTCATTTTCAAGAGTTCTTGTAATTACTATGTTTTTCTTTAGATTGCAGTTTTGACTGGTAAAACTGGAAAACATGGAGTTTTAGTCTATTTTCTCACCGTACCAAGAAGTATGGGGCTGTTGGAAACAAGGCTAAACTTCATGACTGTACATACATTAGTAGTAGGAGTCTTTAGGAGTTCAAGAAGCATGCAAGGAGTCTATTCCTAGGCAAGCAGACTATCCTCGATTAGGAAAAGACAGTGAGATGCATAGTCCTAACGTGGCAAGGGTGATGAATGTGTATTAAAGCTAAGTGTGTAGTGGTTGCAGGAGTCTTCACAAAGGTTGGGCAAGAAGGCAGAGTCCTTACCTGCTCATTTGGAGGTTAGAAGAAGCAAACAGACCAAGAAAATGGTCTAGGAAACCCTAGTTCTTGAGAAAACTAAGTTATGCCTGTGTACGGACAGAGAGAGTCCTAAACCCTAAAAATCTTTTAGAGCTTGGAAATTGAGCCAGGGTGTCAAAAGAAAGTTTGGCACAAAACATTGAAGGAGAGGAGTACCAACCGGTTTTCTAGGGTGAAGAGGCCTAAAAGGGGCTCAAGGGTAGTAGCCCTTCCAAAACCCTAAAATAGGGTTTTTGTGAAAGCGATGGAGAAGTGGTGAATGGAGGTTGAACAAGAACCTTTCCTAGATAGTTTTGAGGCCATGGAAGCCTATGCACACCCCTGCAAACAAGTTAGGAAGCATTGGAGGTTAACTAGTCTTTAGAAGGATTAAGGGCTAGGGAGAGTAAGAGAGGAAGAGCACCAATTTGGCTTGGTAATGCATTTGGCAATGATAGTAGGGTTGGCCAGAAGTACCAGGGGTGCCTAGTCAACATTGGGGACCTATAGGTAGTGTGATTGAGAGAGTGACACCAAGGGGTTATCAAAGGTGAGACCCGGAGCATTGAGTCAGTGATTGACTCAATCCAACCCTCTCCCTATCAGTTTCATCATCAAGATTTGTCATCCTTTCATCATGAAACAAAGTTGTATAATCATATTAAATTTAGTCTCATCAATAGGATTTGTCATTCTATTTGACTTAGTTTTTATCCTTGGCACTCCTCCAAATAAAGATCAAAGTTTAGTCAAAGTGTAACACTTGTATTCCCATTCAAACAAGATTACAAAAGCATAAACTCAAGGAAAAAGAACTTGAAACTCAAAACATTGGAACTCAAAACATCGAAACTCCAAACATTGAAACTCAAAACACCATGGTTGAAGGTGAAGAAAATCCATTTTATAATATCCACAACACTGAAGGAGAAGAAATAACTGAGGAAGACATCCAACATGCTGAACAATATCCAAATTTCCATTAGTTCCTAGAAAATATTTTTGAAAGGGATGGAGAAAAATACTTCCTAATGTTGGCTAAACAAGGTGTCAAATTGCTTAATGACTTTGATGTTAATCAATTGAAAGCACCTCCTGAAATCCTGAAAATGATTCAGAACAAGTGACTACATTAACTCATCAAATGAAAAACCTCCAACAACAAATTCTTGGCATGCAAAGGGGAACCTCAAAATGATACTTCCTCCAAGACATTTGTCCATATCCTTTTGATCCAAGTGTCAACATGATTCCTTTCCCCAAACATTTTGAATTCCCAAAGTACGATAAGCACAATGGTAAAACCGATCCAATAGATCATGTGAGGGAATTTAGAACCATGAGTCTTGAATTTGCACACGAAGAAACTTACTTGATGAGATTATTTCCACGAAGCCTAGGTGGACAATGCCTTGAATGGTTCTCCAAACTTGCACCTCCAATTAAAACCTTTGAAGATTTGGTTAACAAATTCATCACCCAGTACTCCTATAACATTCAACATGAGATAACAATGAAAGACCTTTGCAATACCAAATAGAAAAAGGGGGATCATTCCTTGTTTTTTTGTAAAGGTGGAGAAGAATATTTGCAAGATATTCTCATCCCACACCGGAAAAAGAAAAGATGGAAATCTTTATTGACAACCTAAGTGGTGAGATGAGTTACAAATTGGAATTACAATGTCCACCTATCTTCGAGAAAATGATTGAGAATGGAATTAAAATCGAAGAAGCTTTGGTCAAAAGGAGTCATAAAAATCTACAATGAAAACAACTCATCAAAATCCTCCAACAATTACAATAACAATGATAAACCAAAGTTTTGGCAACGAAACAAGAATGCTAGTAATAATGATGCTTCAGCTGAAACACAAAATGCAAAACCAGTATTCAACTTGACAGCAGCTGTCATCAAGACCCATCAAAACAACAATCCAACTAGCAATCAAAACAACCATCAAAACAACAACTAAAACAACAATCAAGGCAATGTTGAATCTAAACCACCACCATATCGAACATCATCCAATTAGATACGATTCACACCTTTGAGACAATCATTAGAATCAACATTAAAGGAACTGCTTGCAGCTAAGGTTATCACATTACCATAGGCAAGAAATTAGGAACCACAAGTTAAACCTTCATGGTGGAATGATGCACACTTATGTGATTTTCACCAAAATAAGGGCCATAAGACAAATGACTGCATGAAGTTGAAACATTTGATACAAGACTTGATTGATAACAAGATCATATTTGTAGAAGGATCCCAAACAAACAATGATCATGGAGCATTCAAGAACCCTCTACCAAACTATGAAAAAGGGGAATCTTCTTCATCAAACACTAAAGGAAAAAATGTGAACTACATTTATGACACCACCATTCTTCATATTGAGGTGGTTGATGATCAAACCCATGACAAACAAGACTTTATTGCAGTTGGTAATCCAATAAATGACAACACCATTGAACATGAACCAAGCATTGTTATAGTTGAAACTCATCACCATGACATCAACACCCAATCACATCAAATCAATGATATTGTAGCAACAAATTTGATCCCAAACATTGCAGCAAGTGACAATCAAATTAATGCCATTAAAATTAGAGAGAAACAAAATAGCCAACCAGTCAATGCAATCACAAGAGGGCAAGCTAAAGTAACATTGAAAGGAGCTGCCTCCTCTACATCCAAAGCAACTATTTTCCCTACAACTCAATAGGATAGTGAACTAATTTTAGAAAATACCATCCCAAAAATCCATATTAGAACTCCTCAAGATTTCACCAGCTCACAAGGAGATCCTAGAACAAGCTCTGGTAATCACCACAGTACCAAACAATCTGGAAGTTTTCCAATTTCAAGCTATGGTGGGACACTTGACTGCGCCTCATTGCCTTTCATTTTTCGAGCATGATGATGTATCAATCACTCATCCACATAACGTTTCCCTCCACATTGAGGTTCTAATTCACAAACATTGTGTCAAATGTGTTCTAATAGATGGTGGATTTGGCCTTAATATCTGCACTCTAAAACTTGTCTGTGCACTTGGATATTCAGAAAATGCTATTGATCCTAGAAGGAAAATCACTATTAAAGCCTATGATGATGAAGAGAGATCATCCCAAGGATTAATTGTGCTACCAATTCAAGTAGGACCGGTTGTCAAAGACATAATTTTCCAAGTATTGGACTAGGAGTTAACATACAACATACTTTTGGGACGTCCTTGGATTCATGAGATGCAAGTAGTACCATCAACATATCACCAGTGTTTGAAGTTCCCTTTCAAGGCAAGAAATCACTATTGCAGTTGATTCCAACAATCCCCAATATTGTAACATGCTCAAAACAACACAAGATACTTTTGTGCCACACAACAGGGAGGTTTCAACTCCTAGTTCATCCAACAATGAAAGACAACTAAATTCCTTGTCAAAATGGGTTGAGAAAAAGGACCAATCAAATGGTAAGGGTATCTGTGATTCCACTCCATCAAATAATGAAGGTCAATCAAATTCTTCATCAAATCAGCCTGTGGTAAAGGATCAGTCAAAAGACAAAGGTGTTGGTGAGTCTACTCTATCAAATCATGGAATTCAACTCAATGCCTTATCAAAATAGGTTGAAAAGATTCAACTAAAAGACAAAGGCCTAGGGGATATATTCATTTGAGCAATCTTTGTGTCTTTCACAACTCTTATCTTCTTCCAAGTCATACGGGCAACCATCAACATCAAGACAACAATCATCATAACCAACCACACTCTTTGATGGCAAGTTTGTAAAAGTAGGAACTTTAGTGGATGAGTCAGAAGACAAGGATGTCCTGAATTGGTTATACAAGGATGAAGAAGAATCACAAGCATCAACCTCCCATGTACAAATAGATCAATATGGAAAAGGCAAAACAATCCTAGAAAAGATGGGATATGAAGGAAAATGTCATGTTGGTAAAATAAAAGAAGGCCTTGTTGAACCGATTCAGCCCATCATGATGACTTCCAAGGACAAAACAGGACTAGGATACAGAGAAGAATCAAAAGAAGAAATCAGGCTACAGGTTGTTGAGAGAATCCTTCAATTGAGAGATAGCTTTGAAATGGATTCCAATGAGTATGAATGGGATTCCCTTTTTGAAGAGTCTTGTCATGATAAAGAAATTGATGTAATACAAAAGTATACACCAACATGTATGGAGGGACAAAGCTCGAGTTCTAGACTACTTGAATTTGGATCACAACATATCGATGACTCAAGTGAAGACAAGTAGACTTCGAGTGAGATAGATACTTCATAAGAGAGTAACATCATAGACCTCGATATTTTCATTAGGCACTTTGACGATGTTGCCATCATGACACTTACCTCCTTTGACCTTATCCAATTCGATGATTCCTTGCCATTGATACATCCTGAACTGATTAACTGGGATCAAACTAAGCTGCTTGATCTACCTACCTTTCCAAACAATGACACCATTGTGAACTTCCTTTGCTCTAACAATCCCAACACATGTTCCATCATTGAATCTTCAAACAAGGGGAGTGCCAAATCTTCCAGCTGCAAAATGAATATAAAAAATAGATCTAATGGTGAAAACCATTTAATGGCAGTATTAGATCAGGAAAAAGTAAAAATAAAGAGCACATCTCAAGGTGAAAACCTCCCTGAGGCACCAAGAGATGGAAGATTTGACACTCTTCTCAAACATTATCATGAGAGATCTTCAGTGCTGATTGAACCTACACAATCCATCAACATTGGTACAGTGGAAATAGTGAAGACCTTACATCTAGTAGCATTTATGACAGAAGAAGAAAAACCAAACTTCACTAAGTTCTTTGAAGAGAAACAAGTCAAATTCGCTTAGTCATATGCTGATATACTGGGGATAGATCCAAAACTTATCATGCATCATTTATCACTACCACCTGGAGTCAAACCAGTGAAGCAAAATTTGAGAAAAATGCATCCCATATCGCCCTCTTGGTGAAAGCTAAATTGAAGAAACTGCTAGGTGCAGAATTTATCCGTCCAATTGATTATGCTGAGTGGATCTCCAACATTGTACCAGTTTCAAAACTAGATAAAAGCATAAGGATATGTATGGACTTTAGGGATCTTAACAGGGCCTATCCAAAAGATGATTTTCCACTGCCAAACATTGACATAATTGTGGATCTGACAACCAGTCATGAAATGTTATCACTTATGGATGGATTTTTAGGTTACAACCAGATAAAAATAGCACCAAAGGACCAAGAGAAAAGTGCTTTCACATGTCCATGGGGTACTTTCTGTTGGAATGTCATTCCTTTTGGGTTGAAAAATGCAGGGGCTACATATCAACGTGCGATGACCACTATCTTCCATGACACAATGCGCACCTTTATGGAGGATTATGTGGATGACTTGTTGGGAAAATCATACACTAGAGAGGGACACCTAGAAATTCTAGACAAAATCTTCACCAGATTGGAGAAATTCAATGTGAGATTAAATCCCAAGAAATGTGTATTTGGCATGACATCTGCTAAAATCTTGGGCTATATTGTGTTAGCTAAAGGAATTGAAGTGGATCCTATGAAAGTTAAAGCCATCATGGAGATGCCTCCTCCTAAAAACATTAGTCAACTTAGATCTTTGCAAGGACGATTCCAGTCCATCAAGAGGTTCATCGCACAACTGGCAGACAAAACTCATCCTTTCAATCATTTGATACACAAGAATGTCACTTTCAAATGGGATGAGAAATGTGAAGCAACCTTCAATCAACTGGAGCAGTACTTGATGTCACCTCCCATACTAGTACTGACAACTGAAGGAAAGCCATTATTACTCTATATTGCAACAACTGAAATATCTTTGGGCGCTTTACTAGCATAGGAAGATTCTGCAAGAAAGGAAATGGAAATTTATTACATCAATAGGACCTTAAATGGCTATGAGATCAATTACACTTTTATTGAAAAAGCTTGCCTGGCAGTAGTATTTGCTACTCAACAACTAAGACACTACATATTGACTCATGTTGTCCCTAATTTTTGACTTGTTAAAATTGGGATAACCTATCAAAATTTTGATAAAATTTGAAGATTTTATCTTCTAAGGCACATTTTACGAGGTGAAAAGGTTAGAAAATTTTAGTTTTGGGTCTATAGTCCTTTTGGCTAACATTTTTCACTCACTCTCATCCATTTTCGTGAAATTCTTAGTCATTTTTAATGTGTTTTTGGTCAATTTCGGGTTTCTAGGGTATCATTGCAAGTAGGGGTTTTGGTTTCTTATTACAAGTAAGTGATAGGAACTTTTTGCTCTTATTACAAGTTACTTTTTGTTTTAATTTTAAGTTATAGGAACTTTTTGTGTAACTTACAGGTATAGGAACTTTTTGTTCACTTTACAAGTTACTTTTTAAAAAGTTACTTGCAATGACTTGAAAAAGTTCCGATTTCACTTAAAGTCACTTGCAATGACTTGAAAAAGTTCTGATTTCACTAAAATCACTTGTAATTACTCTAAAAAGGTTCAATTTCTTTTATTTTTACTTGCAATGAGCTCTAAAAGTTCCTATTTCTCTTTATTTTTAAAAGTTTACTTGCAATGAGCTCTAAAAGTTCCTATTTTAACTTAAATCACTTGCAAAGTGTATCTAAAAACTCGATTTGCAAGTAAATGACATTTTTTAAGTTATTGTTATTTTGTTCACTTGTAATGAGCATCAAAAAACCTGAAATTAGTTTTGCAAGTGTTTTTTGTGAATTTTGTAGCTTGCTCTTGCTCATATGTACCCCGATTGAAGAGATTTTTGGCATGAAGAACACTTGGCAAGGTCTGCAACTTTATTAAATCCCCCATTTTTGCTCTACCTTTGCCACGTTTTTGCATATTTGAGTTTGCTCAAGGCGCCTAGGGTTTTATTTATTTATTTATTTTTCTTTATTTTGGCTTGTAAACTCTTGTTGCAGGTATGTTCTTTGTTTCTTTTTATTTTTATTTTTTTGTTTTTGTTGCTTTAAATCTTTTGTTCCTGGTTTCCTTTCTATAAAGCTGAGTTTGCATATTTTATAAAACACTTACAGCTAAAAACACATTTTCCTTTCATACGCCTTCATTCCATCTCATATGCTATTTTATAAACACATCTATGCTGAAAAACGTGTTTACTTTCATACACCTCCATTTGGAACACGCCATTCGCCTCTCATTCCATCTTTTACGCCTTCAATAAAAAATGTGTTTTCATTCATTCAAAAACGCCTCCATTCCCAAACGCGTTTTCCTCATTCCATAAAAATGTCTTTCAAAAATGTCTTTCTCAACATTTTTCATTTCATACCATTTTCCTTTCATTTCATTTCACTTTCATTCCATTCATTTCATTTGCCATAAATTTCCCTTTCATTTCATCTCATTTACATACCCATTTCTCCATCATCTCATTTCCATTTTCTGCGGAAAAAAGAAAGAAAAATGATGCCCTTGGCTGCAAATCGGGATTTTATAAACCAACTGCAAGTAGGAAGTTTTGGTAAAAAGTGCAAGTAGAAGTTTCAAAAATAAACTTGCAATGACCTCTCATTTTTCCTACCTTGCACTTTTTAACTTGCAATATGTCCCAAAAATCCCGATTACACTTTGCACTTGTTGTCAGCCTTCCAAAACCCGAAATTGACTTTGGCCTCATTTTTGCATCCCCTTTATCTCATTTTCGTTAGTCTTGTTTGCACACATGATCTATCAAACCAACAAATCAAGGCATGGGCATTGTTTTATAACAATTTCATCTTGAATAAGGTGTTATGGGTTCTTCATCAGTGAACAAAAGAAGAAGAGATACAACAGTAATTCATGGGGCAGCCTGAAGGTCAATAATCCTCATGAAACCATCTAGGGACAAAGTAAATCAAGCATGGAAAAAGAACGCAATGAAGAGAAGAACTTCCTTCCTAAAGAAATGGTACTACTCCAAGCCTGTGATAAGGTTGAAGTTCGCCAAGGACACAAAGATCATTAAGAATGCAAATTCCCGTTCCAAGTTCGAGATGTCTTCACCAATCCTGAATACTTCAAGTTCTAAAATCCTGAAGCAGCATGAAGATCATCGCAATGAAGGATGATGTAGTTAGAGTCGTGTCTTGGACACTTAGAATAATTTCAATTATGCATTTGTAATTTTGTTTTGACAAATTACATGTAAAGTCAGAAATTGTAATGGCAAGTAGCCATGCTACTCGCATTATTGAAGATTGTAATTACATGTAATCAAATTACAAGTCAAGATAAATTAGGATTGTAATTTGGAATAAGTCAATTGCAAGTAGTTGGTGGTTGAGAGAATTTCTCAAGTTAGTTGGGATCCTCCCACCTTTTTCTCATGACCTCTCTCCTATAAATACTTGAGAGGGTCCTTTGTAATTTTTAATCTTTTTGTCAAGCAAGAAAATTCTGTAGAATTTTGTACTCATAAAGACTTTGAGCTTTATAGTTATATGTTGTTCTTTTTCAAGTAATATCAAAGAGTTGGAAATTTTAGACTTTGTATTGAAGTCCTACTTTGCATCCATTGTGTTCTTATGTCATTTTGAAGCATTACTTTGTGATTATTTGGAGATTGTGGAAGATTGCTAAGGAGAGCTTCAATTGAAATATTTGCAGACTTTGTGCTGTGAATATTGAAGGTTGAATTCATAATTTGAGTTTAGAAGTTAAGAATAATTGCTATTCTTTGTGCTCATAATAATTCTCATTTGTAGTAGTTAATAGATACATCATACTTGCAGACTTTGTGTTGCCTTATGCTGTATATTATCATTAAATTATCTTTGAAAAGGGTAGATAGGATATTAGATTTTCAAGACTTTGTGCTTGAAACTATTTTCCCGTCCTGAAGGAAGTGACATAAGTCTTTGAGCTTTCAGGAAACTTCATTTCCTTTCTCTTGATTTTATTGCAAGCTGCTGTAAAAGTTTATTTAAAAGTTAATGTTACTTTTCTAAAAAGAGAAAAGAGTATAATCTTTCCTGAAACAAGAGGAAAGGTTGTTATTCCATCCATTTTAGTTTTAGTTAGTAAAAAGGGGGAGCCTTCCCTAAATTAGGAGAGTATTACACTCACACATTGTGGCTAAAACCACCATTTTACTAAACCTCACAAGTTTACAAAATATTCAACCAACAACTCACACCATCAAACTTATAGCAAAAATTGATCCATTAAAGTATCTACTCAATAAAGTTGTCTTGACAGGGAGACTAGCCAAATGGGTAATGATACTAAGCGAGTTTGATATCCAATATGCAGACAGGAAAGCAATCAAAGGTCAAGCCATAGCAGATCAACTAGTTGAAGCACCATTACGAGACAATCATCTAATGAGCATTGAATTTCCAGATACCGATGTCCTAATAGTGCCAACACAATAGTGGAGGTTATACTTTGATGGATCTTACACACAACATGGATTAGGAGCAAGAATCTTACTTGTCACGCCTCAAGGACACACAATTCTAAAGTCATACAGGTTAATGTTTCCTTGAATCCAACAACACAGTTGAGTATGAAGCATTGATCATTGGTATCAAGACAACTGTAGAGTGGAAAATCACAGAGTTACATGTCTATGGAGATTCTCAGTTGGTCATAAATCAAGTGAATGATGACTATCAGACAAAAGATGATAAATTGATGCCATATAAAAGAATGGTTGATGAATTTAAGAAGTATTTTTTGGAGATAACATTTGAACAAATTCCTAGAGGGTGACAATAAAGCTATTGATGCCATGGCTACCATCACTTCTCTCCTACAAATTCCTAAAAAATGAGCCTGTTATGGGTTCATGGTGGAACAAGTGTTTGACCCTACCTACAATAACCCTGAATCCCAAGTCATATACCACCTAGTTGAATATAATGCTTCTATCTATGGGAAGATCTACACTTACCTAAAAGACAACACCCTACCACCAAATCTATCCCACAATTAGAAATGAAGTTTTATTCGACAAGTAGCTCGCTATACCTTAATAGTTGATGTACTTTACTAACGAGGTCTTTATGGTACTCTTCTTCGGTGTCTGGAACGTAACGAAGCTGAAACCGCTTTACGCGAGGTTCATGAAGGTATCTATGACACACATTCAAGTGGTTTAACCCTCGCTAAGAAACTCCTATGTTTGGGCTATTACTGGTCGAATATGGAGGAGTCATTTCAATATGTTAAAAAATGCCAAAAATGTCAAATTCATGGAAACTTGATACACGCACCAACACAAGAATTACAACCATTTGCATCAACATGGCCTTTTTGTCAATGGGGTCTGGACCTTGTAGGAAAAATACATCCATCTTCATCAAATGGACACAAGTTCAACATCACAACCACATAGTACTTTACAAAGTGGATTGAAGTTGTTCCCTTAATCGCCATCACAAGAAAACAGATTGCATCCTTCATCCTGAATTATTTCATCTGTCTCTATGGCATTCCTTAATCCATTGTCACGGATAATGATAGAACTTTCAAGAATCAGGACGTCCAAGAAATTTGTGAAAGGTTCCATATTTAGCATCAGTTTTCTACACCATACTATCCTTAAGGAAATGGCCAAGTAGAGGCCTCAATCCTGAAAAATCTTGAAGAAAACCGTCAATGATGTTGGACAAGATTGGGACATACAATTGAACCCTACTTTGTGGGCTTACAAAACCAATATCTGCACCCTGATAGGAGCTACCCCTACACGCTAGTCTATGGATCATAGGCCATTCTACCTATTGAGGTTGAGCTACCATCACTTCGAGTGTCACTAAAGGGGATCATATCAGATGAGGATTATAGAGTATCCAAATTAAAAGAGTTGGAACTGTTAGATGAGTGTCGTCAGCAAGCAATTGATCACCTAAAATCCTATCAACAAAGGATGTCATGAAGTTACAATCACAGAGTAAAACCAAGAACCTTTCAGGTGGGTGACTTGGTCCTGAAAGAAAATCCCCATAATCAACAAGATTGAGAGAAGAAGGGGAAATTTGAACCAAACTGGCTAGGTCCCTTTGTCGTTGTATCAGTCTTCAGATCAGGAGCATATCAGTTATCCACACCTAAAGGGGATTTTTTTGATGAACCCCTCAATAGCCTACATCTCAAGAAATTCTATACTTGACTCATTTGGTGCATTGGTAAAAGTCTTGAAAAAATACAAAAAAATCAAATTGAAAAAATGGTTACCTTGATGAAAACCTGGCAAACAGGCATCTTGGTAACAACAAAAAAATCAAAAAGATAAAAAAAAAAGCAAAAAATTGAAAAAATACAAAAAAAGTGAAAAATAAAAAAATCATAGAATCTGAAAAAGTGCAATAAAAACAAGTAGTGAAACCCTAACAACAGGCGCTATTTGTGATAGATTAGCTTTTCTATCTATTTGAGCATGTCGACCATTCACTTTCGCCATTTGCTTTCACCATCAATCTACCTATCATCATAAAGCTTCATGTACATATCTTGGCATCACAGTCGTGTCTCACCCTAGATTGGGGGCAAAAATCCTGAACTCACTAGGAAGCAATAAACTTTGAGCTTAAACCAACAGACAAACAATAGTAGGACAACACAACAAACGTAATGTTCATAGTGCAAAACCCAACATTGAACATCAAACACAATCATGAACACATCAACCATCCAAATCAAACATCAAATAGCTAAATGGATCAAATCAAAGAAAACTTTAAATGGATGATGTTCTTTTGAATCATGGCTTTATCATGTTGGCATTTCTGTTCAACTGTTGTACTTTGATTTTTGTCATCATATCTCTGGAGCACCACGATGATGTATTGAACTAGAGGAGCCAAGGGGTATGATTTTTCTTGGTCTGTTGTCTGTGAGTTAATCACTACTATTGTGCAAATTTTTGCGAGACATGCTCTAAAAAGTATCATTGATGACATTCATAATTTGCATAGGAACATGGTTGACTCTTGTCTGTTTATGCAAGGAATACTCAGGTCATCTCGATTCAATTATGCCTAGATGCTTGTGTTAACTTGCAATATCAAAAATCATGAAAGTAGTACTTAGGTCATCATGATCTAAATTATGCCATTGATGCTTGTACTCACTTTCAACATTTTAAAGGCTCAATGATGATAAAAAGCATGACAAATCGACTGTTATGATGACAACCTTTGCATATTATATCTGCATGGTTAAGGTAGAATGCATTCATATTAGTGTTGCATATGTATTTAGGGGTTTTACAAGGCTGAAACAATTTCACAATGATGTTATCTCTATTATTAATGGATTGAGTACACTTGACATTGACCAAAAACACATCATTCTCATATAGTTGTACATTAGTTGCATCATCATTTGCATACATTAGAAAGAATTATCATATCACAGGTACATGATCACATCATTCACCCATCCATGCATTACATCAATATTTGCATCAAAAAACACAAAAATAAGTGTATTGCATCTCAGTTGCATAATCAAAATCATTTCATCAATTATTAATGGATTAAGAGAATGGTCCATTAAGAAGATTGAAAGACATATCCAACAGAGTAAGATTTCCAAGAAGAAAAACATCTCTATTTTAATAGGGGCATAATTGAACTTGATGCATCACTAAAATCATTTACTCCTTTAATAAAATGGATCTTGGATTCACTTAAGAAGATTGAAAGACATATCCAATAGAATAAGATTTCCAAGAAGAAAAAGTTGTTGAAAAACATGACTGGTAAGCACAAGAAATAATGCCATTGTTATGAACATCAAAAACTAGTAGTGAAGATAGATTTGTCAGGATGTATGAATTTTTTATTACTCAAATCCAAGATTGACGAAGGATTAGCCGGATCAGCATAATCATCACATAGAACATCTCACATCATTTGCATAATCAAATCCATCTCACATAGTATAAAACATCATCCATAAAACATATAGAATAATCAATCATACATTATCATTTCATCATTGCATAATCATCATAATCATCATGATCATCATCATATAAGCATCATAGACACATAGAACTATGCACCATCATACGATCATTTCATTCATCTATTCATTGCATCACTTATTTGCATTAGAAAAGAACAAAAACATAAAGTGCATCACATTTCATCGGCATAATAAGATCCATCACATATAGGCATCATTCATAAAACATCATAGAATCATAACACATCAATTGTATCATCATTTTCATCCATAGCATATCATATCATCATCACAAAAGCATCACATGAACATCACATAAACATCATAAGCACATAGAAATAAAATGCATCCATCATAGGCATCCATAATAAACATCATAGGCACATAGATTGATAATCATCACCGCATATCATATAACCTCAAAATCATAATGTCAAAGTGTACAAATATATCCAAATATATAAAGAGATACGTCAATATAAAAAATGGCAGTACATCATAGTGTCTCAACTAAATCAAGAGGTATACATCATGTCCCAAAATATACCACAAACTTGTCATCACATAGGAGCTATGTCATGCTCCCCCCAGATGGTGCTGGCATCACAGGACCAGTACCTCCCCCACCAGAAGGACCTACACATGGATCTCTCTGATCTACTAGAAGTGGTTGCGTAACACCTCTGCTCCTGGTCCAATGCTTGGACCTACTTGACCGGGACTACGCATAACTCTCTCGGCACTCTGGAGGAATTGCATCATGATATCTCACTCTATAGAACTCAGCCTCCTGGGCGATACAATGTATCTCTCTGAAATAGCCTATTGTGCCAGTAACCTCTGCAGCCCACTGTAGTCTCTCGACAGTTCCCTCTACCTAATCCATCCACTGTCATAGAGTGTCCCTCTCTGCAGTAAGTGTGGCAACCTGTGCCCACATATGACCCTGTGCTTGAGCCTAGGCCTGGACTTGTGTAAGTTGGGCTTGTACCTACTGTCTCGCAACATTCCTCTTTGTCGTCAGTCCAATAATTTGTCCTTGAGCCTGTATTAACAAAGTATGTACCTACACCTGCAGTGCAGCAATCTGAGTCTACTGCTGCTGTGAGGGAAATATAATCTTTGTGTGTTGTTGGGTTGTAGCCACCAATGATCACCTTTTGCAAGGCACTCTTAAATCTCGGACATCCAAAGCTAGGCCACCTCCACCCTCATCTCCTCCACCACCGTCATCTCCATCTCCACCACCATCATCTCCTCCACCACCATCATCTCCATCTCCATCCCCGTCATCACTGCTCTTTGCCTCCTCCTCATCTCTCACATCTCTCCACTGCCAACACCCACGAACTACTACCCTCTCCTCCTCCTCTAATAGTGGAATTGTCTTATCTGGAATGGAGATCTGTGGAAATTGATGTAAAGTGAGGTACTGAGCATACTCATCTGACATTGGAGCCTCAACGATATCCAGACGAATATCCCAAAAGATAACTTGTAAGCTCTGGTACTCCTGCACTGCAGTGTCATATGACAAAATGGGTTCCCACTTTGTAGCATCTATCCATCATCAGGCATAATGGGCCACTCCCTGAGGCATGCCTTGCACTCTGCCATACTATCTCCACACCCTCCTCAGCAAAAATATCTCAATAATGAACTGAGTCCTCTCAATTAGGTACATGGACTGACACAGAGAAGACATCTTGGTATCATCCTCTAGCCATTGCTCACAATCAAGGTACAGTCACCATGTCACTACCTCCAAATCATTGAGAACTCTCCTCCAATACTCTAGTTTTCCCAACCTAGGTTGAGCAATTAGACCTGCATATGCATGAACATACGGTCTCATGGCGGGACGCTGTCTATCTACAACTGGGTGTGTGATCGCTATATGCTCCCACACCTAGATCTGAAGTAATGTGACCCCAACTAATAAACTGGCCCCTCGAAGGTAGACCACTTGGTGCAAATCATAGTACAAATGAGCGAGCATGCAACATCCCAAGCATAGAGAGTACCCTGAGCAATCATGCTCTCAAGAATCTTGCCCCATCCAACTGAAAGTCCCTTTGACTTATGATCAAGAAAAAAAAACCCCCATGAAACCAGCTAACACAGATGGTAGTTTGGAGTAAGTGTCAACCATCTCTCTCCAAGGGATCTCATAACCACATATTTGATCATCCTCAAATACTCGGCAAAGTGCATTAGTCCCACCTTGCTTAGTAGAATCATCTAATAATAGCTCCCCAACAACAGGTATTCACAGAATCCGGTAGACGTCCTCTAGAGTCACTGTCATCTTGCCGATAGGTAAATGAAAGGTGTTATGCTCACTATGCCACCTCTCTGCTAAAGTTGTCAATAGACCCCTGTTAATCTTAATATGGGCATATCTATCAAAGAGGACAATCCACATCGTACAATAACGACTGTCTTAGGCTACGTCAGGTGGGGTATCAAATCCCATGTCCTCGGGAAACACTTTCTAATCTGTAGACTCGTCAAAGGCTCCTATCATCACAAAAATTGCAAATCAGCCAATCAATCAACTTGTCAATCAATCAAAATTAATTAGCCTATCAATCTAATTAGCTCTGGTGAGACGTTGATCGAATCTCGTGAGCATCAACCTATCATATAACCTCGCCTATCATGAGGTTTATCAATCAATCTATTATACGATCTCACCTATCATGAGGTTTATCAATCAATCTACCTCGCCTATCATGAGGTTTATCAATTAATGCACCTCGCCTATCATGAGGTCAATCAATCAATCAAACTATAATTGATCCTCGCCTATCATGAGGTCAATTATTATCATCCTATCATTGAAACTCACCTATCATGAGGTCAATCATCATCTAATTTATGAACATCATCAATCATCATCAAATCAAAGGCTGACACGATAAAAAATAATCAAAATCAGGGAGTTGAATTAAAAATTCATCATTCTGCCATGTATGCACTAAAATAGTCTATCTATGCACTAAAACCATGTATGTGCCAGAAAAATTCATCAATGCGCTAGAACAATGCTTCAATGCATTGAAAAAATCTATGTGCTAAACAAATTCATGGATGCACTATAACAAAATTTCTATGCACCAAACTATCCAATGTGCCATCAAATTTGCTCAATGCGCTAATTCTACCGATGCACTACATCATTTATCCTATGTGCTAAACCCCTCCCTCAATGTGTTAAATGCACCTATGTGCCATCACAGTCTATGAATGTGCTACATCGGTCCTTCTAAGCTCTAAAACAGTAAAAGCTGAATTCAAACGAGAAAAAAGAGTAGGAAAATGAATTGCACAATTTACGAGGAGGTTTTTCGAGATACATACCGGAGGTCTGTACGCTACTGGACGGTTGTGACATCTGACGCGCTCGAATCGATGTGTGTGGTAAGAGATCACCATCTTGCTCCAAGGTTGCTCAATCACTCAATCTCTCTCAAATTTTCCAATTGCAAATGCACAAATGAATTTTTAAACCACCTTTTTAACCTTTTAAAAGTTAATTAAGAGGGATTTTGTGGCATTGATTTATTTTATTTTTCAAAGGGGCTAATTCATCAAATCATCACCTAGTGACTTATACATCATTTTTGGGAGATAAATCGTTTCTGAATCATAAAATTTTGAGATCATCATCAAACATTTCAAAAAATTTAAAAAATCCTAAAAATTCAAAATTTCACTGATTTATCTCCCAAGGGGGCATATATTCATCATCACCTAAAACATCAGCATTTAGGGCATCAAAAAAACATTTTTGCCGACATCAGCAACAAATTATTTTAATATATTTGTCATCACTTGAAAATCGACGTCTAGGGCATCAATTTTTTTTTTGTTGACATTAGCAACAAATTATTCTTTGAAGCAACGTGTAAACACCTTACTTCAAAGAGGGGCAAAATGTATACACCTAAAATTGGTCAAGACAATTAATTAATTAAATACTTGTTATTTAATTAATTACCCCTTTTTATTTCATCTACTTATAAATAAATTCTCAATTTATTTATATAGTTCATATTTTTCTAAATTCTTCATCTTAAATCGCATTCTTCTAAATCTAATTAAATGAACAAATGTCTATAGTTTGTTTTTATTTAATTAAATATCCTCACTAAGTTTGAATAATTTCAAATTCAAATTTAGTCACATGTCTACAACACTTTTTGGCCACATCCTCAAATGTCACATGTATTTAAATATGACTAATATTTAAATTCCTAATTTGAATTTAGGTACATGTTGGACACTTTACCATCTCACACACTTGATTCCCTCATATATTTGGCATGTTTTCTTTGGTCAAGGGAACATCCTCCATGATTCTTCCATCTCCACCGTTCATCTCTCATGTTTGAATCTCCACCGTTGATTGCTACCACATCACAAGATGCCTTGAAAATCCTATAAATACAACCCCTTTGCTACAACATTTGCATCCCATCTTTCAGTAATCTTATTATGAAGGAATATCATTGGAGCATTTGGAGCATATAGAGTTTAGAACTGTTATGCCCTGCATAACCACCCCATTTTATTCTGGAACAAAATGGGTCCCGCATTTTCTTTCATTTTCTTCACCTTTGGTTGTTTGGTTGGGACTTAGGAGTTCTTTTGTTTTCCTCCTAAGTCTGTCCTTTGTTCTGTCAAAACTTGGTCTGAATCTGAATCTGAACGTTGAATACTTTAATTATTTTTTGGTTCGTTTTCCATCCCTACTCTGACTCCGCTTTTCTTTTCTCTCTCTTCTTCGTTGGTCATTTTCCCTTTGGTTTGGTGTCCTATGCCTTAGCTATTTTCTTTTTCGGCCTTGGGAATTTTTCTTTTTGTTTTGGCGGACTCGGAATCGGAAAGAAAACCGAACTTGGAATTCCTTCCAAGTTCTGTTTTCTCTTCCTTTCCTATCCCAGTTCCGCCTCTTTTGTTTTTTTCCTTGCACGCCTTTGGTTTTGGTTTGGCGAACCTGGACTCGGAACTGGAATCGAACCTTGAAACTTTAATTAGTTTTTGGTTCGTAATCCGTTCTGATCCCGGTTCCGCATGTTTTGTTCTTTCACTTTTGTTCCTTTTGTTCCTTTTGTTTTGTCATGGGGTGTTTTCCCCCTTTTCTTTTTCTTCCTTTGTCTGTCTTCACCATCTTTCTGGATGTTGTCAGAGGCGAGACTGGAATGGGATCCAGACTTGAAACTTTAAAAAGTTTCAGAGTTGGATCTGGTTTCGGTCCTGGTTCCGCTTGGTTTGTTTGTTTTGCCCCGGTTCCGATCACTTGGTCAGTTGGTCAGGTTTTGCCTTTGTGTTTTCTTGGTTTGTCTTTTGTGGATGCAAAGCTGGGATGGGGTCTGAATTGGGAAGTGATGGTCATTCCCATGGTTTGTTCCCATTCTGACTCCTGTCCCGGTTTCGTTGGTTTGGGTTTGGCTCTAGTCCCATTTTTGATTTTGTCTTGGTTTCGCCCCTGCCAGTTTTGAAGGTAGGTGTGTTTTCAATTTTGTCTTGGTTTCACCCCCGTTAGTTTTGAAGGTATGTGTGTTTCCAATTTTGTCTTGGTTCCGCCTCCACCGGAGTTGGTTTTCCTTTTGATAAAATTGAGGGCATGATGAACAATGGTATACTTTTCATGTTTTTAAGAACTAATGGAGGCATTTGTTTTGTAGGATCAAATCTTTCATTTGAGGATGCCTCTCAGGGAAGTTAGTTGGAAAGCACCCCTCAATCCCATTCAACTAAAACTCCTCAACAAGGAAGTCGTTGAGACCCTATAAATGTCTTTCCGATGGAAGGAGGCACTTCGATATGGCTTGAGGAGCTCGACATGAAGTCTTGCCGACTAGCGATAGTCTCACCGACATGTTTTCCCCCTTCGGTGTAAGGGAATGCGCTCGATGAAAGGTCTCGCCGATCCAAAGAAGTCTCGGCGACAGGGCGTGAGTTCGGTGTGAGGTCTTCCCGACACAAAAAAGTCTCCCTGACATGGGTGTGCTTGCCAAAGAAAAAAGGCAGATCGCTGAGAGGTCTTGCCGAGGGAATGTTGTCTTGCTGTTAGGTTTTGTGGTATTGATATGACTTGCGTAGCTTGGTGGGAGGTCTTGCTGACCGTCTTGTGCTACGCCGATGGCTGCTATGAGGTATAATCGCATCGGGGGGACACGATTAGTGTCTCACCGACATGTGATTCCATTCAAATGACCTTTGACCGCCTGAGAATCTTATGTGGCCTATGTTCCACTAATCAAAAGAAGCTAAAGGACTGGCCCATTGGTCCTTTGACTGACTGACTACCCCTGTGAAGAAGGTCAACGGAATGCAAACGACATAGACTCATTTTGAGATCAAAAGGTGATGGATCGGCCCAGGAACGATGGTGTTCGAATCTGAAAGGGAAGGCTCGATGTTCTGCTTCCAGAGGTGGTCAACGTGAAGGAAGGCCGAGAGAAAGAAAGAACCATGAGTCTTAGGGACAACTGTGTGGTCTACTAGCGAGGAGGCGGATTGGTATTAATGGTGATCTTTTTGAGCATTCAAGGCGGTCCCGATGGAGTTTAAAGGTGGACACGGAGGCATGAAGTTAATGTTGTAGCTGCAAAAGATCTGAGATCACCCCCGGAACAATCTTTCAACAACATGGACAATAGGGATACGCACTTAAGGCAGAACCAACTATATTCAAAAGATCTGAGTGCTGACCCTCCTGCAACTAACATATATTTTGTAAACCCTAAAAACAGGGGCCAACACATTCTTTTTGGGTACATCCTATATATATGGATTTTTTTGGGCCTCTTTGAAAAAGGAGGATGCAAGTTTAAGGAGAGATAGAGATATATTTCTAAGAACAGTAGCAATCTTCTGAAGTAGTAGTAGAGAAAATTTTAAGAATAGCAATAGAATAGGAGTTAGACCCAGCATACACAGTAATGCATATTTCTGGTTTTCTTAGTATAGATGGAAAAAATCTAAAATCATAGGTTTTCTGTACACTGGTGATTGTGCCAGATTTGTAAATGTTGCTTATCTGTTTCACTAACAGTAGAAGCAACCAGATTTAATCTATTTCATATTGTGTTCCAGAATGGTGTTCATCTTGGGTTAATCATTTGATTTGAAAAGCTTTCAAGGAAAGAAGTTTTGTTTAAATAGTGATTTACAATCTGTTGTTAAAATTAGCACTGTGGATGAATGAAGTTGTGTGTCAATCACAAGTTGATTTTATTCTCAAGTTTCAGTTAGCAATTCCTTGAAAGGTAACAAGTCTAGCTAAGTTGGATGAATTATTATTCTTTTTCTGTTCCAAAGCTCTGATCTATCTTTTTCGTTTCTTTAAAAAACCTTGGTTAGAGTAGGTTTAAGTTTATGTTGATCTCAAAACAATCCAGAAGCTCAACACCAGCAGACCCCTTGAACATTACTGTTACATTGACCATTGAGCAACATTAGCACAATTGAGAACCAACTATAAAGACCTTGGGAGCTAAGATATCCATGTGTTGTCTTTCTCTTTCAGGAGAAACAAAATAACAATATTTTGTTTGCACATTGTTGTGCCATCAGACACGTCAGCAAGAACATCTAGATACTTAGCATTTAGAATTATTTCATCATTTTAGTTTAGAACCATGTCTTAGTTCATATTTGCATTTCCACTTTCATCTTAGTTTTTATATAGCATTGGCATCATAATTTTAGTATCATATCCATTGTCATTGGTAGCATTAAATCATAGCATCATGGCATCAATCACTTAGTTCATACTTCATGTAGGAACTTATATTTTTTCATCTTAAATAGCATCTCGTTTATTAGGTTGTCATCCAAACTAGTCATAGTGCACATATAAAATATGAGAGCACTAATTATTTAAAGGATCCTTAAGAATAGAGAACAATGGAACGATTTTAGAGATTTGCTTTATGATTTACTAATACGTTTCATTGGTTTTGTGTGCTTTATTATTGATTTACTAACACTCACAAATTCACACAAGATAGCTCTTGGTTTCCATAGCTTTGATATTCTCTATTTTTGTGATAGGTGTTTGATTGTAGGTGATCCTTAGGAGCTGTGGAGTTGATTTTTCCCAACTTTAACAAATAATTGAGAGATTAGATAACTAATTTTGAAAAATGCTTTGACTATAAAGATGTAGATGATCTAGATAGGGTTAAATTTTCTAAAGACTAAGTTGAAGGGTCATGTTTCCATTTTTGTGGAAGGAACTTTTGTTAGAAAGAAATAGAAAGCATAGACTTGACATTGGAAAATGGGATAGGATGGTGAAGAAACTAAAATCTAAGTTCACTCTTTTGAATTATTATTTAGAGTTATTAAAGTAGTTGAACAACTTGAGATAAAAGGATACAACTATAAAATATTATAATAAGAAATAATACAAGCTAACAATTTGATTAGGACATCATAATAAAGGAATAGAGAAAGTGGCAAGATACATCAATGGTTTGAGAGGACCAATTCAAGAAGAGTTAAGTATGTTGAATATCTAAACAATGGAGGGACCATACCAATTGGCCATAACCACATAAAATAAATCAAACAGAAGACTTGAAGATAGATAGAACTAAGAAAAAGAAAGAGAAGAAAGATTATGAAGAGAAAATTCCCAATGCAACACGATAGTAGACCATATATAAAGGATTCTAGGAATGGTGAATCATACCACAATGAAGGAGGAAGCATTCATTTCCATTGTAACAATAGAGAAGGAAATATACCTTATTGCAAGGAGGAGGATGATAGAAACTTGTGCTATAAGATAAAACTAATGGATATTAGAGAGATAGAGGGAGATTTGGTTGAGGAAATGGAAGAAAATTCAAAGGAAATTATTTCAAGTGTTGAGAGGAAGAAAATTGAGCATTTGAATTTGACCAAGGTCAAGGAATCCCTAGGAAGTGTTTTGTCGAGAAAGCAAGAGTTGTGTATGTTGATGAGGAGACTAAGAGATCTTATGGTTCTGAGGATGAACTAGAAAGGGGTAAGTCACTTATCATGAGAAGAGCCTTTATAAAACATGATGATTAAGAAGAAGCATTAAAAAAGAATAATTTATTTAGAACAATACATAAATTAGGAGGAAAGTGTTGTAAATTTATCATTAATAGTGATAGAATAGTCATTTTAGTTACAAAATAAATGGTTGATAAATTAAAGTTGAAAATGTTAGAACAACCTAAGACATATGGTAATGCTTGGTTACAAAAGTGGCATAAGGTGTTGGTAAAAGAGAAATGTTAGTCAAGTTTAAGATAGGTACACATCATGATGAAATTTTGTGTGATATAATGACAATGGATGTGTGTCATTTATTGTTGGGAAGGCCATTCTAATTTGATAAGAATGCTATGCATAATGGGAGAGAAAATATTTATATTATAAAGAAGAAAGGTAGAAGACACAAATTGGTTCCACTGAAGGATAGAGAGAGGAAAGTTTGTAGTAATGACAATATTTATTTAGTGGATGAAAGGAAGTTACTCGAGGCACAAAAACATATGTTTTGTAAATTCTAAAGAAATGTATTCACCACAAGTATCATAATTATAGATTCCCATTACCAAGGATAGATGATAAAATGGACAATTTGAGTGGAGCAAAGTACTTTACCAAGATTTAATTAAAGAGTGGTTATCATCATATGAAAATTAGAGAAGGATGTGAATGAAAATTACATTTAAGACTAATGAGGGACTATATGAATGTTTGGTTATTACTTTTGGATTGACTAACAAACCACTTGTACATTTATAAAATTTATGACTAAATTTTCAAATTAATTCTTGGATAAGTTTGTGATCATTTAGTTGGATGATATTTTATGTTTAGTAAGACTAAGGAAAAACACTTAGAATATATTAGATTTTAATTACAAAGATTGAGGGAATATAAGTTGTTGACCAATGTAAAAGGTGTAGTTTCATGGAGATAAAGTTGGTAATACTTAGGATTTATAATGCTGGTTGAATGATTAAAGTTGGATCGAAAGAAGGTCAAATTAATTGTTGAGTGGCATACACTAGTGAATGTTGGAGAGGTTAGATATTTTGTGGCTTGACAAGTTTCTATAGAAAGTTCATAAAATAAATTAGTGGTATTTGTGCATTATTAAGTGATACTATGAGGGGAGATGAGAAGGAATTAAAAACAACATCATGGGCCAATGGAAGTTTTGAGTTAAAGAAGAATGTGACATAACAACCAATATTGACATTGCCAAATTTTTAACAAAATATTTTAGGTTGAATATCACACAAGTAAAAATACAAAAGGAGTAGTGTTGTGCCAAGAAGGAAGACCAATAGAATATATTACTTAGAAGATGAATGATGCAAGAAGGAGTTAAGTAGTTATGATCAAGAATTTATGCCATAATTCAAGAATTGAAGAAGTGGATACATTACTTTTTGCCAAAGGAATTTGTGTTGTATATATATCATCAAGAATGTCATGTCCCAAGCAAGGGACCAAAAATATCATTCCTCAATTATTTATCATGGTCTAAAAGTAAAATAAAATAATCTAAGAATAATGTCTCAAGTTAAGTCCCTAAGTTAAAAAAAGGCATATAACTTAAATTTTATTATTAGAATATAAAAGTGACTTTTATAACTCATATATATTTTAATATCAAAGGTGATGAGTTATTATTTGTTTTAGCCAAGAATATGAAAATACTAAATTAGGACTGTAAAAGATATATTTTGGATGGAAAAGAGAGGAAAAAAGGTATCTATGTAAGTAAGGTAAAGGATCAAAGGAATGCATGTTTATTATTATCTAGTTTTTTCATATAGTTTAAGTCCCTTGTTCAACACAAAATCCAAGGATGAATATACTTGTGATCAAGGATATCAGAGGAAAAAAACCCTATAGGTTTCTAATAGAACTTGGGGGTAACAATCTCTAGGTTCTTAGGGTCGTCACTTCTATAAACTACATTGGAGATTCATTGGTAGACAATTGGAGTTCATGGTAAAATCATTTTTATGCTACTTATTTGTTGAATTTATATTAAAAATTTATTTCACATATTAATTCTTCAAGTTTACTTATATTAATGCCATTATAGATTTGAATTATTCATGGGAAGCTTGCATAATTCTATTTTTTTGAATTTATTTTCAACTACTTATATTGGGCCAATTCGTATTGTTGTAGATACTAATATAAGGAAAAACATGGTATAGTACATTGCATATCCATGTAGTTATTATTTGATTGGTGTCTAACACAATGTCAGACTCATATCATTATAAATTTCTTGGAGAAAATACCATAATGCTAACCTTGGTATACCGATGACACTCATATCACCCTCTTTGTAGTGAATTGAGGCAACTTTTATAGCATCGCATATGTGATTCCTAGAAAACTTCACATCACCAAATAGTTTGAGTTGGATAATTCTTGGTGGCTATCATAATGCCAATGTTGGGATATTTGACAAATAGTTTACCACCTAACATGCTTTGCATAAATATGGTATTATATGGATAACCCTCTATAGGTTTAATGCTATGTATTATAGGATATGAATCATAAATATTCAAATTATAATTATTTCTCCACTAGGGAAAAATATTATCCATATCATCCCACAAGTTGGTTGAGTAGATTGGGCCATATGTATTTATTGAATAAAGAAAATATTATTGTTGTGTGTGGATCGTTGTGTATTAGCATCATTATTGATAACTTCATAAGTTTTTATCATATTTCATTTTGGAAATTGATTTTTAATATAAATAATAACTCTCACATGTTTTTGATTAGATAAGAAGGGAAGGGCCCTAATCCCATGGTTACAACAATAGATAAAAAGGAAACAAAGAGAGGTGGGAAACAACACCACCATCAAACCAAAAAATAGCAACATTATTAGCACACATGCCAACATTTAAAATAGTAACCATAGTCCAACCAGTACTAATAAAAAAAGTAAGTTTTTACCAGCATACTTAGTTCTACGTAAACCATTAATTAAGTCAATAGTGTCTCAGGTGGTATTCCACCATAGCATATAGAGCAAAAAACAACAATCTAATATTTTTAAACAAAACAACAAAAAACTCGTCATTAACAACAACAGAGGAGCAACAACAAGCCATTAACTGGCTTTCTTCAATAGGTCCCCATACTCGCCCATGAGGGAAATGTATTCTCTCCAATTAGGGCCCTCTGTCTCATCCAACATCTTCAGGGTATCAGGTTTCCCTTGTTTCTTTAATTTCCTTGTAATTTTTGTTTCTTTGGACGCAACTCTTAGCATCCCCCTTCTCATCAATCTATTAGTTACCTTCATGAGAGTAACTAACACCTTCTCCATATCTTTGAATTGTACCTACAGAAAAGTTATTCTACTTTTAAAAAAAATATTGCTTAAGTCCTCATTTTTGTTCTCTGTTCCCAAATTCTCAACATCCTGGCCCAAATCCCCAACATCCTGAACATTTTCAACCTCATTCTTATCCTCGGAAGGCTCAATTTGCTCATCCTCTTCCTATTCCTTAACCTCCTCGGAACCATCTTCCCTCATCTCATAAGTAGAGTCCTCAAAGTCCATGTCCTCAGAGTCTTCTTCCTCTTGGGCTTCAAACTCTTCGTACCCTAGGTCCTCCTCACTCAGTCATTTTTTTTTTCCTTTTTTATCCTTCGAGGCTACTTTAGCCAAACGTACAGATTTTCTCCCCCCACTACCTCCACTCCCTTTCCCTTGTAAAGTTTCCTTTACCTCCTCATTTTGATTCCCTTCCTCTATGATATTAATTACATCCCTTGGATTAATGTATCTTTTAGGTTTCTTAGCCTTTGGGAGTTCCAGCAGCAAAGGCAAATGTTTCCTTTTCTCAAGCATGGCTCCAAGGAGCTCAATTTCAAAACTTCTTTTTTCTTCACTCTTTTGCGACAACGGAGTTGAGGGGTTCGACACATTAGCAATAGGAGAATTACTTTTGGTAGGAATAAGCACACACTTAGCAGAAATTGTAGGAGGCTAGCGAAGGATAGGTTCCTCAGCTGAGATTTCAACAACAACAGGGTTTTCCTCATCTAGTTTTTCCTCAATATCTTCCTCAAAATGATTAGGGTTCTCATTTGTACTAGCTAAGGGATTTCCATGAGGATTCAAAGCTAGGGCATACTTGTACAGGGTAAGCATAAGACCTTGGTGGAGGGAAAGACTGGCACCCTTCTCAATATTAAGCTGCGGGGAGGACAATAAATAGAAAGGAAAATTGATAGTCTCACCATGCTTAATATGGTTTAGCAGAGGGAAATAGTATGCATGCACCGATATATACCTACCCTCAAGAGTAAAGTATCTCATAACAAACAAGCTAACTAAAGCAAATGGAGGAGGGAGTTCCAATCTTGCATACCTATTTTGAAATCTCTTAAGATTCTCCCCTTCATGCATGAATTTGTCGGCAAACCTCTGATAGTCTGCCCTACTTTTCTTTGCAACTTTAAGCCCATTATTCTGTAGATCAGTTGCTTCAACAATGAATCTATTGGTAACCTTGAACTTCACTACACCAATGGTGATGTTTCCCTTCCTCTAGGAGTTAGTAAACGTAGCCGTTAGGTTCTCATTATAACCTTTCAGAGATTGAAAGAACGAGACCATACCAACATTCTCCAACATTCTCCATAAATCCACATTCTGTTTTAGGGCTTGACAATTTGGAGGCTCTATTCTCTTCCTTGGTCCTCCCATTTTGCTCCTCTGCAAATTCTTTTGCTGTGACAAGATTTTCTTCATAATCACCCACACCGTCTGCTTCTTTCCTAGAATACCACAAACACTCTTACGCTAGATAACACACAGAGCCAATATAGAGTGGTGAATCGAGAAGTTTCTTATAGAGAAAGCCAACTACACATTTCCTGGGGCACAAGACTCATCATTTTTCTTACTAGAATTTAAATTTGTATTAAATTTCATACCTTCCCCATTTTAGAGATATGGGGATTGCTGACACAAGACATTTCGACATGAATAGAAATGACATCCCTTAGCGAATTCATCAACTTCATGTGAATTATAGTCACCTTTTTGAAAGGATAATTATTAAGATTACCTCCTACCGAGATCATCCTATAGAAACCCATACTCCAAATGCTATCATTACACAGAAAGCCAAAAGGCACCACTTGGTACTCATTATTTCCACATAAAACCAACCTTTCATTTTTGCATATGATATTCATTTTCAAAGTTTTCACTTAAAATTAAGTCTCTTAAAGACTTTGGCATGTCGCCATTATTCTAGTGAGTCCATCCCCTACAACTCAGCGCCACATTAGCGATACGGTCGACAACTTTATTTCCTTCTCTATACACATGTTGCACCTTATAGTTGTTAAAATACTTCTTAATGACTTTGCATTTATCAATTATATTTTTAATTCCCAAGGAGGCACAACTTCTTCATTTAAAATTTTCACAATTAGCTTAGAGTCCCCTTCTATTATGACATTTTTATAACCCAACTCCTTTAGAGTATTGAAACCCCCTAGAGCAGCCATAGCTTCGGCTTTATTGTTAGAGCAAACACCCCTATTCACTCCAAAGCCCACAATACAGTCACCTTTATAGTTTCTTCCTAGACCCCCTGCTCCAACTTGTCTCGGGTTTCCTTTTGAACACCCAATGAAGTTACACTTTATCCAATTTTCTTGTAGAGGGCTCCATATAGTAGCCATTCTTTTTAGCATCTTTGACCAATTGAGTTTGGTTAGATATTTCCTTATTCCACAATTATGTTTAATCTTCATTTCTTTGTAGTTAGGCTAGGTTTTGAAGAAGCTGTATCTTCTAGCCTCAATGTTTTCCCTAATTTGGGATTTTATAATCAAACTTAACCTCCCAGCTGCTTCTCTCCACTTCTCTAAATATTTTGTTATTCCTTTCCTTCCATAAACCCCAGGTGACAAATGGAGGAACTTGATTCCAGAGGTCTACAATTACATTATGTGAGAAGGGAAAAATTGACCAAATTTCAATAAAAAGCTTCTTTGAATTAGGAAACACCCAATCTGAGGACAATAACATCAAGAAGTAGGACCACACTTCCCTCGTAAATTGGTAATGAAAGAAAATATGAGTTATAGATTCCTCTTCTTGTTTATAGAGAGAACATCTATTAACGAATTGGAAACCCCTCCTAACCAAATTGTCAATAGTGAGAATTTTTCCATGAGCCGTAGTCCACCAGAAATAGTTAATTTTGGGAACTAGATTCTTTAACCACACCCTTTCCTAGAAAAGGTTTGAGACAACTTGAGGCCTCACTAGATCTTCATAGGCATTTTTGACTGAGAAACAACCAGAAGAGCTACCTTTCCATATCCATTCATCTTCCCTTTCTTTTCCAAACCACTTAGCCTCCCCAATCAGATTATGTAGTCTTGTGAGGCTTGGGTCCCAATTCACTTGTCTTTGGCCTCTCAGATTGTTCCTCCTTAGAAGAAAATTGAACACCTTCCTTTTAGGTTCCTCCATATCCCAGTTAATATACTTAGACACCTTTTTACCACAGATCCTGTTAAGACTAAGATTAAGAGGATTAAGTTCTTCTAGGGAGGACAAAGTTGAATTCTCTATCCAAGGGTCCTTCCAAAAATTAGTATTATTTCCATTCCCAATTCTCTTTCTAACCCCCATCTTCAACACATTCCTCAATCTCACTAGATGGTTCCTGTTAATAAATATTTAACTAGCTCCCTTCGGGTGTATTTTCCTCTATGGGTTGACCCGTGCATCGCAAGTAATCAACTCAACCTTTTATCTAGGTTCTGCTCTCTCGCTCCACGTGTCTACTCCTCACAACCCCAAGTCTTTGCATTCCTTTCGCATCCCAGGAAACCTCGCTATGCTTTCACGTGTCGCGACTGTGGGATACTTTTGATCACGCTTTCTTGCTGTCTCATCAAGCTCCGCTCGGGTGCCACGAAGCCCTCATTCCCAAAAGGTTTTGGTGGGCCCCACATTTGCTATCTGCAGTGTACTCTTGCTATGTGTCTGCTATTCGCAAATCTTTCAACATAGAGATGAAGTAACAATCGTGGGCAGTGAAATGCTGCCACGCGTCTCTTTTGCGCCCAGCTGGTGGTCATTCCCTCCACTATTGGTTAAGTGCTCCACCCATTCGATGCGTGTAGCCTTAGCACAAGTCTTCAACGACGAGAGAGAGAGGTTCACATGGGCAGCGAAAGGCTGCCATGTGCCTAGTCAGTGGATCTCATATTTGGGCGGCAGACTAGACGAATTGAATGCTGCTATTGGCCACTACGTATTATAATCATTTGCACGGGAGGGTGACACTTGTCTGATTAAGCCTTTCCAGGACCACCACCATCATTTGCAGAGGATGCACCTATGCTTAGAATGACTGGATGTTTGGTTTCAAATCGTTTCTGTTGCAACGACTTTACGAATATTCTGATTTTTGCATCATTGTCAGGGGATTGAGAAATCTTTTCTGTTGCTGCTCTCTAAAGCAGTGGGGGTTTTTCCTGCTATATATACTTTTCTCTATTGTGAGAAAAAGGTCTAGAATTTGAAGAAAACACTGGTTTTAGTAAAAGATGCTAGACTTTTATTGTTGTTTTATTTTATTGCAAAAAACTCTTAGACTATGCCAATTGTTTGACCTTTCTATTTTTTTTATGCTATTTGATCAAACTGTAAATTGTGCTTTTATTGTTTGGACATTTCATTTGAGAACTTCTATATATGTTGAATGCAAGTTTGCTGACCTAGACCATGTCTAAAGACTCTTCCTGAGAGTAGGAATGTATGCAATATTATTTTATGTCAATAAATGGATTATCTATGCTGTAATCTTCAGTTTCTAATTTTCTGGAACACTACAAACACCACTCAAGCCCTTAGATCTATGATTTATCATGCCTCTCATTAAGTCTTGGCACATTGCCTTAGGTTAGACTTTATTTTATTATATCTATTTCCTTTTCTCTTTCCAAACCCCCATTATAGAAGAAGCCAACTTCTCTAAAAACCCAGAGGTCACTCAGTTTAGTGCAAAAGGTCCCCCATAAATTGAGTTTCCCATAAGACATTGTTATCTCGTCAAATTTTGGCGTCAATAGTTTGTTCTTTTTCTTGCATGCCTGGTGGGACCCAAACTTAAATGAATTTGCATTTTAGAAGGGTGTATGAGCCATTGGCTTGTAACTAGAATCTAAACTGCAGGCAACCCCAATTTGCTAGTACCTCCACTAGGAACAGTGCAAACCGCAAATTAGTTGGTAACCGTTCCACTCTTGCCACCCGTTCCTCTAACCATGTTGCTGACCGCCAACAAAAATTATGTGGCATGGGATGCTAGAAGTCCCCTAGCAGCCCCAGTAGCATCAGTTGTCTAGGGCGCTATCCTAGTTTCAGCTATGAAAGCTATACCCAAGTTTACCAGAGATGGCTCAAGAACACCTACGAAATATTTGCAGGATGTGGCAAACATGTGTTTGGTACATGAGATTACAATGCAAAATGTAGCTCTGAGGCTTCTCACCATGTCTTTTAAAGGTAAGGCGCTGGATTGGTACCAAATGCTGTTACCTAGCACTATTCGCGCCTGGAATGAGCTCAGAGATCTGTTCTATGAGAGGTTCTCAAATTGCAGAGATCATTCTTCACTGTATTATCAACTATCTGTCATAAAATGAGCCCCCCAGGAGGCTCTGACTGACTTTAATGCCCAATTTCACACAAATTGCCAAAGGATCCCTATTACTATATGCCCAATGCCTGAGTTGGCGTTCATATTTTATCTAAAGTCTATCGATTTTGACATTTCTATGATGATCAAATCTTTAGGAGGAGCTACTCTACCAGATGCTTACGGTGTCGTTGTCAAAGCTGAGAATCATTTGATAGATTGCAGAAAGTTGCCTGCTCGACCTATTATGCTGATATTTCTTGAAATATCGATTCTTGCACAAGAAGTCATGTCAACTAGCATGTCCACAACTTCCTAGTCTATGTACACATATGTGGCAGCCCCACAAAATGTAGCCTCTACATCGGGTTCGTCCAAAGATGAAATGAACGACCTTAAAGAGATGTTGCATACCATGGAAAATGATATAACCACTCTTAAGCGGAACCAATCAATGCCTCTGAAGCCTGCCTATCAAAACTATCAAGGCAGGCGGTCCTCATATCAACAAAATCAGTACTAAGGCATGCCTCGCACTAATCCACCAACTCCGATCGCCAACCAAATGGTGCCCGTGCCTACTCCGTTGATGGTGCTTCACCAAGCTCGAGTAGGGAATTAACCGCAGGGCAGAACAACCTCATTGATGACATCAATCCATGGTGCTTCCCTTGCAGCGATGCGCATATGCCCCAAAACTGTCCACATGGAAACTTGCAACAAAAGGTGCGGAGCAATGCAACCAAGGCGTGGTGACAGATCCCAAAGGTTATATATATGCCTCACCACAAATGGAGAGTGTGGTTCTTACCGTGCAAATGCAAGGAATGCCTTTAGAACAAGAATCCGATATTGCTCTTGATCACGTGCTTTTTTCATGGATGGAAGAAGAAGAAACAATGTTTGCTAATGATACATTCATATCTAAAACATTGCAAGTGCAATCTGATTATAACACGTGCTCAAAGAGAAGATTTACTGGCGAGTTAGTTGTTCTGCATCCGGCTAACCCTCAACTCAAAGGTGCTTTTGATCAGATTCCTGGCACTTCTACTTTCCCGTCACCATCTCAACCACAAAAGAAAATTATTATAACAAGAACCAAGGAGCAGAAACCTCTGAGTTTTTCACCTTTTAATGTGGTAGAACAATTGAAGAAGTCATCCACTAATGTGTCTTTATGGGACATTCTAGCTATTCCAGAGCAAAAGACGTTATTATAGAAGGAGCTTCAAGAAGAGGTCAACACGACACCAATAGAGTTGTTTGCCAATGCAGAGGTTGTTAATCAAATATTGTCAGCTAAAGTCTTTACAAACAATACAAAGGAATCCTTTGTTGAGGTTAGAGATAAGTTAAAACCCCAACCCTTCTTCTTGACTTTTATTATAGGAAAGAAGTTATTGCACAATGCTATGATTGATTCTAGCACTAGCATTATGGTTATGCCTAAACAGATAGCTGAAGCTTTAGAACTCAGCTATGAACCTATGAAAAGGGGGGTAATGTGTAGCTTGATGGGAACAAAGTTGAAACCGTAGGTGTCATCAAAACACTTCCTTTAACTCTATTTGCTTGCCCTAGTATCATGGTGCCGCAAGACACTGTGATCATAGATGTTCCTCCTATGTTTGGTCTTTGTCTATCCCGAGAATTTACTTCAAATGTGGGTGGATACCTGTCCTTGGATTGGTCACATCTCATTCTTAGAACCAAGCACGATGCAAAAATGAAGATAGAATCAAATACTTTGCATTCTGAACATGTAGCAGACGAAACCCTGATCAATTTTGAAGTCGTGCATACCTCTATCACCAAGCAAGAAATGTATTGTGTTGAATTACTAGAGGAAGAAAGGGTGGGCAGAGACCGAAATGACAAAGAAGAGGATCTGTTGAGCGAACACATGGACAATGATCCTTTTGGAAATTATCATGCTAAAGGATTGGGCACCTACGTAATATATGATGAAGACCAAGTGCTCCCAAAGGTTGCCAAAGAGTCTGAAGGTAGCCAAGCAAATGAGCTATGGACATTGTACTTTAACGGAGCAAGAAGCAAAGTGGGTGCTAGAGTGGGGATATATCTAATATCCCCACAAAATGAAAAATTGTTAAGGTCATTCCATTTTCATTTTGCCTGCTCAAACAATGAGGCTGAATATGAAGGATTAGTTCAAGGTTTAAGCCTTGTGGAATGAAAGGGCATAAATAAATTAATGGTGTTCGGAGATTTCGAACTAGTACTCAACCAAATTTGAGGAATTTCTATGGCAAATAATGTTCGCATGAGATCCTATTGGCACTGAGTCTGGGACCTGGTTGAGGGTTTTGAAGCCTTCAACATCTAAACTATTCCCCGAGGACAAAATAGCAATGCAGATCGCATGGTCGTAATTGGTGCTTAGTTTGATCCTGCCTCTGACCTTATACATAACGAACATTCATTATGAGTACTAGTCCAATTGGTGATTCTTGACAATGATCAGAGTTGAATTTTTTTTGAAAGTGATAAACACATCGCCTCGTTCATCTAGCAGTTAGGGGAATTCATCGATCAGCTTCAACCAAAGATTGCAGAAGCTTATGAAGGACAAATTATGCAGCTCAAATCTAACAAGCTTTTGAAAGGATTGGTTACTCTAAAAAAAATTCAATTATGATGATGCAAGAAATGATAGGTGGAAGTTCATAGTAGACAAAAGTGATTACATGGACCTTCAGGTCTCAGATGGCTGGAATCTTTGAGTTAGGAAAGACATCTCGTACCATAATAAAGAAAGACTGATCAGTTTCTGTGAAAAATATGGAGTAGTGGCCTGGTCCTATGATGATCTGGAAGGATATGATCCTGATATCATTCAACACATGATTGAGATGACACAAGGTGCAAAACTAGTCCAACAAAAGCAAAGGCTAGTAAACCCTAAAATTGAAGCGCTAATGGCGCAAGAGTTAACTAAGCTAATTAAGTCGCACATTGTATTCTCAATCAAGCATAGTACTTGGGTATCCAATTTGGTCTCAGTCTGAAAGAAGAATGGAAATATCCATTTGTGTGTGGACTTCTGAGACCTAAATAGAGCATCCCTGAAGGATCACTATTTGCTGCCTTCTATGGAGTTAATATTACAAACGGTTGTAGGATCAGAAATGTTTTCTTTGCTGGACAATTTCTTTGGTTACAATCAGATCCGAGTTAAAGAAGAGGATCAACACAAGACCATGTTCACCACAAAGTGGGGAACATTTGCATATGCAAAAATTCCTTTTGGCTTATCCAATGCAGGGGCAACATTCCAGCGAGCGATGGACATCGCATTCAACGAACTAATCAATAAGTTTATTCTAATTTATTTGGATGATCTTACTATGTTTTCTAAATCTAAGGATGATCATTTTGATCACTTAGAAATAATTTTTCAAAAGTGCCAGGAGTTCGGGGTTTCCCTAAATCTGTAGAAATGCGTATTCGAAGTACTGCAAGGCAAGCTATTAGGACATGTGGTATCTAAGGAAAGAATTTCAATCAACCCCGAATGGGTGAAAGCTATCAAGGAACTTACCCTTCTGGTGAATAAGAAAGGTGTTCAGTTCTTCTTGGGCAAAGTAAATTGCGTTAGCAGGTTTATTTCTAACTTTGTGGGAATAATTAAGCCGATCACCCTAATGCTTAAGAAGGATCAAGCATTTAAGTGGATGACCGAAGCTCGGGAAGCCTTTGAAAAAGTTAAGGAAGCTATTTTCACAACTCTGATACTGGTTAATCCAGATCAATCTAAGGATTTTATAATGTATGCATTCAGTAGCAGGTCTAGTATCACTACTGTCCTAACCCAAAAAGATGAAGAAGGAAAGGGAGAACATCCAGTGGAGTTCTACTCCTGGACCCTAAAGGAATATGAGGTGAATTATAATTTCATTGAAAGACAGGCCTTTGCAATAGTGAAAGGACTTAAAAAGTTCCGCCATCTAATTTCCTGCAACAAGGTGTTTTTTTATGTTGCACATTCCAATGTGTGCGAATATATCATGGAAGGGGAGATCATAGAAAAAATAGCTAATTGGATCACCAAGATCCGTGAATATGACATTGAGGTCAAACCTACTAAAAATATTAGAGGAAGAGGACTATGCGAATACATGGCGTAAAACAAGGAGATACCTACCGTAGGGGAGCAAATGAAGCTTGTCTTGATAAATGAACTAGAATTAGAGGGTTGCTGGCTGACAGATAGAATAAGGTTTATGCGAACAAGAGAGTATCTGCTAGGTCTCTCATCCCAAAAAAGGAGATACTATCTTTTGCAAAATTACGGATATACGCTAGTAGAGGGAGTCCTTTTCAAAAAAAAATTCAATGGTCTTCTCCTGCAATGCGTTACTTCGGAGCAAGCAAAGAGGATCCTTGACATGTTCCACAACAATGATGCGAGTGGACACTTCTTTCCTAAGACCACCGCCATCAAAATTATGTGCATAGTTTACTATTGGCCTACACTTTTCAATGACTCCCACTCTTTGGTAAAATCTTGCAAAAAATGTTAGTTCTTTACTGACAGAAGGAAGAATTTTGCAATGCCTCTTAAACCTATAGTGGCGGACGAACCGTTTGCACAATGGGGCCTGGACTTCATCAGGATGATTAATCCAGCTTCTAGTGCCAAACACAAGTGGATTCTGACTGCCACAAATTACTTCACAAGATGGATGAAGGTCGTTCCATTTAAAAGCACAACAAAAACAAAGATTTTAGATTTCCTTGAAGAGCTAGTGACAAGGTTTGGTCACCTGAAGACTATCATTTCTGATAATGCCAGATCTTTCCTAGGCACAAAGGTATGTCACTTTGCATTAATGAATGACATATTCCTTAAGACATCATCAAATTATTACCCGCAGGGAAATGACCTAGCAGAGTCAACAAACAAGAGCCTAGTCCAGCTCCTTAAAAGAATTGGTTTGGAACACCAAAGGGAATGGCATAAAAAACTCTGAGTACCACTCTGGGCAAACCGCATAACTCCTAAGCAAGTCCTTAAGACTTCGCCTTATGAGTTGGTATATGGGAAAGAGGCACTGCTATCTATATCTATGGAGATTCTGACACTCCAATTGTTGAAATATCTCGAGATAGAACAAAATGGTGCCATGGAGGTTCAGCTTGCTAAACTATTAGAAGTACAGGAAAAAAGGAAGAATTCTTTAATAGCCATGACAAACTATCAACAAGTGGTCAAGTGATGGTTTGACAAGAAGACTTCCGACCAAGGCCTAAAGTGCAAAGACTTATTACTGAGTATGATAAAAGGGCTGCTAAGCTAGGTCAACATGGTAAATTTGATAGCATGGTACATATGTGAATAGTGCTTTTATTTTATTTCCCTTTCTTTGGCCAGTCTTTTTCGAAATTGGTTTGTGCTTATGTAGAAATAACCCATTATTACGGAGGATAGGACAACAAGATTGCTTACATTTTAAACACACCCATGTGCAAGGAAGATAAACACATATGCTATAAAAGAGCCCATAAAATTGAAATGCAGAATGAAAGAAAGAGTCATGGACTTTTATAAAGATATATATCTATTTATATATATTCTTTTATTTTACATTGAAAAATGGCTAAGGAAGCCATAATCCAAAAAAGTATATGACTATTCAAGCTTTTCCTTCATATATGCAAAAAATTATAGCCTTTTTTAGGCTTATATATAAAACTGTAAGGCAGGTGGTTTATGCAACAACAGGAAATAAAGAAAACTGGGAGGCATTTTTTTTAGGAGCAGGGAGGCTTTTCATCCAAGGGCATGGGAGGCAGCAATTGACATGTCAATGGCAGTTTCTACTGCTTCTTCTATGACGACACCTACCACATCTTCGTCAGCAAGTTCTTCGACAACAGAGGCAGCATCATTCGGCACAATCACCATTGGCGGGGGAAACACCAGGTTCCTGAAGTCGGTATACCAATTGACATCATAGAACGGTATCACGTTGTAGCTGCAGAACAAAAAGTGCAAGGCCTGGGTAGTCCTTTGTCGATGTTCGTCGCTTGTCTGAAGGCGAAATCCATTGAGAAACAATAGCCATACAACTACTGCTTCTTCCTCAATATAGTGATGAAGGTTGCTAGCTGATGACAGGCCTACCCCATATGGAGCGTGAGCAACAACCTCACCTAGGCCATTCAAGTACTTTCTAAGAAACATTTCCATGACCAGCTTCAGGATGAGAGGCCTGGGGATGCCAGTTTCTAACATCGATGCTACAAAGTGTGAACAGATATTAGTATTCACACGGTACTTATCCTCGTATTCTATGCAGTCCCTACCCAAAACCCATTTAAGGCTACCAAGACCAAGGAATGCTTATTCTTAGTCATTCTTTTCAACTGCCTACTAGAAACCTCCTCTAGAAACGTTGTTTGTGACTTATAAGAGGTTAGCCAAACAAGAGTATCCATGATTCTGACACTATGCTTACACCTTCTAACCAAGGTTGAAACTTACCTACCGCCTAGCCTATGAGAAAGCTTGCTTAAACTGTGCTAACAACCTATCACTACTCAAATGCTAAGTATGATTTCCTCACTACTTACCGACCCATTTATAGAAAAGTTGAGAAGATGCATGCTAATCTGTTTTGAGAAAAATGTGATGATAACTAGATGCCAGCTTGAAAAGCGTGCCTGTGTTTGCTCACATTTTCAGACCAGTTGCATCTACGGAGGTCCGGTTCAATGCGTGCTAGATTAATAGGAGCTAATTAATTAGCTTTAAAAAGGTGGCGCTCATCGATAGTAAGCCGTACAGCCATAGGCTATTATGTCATCTCACAGGCGTTTCCCAGAGCCCAAGACAATATCCATATCTTTTTAGGCTATGATCATTTGCTTTGGCATAATCATTCCGGCCAGGATATTAATTACCAACACATACTAATGCGAGGTTAGAAGGAAAATTGCTAGCTCAAGTTTCAAGGGAATCACAACATATCACATGATTTCCAAACACAATAATGAACTCTTTTCACCTCAAAATGACAAGTAGTTCATTTTGCACAAATCATGAAATTAACAAGACATGTCAAATTAAATGCAAAAAGCATGCTTTCCTCTACCACCCTAAAACAAGATAGCCAAATATTGCATAAAAAGGTTTAATGATTCAAAGTCTTTTAAAAAATGCCAAAGCTCAAGGTGCAAAGAAGTTTTTAGCGTATCTAGAGCCAGATAAGAATAACGAAGTCTAGAACTCACATAAGTCTTCATCTAAAGAAAATTTCGGAGAGTTCATCTCAGCAAATGCAAGAGGAAATTGGCCAGGAGTTGTTTACAACCATACTGTCGTTAGAGGATGTATATGTCTATGAGGATTTGGTATATGCTACGCCTGGTATACCAAGCAAGCCGAAGAGGGCGTATACAATAGAGTTGAACAAGCCCAAAGATTGCAGGAACAAGAAAAGGGTTGAGGAGATATGAGATAATATCTATGACCCACGGCTCGCCAAAAACCCTAAATCCTTAAGGGAAGTAGCATGTGCAAGGTTGACGGCACCAAAGGCGGACACGTCTACAATAATGAAGATTTGGTACAGTGGTCTTTCACAATATATGGTCCCGCTGGTGCACTACTGCCCAGAGATAGTTGACGCTACCATCAAGTGTTATAACCCTAGCACCCGCTACATCGAGGGCCAAAACTTAAGAGTTCACATCACCCCATAGGCCATTTGGCATATGCTATGCATCCCAGACCCAAGTAAAAGAAGAGAGAACATTGAGTCTTTTTACCCTGAGAAAGGAGAAAAAACATGGAGGGCAATGAAAAATAACTCAGATTTCTTGTTGGAGGAGATCGGGAAGAAAAGCATCCCAAGTGCTAAACTGCCAAGTATTTCGTTGCTGCACGGTGCATTACGTGAGGATATGCAGGATGCCATGTCCATGCTAGCTTTTGTATGTGGCCGAGACTTCGATGAGATGGTGGAAGCTTTTCAACTGGGACCGACTTTCTAATTCCGCAAACAACACAATACCTTCTGGTATGATTTCGCTAAGTTTATAGTAGGTGAAATGATACAACAAATAAAGAGTTACTCGATGGAGGGAAAGTTTAGATTTCTTTTTTTCCTGATTCACATGTTCCTGCATCAAAATCCTGATTTCTTCGCTTGGTTTTTTGAATTATCAATTTTTGATGAATAGGGAAAGAGGAAGCCAGTATCCACGTGGACGCCTTTTCTTTCCGTATCATATGATTATTATGCATTTTTAGATTATTTCATAACTCTGGTCTTGTATGATTTATGAGGAGAAGGTGACATAATCTGGCTCAATAGGGATCAGACCAGATATATGTAGAGTTTCACTCCCACCTGTGACTGGTTCTTAGGAGCATATTTCACGATTCTCCGGATGCGAGACTTCACTTGTCAACCTTTCTTTCTCCTAGCCTACGTCACAAGTAGGATACTCGCACTTGAAATGTATAGGCAGGTGTGTATCATTGATTGTACCTTCTGTAGCAACACAAGTGTCAAGAGAAAGAGATTCTTTACCTGTCTGAAGAATTTCAAATTGATAACTCTGTTAAAGAAACAATCTGATCAGTTATTGCAGGATAAAATGGCTCATTTAGGGTTGGTTCTGGTAAATGATAAGTGGGATTACAACCCTTTCAATGACTTGCCGGAGCCACACATGAAGGTAACACATGTTCTTCAAACTTACTGGAAGAAGCGACGTAACTCGTGGGCAGACAAGGATGGCAATTTTGTTAAAATGGCGCGTATTCCTATGCAAGATACTAGAGGGCCATGGCACAAGTTTTACTTTGCTGTGGTGGTGGAAAAAGATAATGTCCACATGGAACGCGCCATGTACAATAAGTTGCGGAAGGATGAGGAGTGGACTGTTAAAAAAATAGAAGCTTTCTGGAGGTATCGCCAAGAGATGAGGCAATTGGATGCCCCTTATTATAGTCTGAAGGATGACAAGGAGTTTGAAAAATGGTGGAATGAAGACCAACCCAGCTCAGACTCTAGTATTAATAAGAATGGGGACCCAAAAGATGAATTCGAAAAGCACGAAGAGGAAGTGGCAACATCTGCCTCCTTTGCGCCAAAGGAGAAAAACCCTAGACAACCCACCTATGTGGCCACGAATGTGCGTTTTAATATATCAAGGGACTCACATACAATAATCTGGGCAAGTTATCACTACAGCAAACGACAATAGCTGTTGAAGCTCAAGACACTCTGCCTGCAAAGCGACAATGCACATAGAGCATTCTTGGAGAAGGTTCGCAAGAACCCGCCGGAAGACAAGTGCTTGCAGCTAATCAGGAGCCTGAGGCTAAGGAAGAATCACTGATGATTCTGGAGCCACCATCGAATAGTCAATAGGTAAAATTTGCTCCTTCTTCCCTTGGTTCTCATTCCTTGGTATATGCCCCTGCCTCAGTGGCGATCCATACCACAAGTACTAGCCCTCTATTTTCCACTTCTAATCCAACATATTTGGGAGGTTTCGCCCAATACTTGCAGACCACTCCACTCGGCCTTACTCCTCTGCAAACCCTTATGCCTGCTGTTGTCGCTCAGACTCTCCTTGCCTCACTTTTTGAAAATGTACCCCCTACGGGTACTCCTACTATTACTGCGGATCCTCTTCCATTGCAACAGGATGACACCACATTGACAACTCCTCCACCATCCCATCCTATGAGTCCTACGACCGATTCACTAATTCAATCATTACAAGTGACTAGCCCTTTTGTTGGGCCTCAAACCAAGCTTTGGAACGTGCCCCACTTTTCCCTGCAAATCATCACTCTCTAGAAGAAACAAATTCTCGTGTCTATGAGGATTACCTATCCCTATGCCCTACCTTCTAGTGCTCCTTTCACAGGCAGAATAATTTCGTCACTAGCTGAATTTATAACATAGATTGATTGCAGAAAGAAGGCACGTGCAAGTAGAATGCAAAAGCGTAGGGCAAAAGATGATAGTGCTTCTACTGAGCCAAAAATACAAACTCTTTATGATGAGGCCCAATAGGAATTGAAGTTTGCAATCATGTACCTGAGAGCAACCAAGCCTTAGGGGGAAATGCACCTGGAAGATTATGAGATATATGCGGTAGGGCTCGACATGAAGGTGGCCCGACTGCAGGATAAGGTTGAAATCATGGAGGAAACACAATGGGTGGTCACCTTTGACCTCCTTAAAACTGGCCGCTAGCTAAAGAAGAAGGATGAGCAACTTAAAGCGGTAAGGGAGAGGGTTAGTTTTTTGGAAGAAAAGGAGAAATCCCTAGAGGCAGATGTTGCATGCATGACAGAGAGGGCGCTGGTAGTAAAGGATGAGAGGAACAAACTTTAGGGTGAAATTGCGAAGATTCAGACCTTGGACCCTGCCATGGTAAAAGAGTTACAGTCTAAGAATCAAGAGACATAATAGAATTTGCGACTGAAGAATGAAGAGCTGAAGCGACTTCACCTTGAGTATAGTCAAGGAGTGGTGCAGAGGAATGAAGCTTTGGAGCACCAACAGGGTCAATATGAGCAGAAAATACAAGAAAAATAGGCTAAATTTAAGGGCCTAAAATCTCAAATAGAAGAACTCCAAGAGACAAAGTCTTCTCTGGACATACACTTAACAAATCACTCCCGAACCGAGGAGAATTGAAATAAAGAAATGAGCATCTCTGCGAAATAGCTAGAATTTGAGAAAAAGAAAAGGGAAGAATTAGCTGAGGCCATTATTTCAAAAGATGCAAAGATTGCTTCTCTTTAAAGCTCTTTCCTATCTTCCCCTACATAGCTAGACATCATTCTGTTGGTTTGGCAGTTGTACATATCTCACTAGAAAAAGATTAAAACCTTTTGCTTGGCACTATAGCCTACCCTTTGATTCATTGCCAAGGTATCGAGGCTGAGCCAGGAGGCTCATGATATGATTGAGCAATTCCCACAATTCATCTTGGAGAAGGTTCCGGAAGCAAGAGATCTGCTCACCGAGTTATACTCAGTCTCTGATGAAAACCTCGTCAGAGTAGGTATTGAAGATTGGGATGCTACTGCTCAAACAAAAAATAAATTCATCCTTTGCCACTCTACCTTCCAGTGCACTAAAGCAGTCGCGGCTACTCTGAGTAAGATGTTGGACAACATACAAGGGAGTTTCTCCGAGTTGAACAGGATGGGTTTGATGCCCCCGTTCCTTGAAGATGGCTCTATTGCCATGACCGAGTAGATTGCGAAAAAGATAAAAGAGAAGGAAAATAATCCAAAGGCTTTCAGGGATTTCAGTCATCCTCCCATGGCGACTGACATTGAGGGAGTGATTCATCTGCTTGCACAACTACTATTTCATTATGAAGTAGGGGCCGATTTACCTAATGCACTGCCTCACAAAGAAACTATTGATCTAAGTGGAGCATAGGAGAATTTGCGCAACATGGTGAAGCCATCTGAGGATAAATGGTCACCTTTGCAGGCGACTCTTTCCAATCTTTGACTCCATTATCTAATGAAATGGCACTCTGACATGTAAACCAGAGGAATTTTGGGTTCTCCGTTCCTTAGTCAAAACGCCCCTGATAGTCGCCAAAAGCTATTAATAAATATTTAACTAGCTCCCTTCGGGTGTATTTTCCTCTATGTGTTGGTCCATGCATCGCAAGTAATCAACTCAGCCTTTTATCTAGGTTCTGCTCTCCTGCTCCATGTGTCTACTCCTCACAACCCTGAGTCTCTGCATTCCTTTCACATCCCAGGAAACCCCACTATGCTTCCATGTGTTGCGGCTACGGGATACTTTTGATCATGCTTTCTTGCTGTCTCATCGGGCTCCGCTCGGGTGCCACGAAGTCATCATTCCCAAAAGGTTTTGGAGGGCCCCATAGTTGCTATCTGTGGTTTACTCTTGCTACGTGTCTGCTATTTTAAAATCTTTCAACATAGAGATGAAGTAACAACCGCAGGTAGGAAAATGCTACCACGCATCTCTTTTGTGCTCGGCTGGTGGTCGTTCCCTCCACTATTGGTTAAGTGCTCCGCCCATTTGACATGTGTAGCCTTAGCACAAGTCTTCAATGACGAGAGAGAGAGGTTCACACAGGCAGTGAAAGGCTGCCACGTGCCTAGTCAGTGGATCTCATATTTAGGCGATAGACCAAAGGAACTGAATGCTGCTATTGGCCACTACGTATCATAATCATTTGCACAGGAGGGTGACACTTGTCTGATTAAGCCTTGCCGGGACCACCACCATCATTTGCAGAGGATGCACTTGTGCCTACAATCACTGGATGCTTGGTTTCAAATCGTTTATGTTGCAATGACTTTGGGAATATTCTAATTTTTACATAATTTCCAGGGATTGCGAAATCTTTTCTGTTGCTGCTCTCCAAAGTGGTGGGGGTTTTTCTTGCTATATATACTTTTCTCTGTTGTGAGAAAAAAGGTCTGAAATTTGAAGAAAACATTGGTTTTAGTAAAAGACGCTAGGCCTTTATTGTTGTTTTATTTTATTGCAAAAATACTCTTAAACTATGCCAATTGTTTGACCTTTCTATTTTTTTTATGCTATTTGATCAAATTGTAAACTATACTTTTCTTGTCTGGACATTTCATTTGAGAACTTCTATATATGTTGAATGTAAGTTTTCTGACCTAGGCCATGTCTAAAGACTCTTCCTGATAGTAGGAATGTATGCAATATTATTTTATGTCAATGAATGGATTATCTATGCTGTAATCTTCAGTTTCTAATTTTTTGGAACACTACAAACACCACTCAGGCCCTTAGATTTATGATTTATCGTGCCTCTCATTAAATCTTGGTGCATCGCCTTAGGTTATACTTTATTTTATTATATCTATTTCATTTTCTCTTTCCAAACCCCCATTATAGAAGAAGCTGACTTCTTTAAAAACCCGAAGGTCACCTAGTTTAGCACAAAAGGTCCCCCATAAAATGAGTTTCTCATAAGACACTGTTACCTCGTCAAATTTTAGCGTCAACAGTTCCATAAAGCTAAACCACTTGGCAGATCAGATAGTGAGAGAAAGTAGCCAAAATTATTGTTCCTCAAGTATTTTTATTGGAAATTTTTTACCCAGTCTTTAGAGCCTTCCAAAAGATTCCAACCAATTTTAGCCATTAAGGATATGTTTAGCATGAATATTCTTCTTAATCCTAGACCTCCTTTTGTTTTAGGCATACACACTTTTTCCCAGCTTACCAAGGACAATCTATATTTTTCTTTAGTTCCTGACCATAAAATTTTTCTCTAAATTTGTTCAATATTCTCCCCAATAGAGGTAGGGATTTTGAAAAGAGATAGGTAGTAAATAGGGATATTCTGAAGAGAGGCTTTGAGGAGTTGAATTTTTCCCACCAAGCTAAGAAGCTTCCCCTTCCAACCAACAAGTTTGGTTTGGATCCTTTCAATTAGTTGATTCTAGTAGTTATTTTCCAACTTCTTAGAGATCAAAGGAAGGCCCAAATAGGCTCTAGGTAAATCAACTTCCTGACACCCCAATATTTTTATCACTCTATCCTTAATCTGTTGGTCAGTATTAAACAAGTAAATTTTTCTTTTTTCATAGTTTATGCACTGACCAGAAACAACAACATAGTCGTTGAGAACTTGTTTCCAGAGACCAGCTTCCCCCACGGAGGCTTCCACAAACATTAGAGTATCATCAAAAAACTGTTGATGAGACTCAGGCATGAGAGATGAAGCAACTTTAACACCTTTGAGAGATTTTGAGTCCACCAATTTTTGGATGTTCCTGCCCAAAACTTTAGCAACAATAATAAAAAGGTAGGGAGAAAGGAGGTCACCTTGCCTAAGCCCTCTACCATAAGAGAAAAAACCTTGAGGGACACCATTGACCAAAACAAAACACATTGGGGAGGTAACACAAGTAGAGATCATCTTTAGGAATCTTCCTTCCATCCCAAACTTCTTAGGAAGAGCAAAAAGAAAAGGCTAGGAAACCCTATCATAGGCCATAGAAAATGTCAATTTTGAAGGCCATCCTAGGATTTTTAGAGTGATCCATTGAATGGATAATTTCATGGGTAGAAATAACAACATCAAGAATGTTTCTACCTTGAACAAAACCTTTTGGTTTGAAGCAATCATTTTACCAAGCACTGGTTTGAGTCTTAACACCAAAATTTTTGAGAAAATTTTTATAGACCGTGTTGCAAAGACTAATAAGTCTATAATCTTTCATGGCTAAGGCATCAACAGATTTGGGGATAAGTGCTATGAAAGTAGCATTCAATTGATTCAACAACCTACCCAACCTAAATAAATCCCTAGCAGCATTAAAAAGATCAGTTTTAACAATGTCCCAATAGGTTTGGAAAAAGGTAGGAGGGAACCCATCTAGGCTAGGAGCTTTAAATGCTCTAAATGAAAAAAATTTCTTTTTGACTTCTTCCATGGATACAACATTAGTCATCATCTTGAAGTCTATATTATAAATTACATTAGGGATCACTTCAAGAAAGTCAACATTTACCTGGAGAGCATTGCTAGGAGCCATGTGGTTGGTTGAGAAGAAGTTAATTGCTTATCGGGCAATATCTTTTTCATTGGTCATAATAGAGCCATCCTCTTTCTGAAGCGATCTGATTTTGTTTTTGCTTCTGTGTTTCAGAGTGGATTGGTGAAAGAATTTAGTGTTCCTATCTCCTTCCGTTAGCCATTGGACCCTTGACTTTTGTTTCCAATAGATTTCCTCCTTTTTATTTATCTTATACCATTGGGATCAAAGGTCTCTTTCCTTGGCACATATCTCTTCATCCACTTGACCAGCCTCCATGAAATCTTGAACTTGTTTTAAATTTTTTCCTAGGCTGTTCTTTATTTCAAAGATGTTGCTAAAAGTCACCTTATTCCATCCTTTCACTTTTTTCTTTATTCTACTTAGCTTTTCCACCAGGCAAAACATAGGTGTACCTATTATAGGTTCCTCCCACCAAGTTTTAACCAGTGCAGCAAAATATGGGTGGAGACTCCACATAGCTTGCCACATGTTGATTGTGTGGCTTGCCACCAATACTAACAATTACAATCAAATATATTCTTGAATTTATTTTTTATTTATGAAGTTAATTAATTTATTAATTGATCTAAACTACATTTAGGTAGAATAATGCAAATTATTCTATTTTGATATATTATAAATCATTTCACTATTTGAACTATTAAGCTTAGTCAAATTAGAGACATGTGAGCTGGGTGGAGTTTATGTTGGGAAATAAGATGTCTCAAAATTTGCAATTTCTTAACATTGGTTTATTACTTAATTATTTATTTTCTTGTGTATTAATTTTTTTATGTACAACTAATGATGTCACTTCATGGGAGCTCACTCAAAGAGGTGTCATCCTACATGTAAGGTGACTAGGTGGCATGTGGACCCCACTTGGGAAAACAGGTATCTCATTTTATGAAAGTTAACTCATTTTCATTTATTAGTTTAACTATGACATAAACTATGATAATTGTAAGAGTTAGAAATATAAGTTGTTATGATAAGTGGAGTTGTGCATGTAGGTGCTTTGCATGTAAAGTGGATTTTTCATGCATGCATATGCTTTGCATGTTGTGTTTTACATGTTTCTTGCAAGGAGGCATTATGTATGAAATGTGAAGTTTTGCATGCATGTGATGTAGGAAATAATGGCATGTGGCCTTATTTTGCATTGTAAACTCTGTATATACAATTGTTTGGTTTTGGAGTTGTAGGATGAGATTCATTACAAGAATCATTAGGCTTTTGGAATTATTCCAAAAATCAACATTGGATTCTCTTGAAATAAACTTGCTATACAAGCATTTGTAATCAACTATTTGATTTGTAATACATTAATCGCACTTTTGGAGTGTGGGTTTTTTTCTTGATAGGGATTTCCCCACATGCAGCTTCTGTTGTGTGCATTTATCTTTGGTAATGTTTCTTTTCTATTTAATTTAATTTGTGTATCTTCTTCAAAGTAATTTTTTAGACGTTTAAAAATTACACTATCTTTCCTTAGTAGATTAGTGTAAGAAGTGTTTCCACATATCTTGTTTCCTTTCAATTGATATAAGAGTTTGATCATATTTTATTGTAGTTGTTAGGTAGGGATTTCTTGAAATAATCTTCATTTGAGTGGGAATTTGTTGTAGAGTATTTTGTGACCTTAGTATAGGAAGGAGATGGCTAACACATCTAGAAGGATAGATATGGAAAAGGATTGTGATGCTTTTTTCATAGCCTTTACATCACATGCATCAAAATATGTGTGGGTGATAGACTCTGGTGCATATTTCCACATGACCTCACATTGGAGTTGGTTTTTGAAGTATGAAGAATTTGATAATGGGAAGTTGTACTTAGGTGATGAATCATCTAAAAATAGTTGGGGATCGAAGAGTCAAGATTTTATTTCTAGATGGTAGAGTGAAGGGGATTGATGGTGTGTTGCATACCCTTGGTTTGGTATGGAACCTAATTTTTGTAAGTATATTGAATGATGTGTGTGTGTAGGTTGTCTTCTCAAATTGAGGATGCAAGATTACAAGAGGAGCTATGGTGCTTTCTAAGGGTGTTTGAATAGACACTTTGTTTCAATTGGATGCATGCATGACTCAATGCGATATTTCTTGTATTGATACAAATAAATGAGCTTTGAAGTCTTCATCATCATTGTTGGAACCAATTGTGAAGAAGGGTGTTCAATATAATTTTGATGGTAATTATTTATGGGTACCCAAGGGTCCTCATGGTTTGGAGATGAAACTTCCAATTGAGAAGAAATTGTTATGGCAAAAATAATTTTCCATATCGGTGAGAAGGATCTTAGAGCCCCGCAAAATAAATGCCTTGTTGAGGGGCTAGATGATTGCAATCTTGATTTTACTTGTTTTGAACATTATGTTTATGGTAAACATAACCGTGTTTAGTTTCATTTCAATTCTCATAAATCTTCTAAGGTGTTGGACTTAATTCATTTTGACGTGTTTGGCCTCATTAATGTTCCTTTGTTATCTAGATCTAGATATATTTTATATCATTCATTGATGGTTGTAGTAGAAGGACATGGTTGTATTTATTCATGTGTAAATTTGAAGTCATTAGTCAGTTCAAAGAGTTTAAGGCTTTTGTTGACAACTATACATGTAAAAATATTAAGTGTTTAAAGACTAACAATGGTGGTGATTTGTGTTCTACATATTTCAATAGGTTATGTAAAGAACATGAGATTGAGAGACATAAGACAACTTCATATACCCCTCAAAAAAATGGATTTGTGAAGAGGATGAATAGGACATTGATGGGGAGGGCTAGAAGTATGTTGAGTGGAGTTTTCCTTGAATATTTTTTTTGGGCTGATGTTATTGCCACTGTCAACTATGTGGTTAATAGATCTGGTACATGAGTGATTTTTAAGAAGACACCTATGGAGGTGTGGTTGGGAAAGAAGCCCTCATTTATATATCTTCATGTGTTTGGTTGTGAGGCATATGGTAATGTGTTGAGTCAGAAGAGGTCCAAGTTTAAGAACAAGGAAGCTAAGTGTGTATTCATCAGTTATGGTGTTGGTGTGAAGGGGTAAAAGCTTTGGGGTCCAATGGCTGAGAAATTTATATATAGTAGAAGTATTATTTTCAAAGATACAAGTCCTTCTTCCACTATTTTTTAGCCTACAGAGAAACAAAAGAAAGAAGTCATGGTTCAAATTCCTCTTAACCATAAGAAAGTTGAACCAAAAACCCATGATGGACTTGATGATGAGGTAATATCTAACAACTCTAAAAGTTAAGGAGAAGAACCTCAACCTTAAAATAAAGTGACAAATTGAAAGTTTTGGTTATTCATTGTTGGATTATAATTGTATTTTTTCTTTGATTGCTAACATTGATGAGCCAAGGACTATAAACAAGGCTATGGGTATGAGTGATCCAAATTCTTGGAAAAAATCTCTTGAAGAAGAGATTGTTACATTCAAGAAAAATGCCACATGATATTTGGTACCTTTTTGTGATGAATGTAAACCCATTTGTTGTAAATGGGTGTTAAATAAGTTTGGTCTTGATGGCATTCTTGAGAAGCATAAAAAAAGGTTGGTTGTGAAGGGTTACTTATAGGTGGAGGGAATTGATCATGGTTTTAAAGCTCACATCCATTGCATTCTTGCTATCACTTGCTACAACTTATGATTTAGAAGTTGAGCATATGGATGTGAAGACAACCTTCCTTCATGGTGACTTGGAGGAAGAAATCTATATGTCACAACTTGAGAATTACGTTCTAAAAGGTAAATAATATCTAGTTTTCAAGTTGAAGTATTTATATGGTTTAAAGCAATCTCCTAGGATGTTGTACCAAAATTTGTATTCCTTTGTGTTGAGTTTGGGATTTAAGATCAACATCATATCATTGTGTCTATTTCAAGATTGATAATGATCATATTCTCATTATTAATTTATATGTTGATGATATTCTATTGTTTAGGAATTGTAAGAGCTTGATTTTTGATTTAAGGGTCAACTTTCAAAATTTTTTGAGATGAAATATCTAGGGGCAGCTAAGTACATCTTGGAGATGGAGAACAAAAGAGAGAAATCTAGTAGAAAGTTTTGGTTGGGCTAGAGTAAGTATGTGAAGTTGATGTTGCAAAGATTCAACATGGTAGCTTGTAGATCCTTGGTTGTTCTTATCTTGCAGGGAATGAAGCTATTTGTAGAGGATTGTCTAAAATATCCTACCAAGATGAAGGACATGAGTAGAGTACCTTATGTGAGTGCTTTTGATAGTTTGGTGTATGGCATAGTTTGCACAAGACCATAAATTTCCCATGCAATGGGAGTCCTTAGTTAGATGATGGCTAATCTTGGATGGGTACATTGGGATGTTGTAAATAAAGTGTTGAAATATTTGTAGGGTATTTTCAATTATTCCCTATGTTTTCATGGTTATCCTACATGACCTTTGCATTCATTTTGTTCACAAATTTGTGGATTCAAATTGAGCAAGTGACATTAACAATATAAAATTCACTATTGGATATGTTTTATGATGTTTGGTGGTGCTATCAATTAGATGACTAAGTGACAAGATAGATTCACTTTGTCCATGATAGAAGCAAAGAACATGACAACCATTCCTACTTGTAAGGAAGCAATTTGAATTAAGATATTATGTTTAGATATAAGGGTTCATGTAGGGTTGATTAGTATTTTTGTGACAATTATAGTGTCATATGTTTAGCAAAGAATCATACCTTCCATGCGAGGAAAAAGTACATTGATGTCTAATACCATTTTTTTCATGACATGGTAGAGGATAAGAGGGTAAAATTAAAGAAATTTGACACTTTTGTGAATGTTGTAGATTCGTTGAAAAAGCCTATGAGCATAGAGAAGTTCAAATGGTGTTCAAAGTCTATGGCCTTGTCGACCCTAGTAGTTAAAACCATATATTTTTATTGGCTCTTGAAAGGTGTTCAACAAATGGGAGAATGTTGGGAATTAAGGTGCCTCAACCTTTGCAATTCCCTAACATTAGTTTATTATTTAATTATTTATCTACCTATGTATTTAATAATTTATGTGCATTTGGTGATGTCACTTTGGGGGAGTTGACTTAGAGAGATGTCATCCTACATGTAACGTGAATAGGTGGCATATGGACCCCACATTAGGAAATAGGTATCTCATTTTGTGGAAGTTAACTCATTATCGTTTGTCAATTTAACTATGATAGAAAATATGACAATTGTAAGAGTTAGAAATAAAAGTTGCTATGACAAGTGGAGTTGTGCATGTAGGTGCTTTGCATGTGCATATGCTTTCATATTGAGTTTTGCATGTGCATATGCTTTCATATTGAGTTTTGCATGTGCATGTGCTTTCATATTGATTTTTGCAAGTGCATGTGCTTTGCATGTTGTATGTAAGGAGGCATTATGCATATAATATGGAGTTTTTCATGCATGGAATGTAGGAAATAATGACACATGACCTTTTCTAGGTGTCCATTTTGGAAGCTTCCTTATTTTGCATTATAAAATCTATATAAACAGGTGTTTGGTTTTGAAGTTATATTATGAAATTTATTGCAGGTACTTATATACTACTAGAATTATTCCAAAAAACAACATTAGATTCTCCTAAAATAAACTTGCTCTGCAAGTGTTTGTAACAACTATTTGATTTGTAGTTCATTGAGTAGCATTTTGGAGTGAGGGGTTTTTCTCCCAAAATGGTGTTCTCCACATACATCTTGTATCATGTGCATTTATCTAAGGTGATGTTATTTTTTTATTTCCTATAATTTATGTATATTCTTCAAAGTAATTGTTTAAAGGTTGAAAATTTCCACTATCTTTCCTCGATAGATTGGTGCAGGAAGCATTTCCATGTACCTCACTTCCTTTCAGTTTGCGTAGATTTATACTTTTTTATTGTGATGTAGGAGCATCTAGGTGCATGGGAAATCCTGCACACTCTATTTTTGTGTTGATTTCATTTTCTCATTTTTGGTAGTGTTGTCTTGCAGGCATGATTTAGTTTTTTTTAATTATTTAACCAATTTGTATTGGAATTTTGGTGCTAGAGATTATTAAAATTTTATAAATTAATGCCAACACAAAAGCCCACACCTAGGATTGAAGAGGTTAATTTGGGCATCTTGTAACGCCCCTAGAAATTCAAATTTGGCATCATTTAATGAGGAATGAGAATCTAGATGCCTGGGAGTGGAGTTGATGGATTGAGGAAGAATTAGAGATTTTTGGGAAAATATTTTGTAGCTCTCACCTGAAAAAAATTGAATGGGAGCATTTAATATTTTATTTTATGCATTTCTAAGCATTTTCCTCAAGGAAGGCATGGGATTTTCCTAAGTGGGTTTTAGCAGGTTGTTTCAGAAACCATAGTGGTTTCCTCATTTATGAAACTCTTTATATCCATGCCTTGTTTTGGGGAGTAATTTTTTTTTGGAATAGCTCTTGTAGGAGGAAAAATAATTGATGTTTGTGTAGGTTTTGAAGTGAATAAACAACAACAAACATATTTGAAGATTGCAGGTTATTGCAACAGTGGTTTCTAGTAGAAGATAGCTAGTGTAGTGATCTAGAAGCTACATGAAGAAGTTGGATTGGAGAAGACCAATTTATTGTTTATATTTGTTTTTGATTAGTTAAGAAAAATTTATAGGGTGTTGTAGCCTTCAAAAAGATCCATGAGGGACAAGAGAGTTCAATACCAAAAAAAATCAAAAAACTAAACCAAAAAACTAAAACAATGGATTGACAGTAGACAGACTGACAATGGTGGAACAATAGACTAACCGGCCTCACCCTAGTTCTTTGAAAAGAGATTAACAAAATCATCTCCAACCCATTATTGATGGTCTTCAACATTATTTTTTTGCATTTGATCCTTCATAACCACCGACAGAGTGTTGGTAACACAGTGGACCAACTTAACCGTAAAGCGGGTCAATCCTGAGAAATTTTTGTCTAGCTTATCCAATATTTCCTACAACACACAGAGCTCCTCCCTCCCAACCATAATCTTGCTAGTGTCAGTACACTTCTCATCCAATGGGTCCAAGACAGAGAGGCCGAGTCCTCCTTCTGCACTTTTCCAATTCCAGAAATGGATCTGGGACCTCTAGCATACTCCCCACTCTCAGACTCCTCTTCGTCCCTGCTGACTTTGCTATCAGATCGCTCCTCTTCTGTGTCTAGATCTTTCACTTGGAATTTTTTGCAATTCTTGGGCAGCCTACTAGAGTGCCAAATGATGGTATTTCCACTAGTCACCACCGTCTTCGCAACCACCGTATCCCCCTTAGAGTCCTTGCCCACCACATTTTTACCTTTGCTTGGAGGCTCCTTTAAACTCTTCCCTTCCTCTTTGCCCTTCTTTTTCAGGGTAGGCTTACTAGGAGTCTTGGTAGGGGTTGATTTGAGCTCACAAATGCTAGCTGCCACACTATTATGGGTTGCACCCACATTCCCCTTTAGCTTTTTAGCAACAGGTTTGGGTTTATGTGTATTAGTAGGAAGTAGGTGGTTTTTTATGATGGGGCCTTTAGATTCGGTCGGATTTAAATTGGGCATAATGGGAGCCTCAATCTCTTCAATATAGATAAAAAATATGGGTTTGGGAGGGCATAAAGCAATATGGAAGTGCTAAAGCCTCAAAATGAGGCCTTGGTGGAGTGACAGGGGAGGAGGGTCATTAGGATTCAGACTAGCAACCTCAAAACATTTTTCAGTAGAACTTTCTAAGTCCATCAAAAGGAAAAAAGGAAAGCTTAACAGGATTTGATGCCAGAGGTGGTTCAACAAAGGGAAATGGTAGAAAAAGTAGGTTTTGAATCTACCTTCCAAAGTCATGTACTTCATTAGAGCAAGGCACACTTGGTTCCATGGCTGAGGGAGAGCCTCCTACTCAAAACCTGACTGGTTGTGCACTGGCTCCTCATTCCCCACAAAAATGTGTTCATACTTTGATTATCCTGAGTTTTAGTGTGCTTCAGATGCTTCATACCAGTACACTAGAGCCCCGTCGCCTGTGCTATCACTTCCTCATTAACATTAAAAGAAATACCACTCGGAGTGACATGATGATGAGGTGCAACCCGAGACACAGAAAATAACCCAAAAACAAGAGAATAATTTTATTATTCAGAAAATGGAGATTCTTACATGCAGAGGATCTCAAATCCCTAGGTTCTACAAGACATGCAAGCTATAGAAAGCTACAGAATTACCCTTTCGCAATATGCGAGCTTGTCCCCAAAAGTTACCCAAAAATTAGAAAACTCGCCCATAAATAGAGCTCTTCATAATTTTGGAGCCAAAACAACATTCAAATTGAGTTTAGGTGGTTTGGCGCCAAAAATTTACAACACGAAGTTCAAATTTCAAAAGAGCATTTGCAATGGTATCTTCTAGAAAGTGTGCCAACTTCTCGGGGCCATAACTTTTGATCCGGGGCTCTGATTTGCGAACCGTTTGAACCATTGGAAATGTCTCGAAGTCAAGAACACGCTTGAATTTGCTACACTAATTTTGAGAAGTTTTGGGGCCATTCTAGAAGCTCTAAGTGTCTTAAATCCAACTCAGAAGATTTTTAGGTGCAAATCTGGGAAACTAAAACTGCAATATCTTTCAACCCAGGAATAGAAAATAAAAACTGTAAATTGGGAATTTCATTATGACGAAAAGGGTATCCAAAAATGTAAAAATATTTGAAAAATGATAAACTTTGAAATTTAACTATTTTTGGGTGATGCAAGATTGCCCTTACACCACTGGATGCTCCTGCATCAGACACCCAGGGTAATTTTGAGAAGTGACCCCGTCACATCTCAGATGGTTGAGGAAAACCCAACCGGTCAACCACTACCTTAGATAACCAAGATGAATCTTCCACATGCCTTCCTCTCCATTTCACCAAATATTCTTCATACTGCCTATTTCTGGTACTCCTTCCCACACGACTATCCAAGATTTCTTCAATCTCATCCTTTTCTGAAGTAGATGCTGGAATCCCACACTGTTCCATCATTGGTACTTCCTCTGCGCCACCTTCATGATACTCTGTCAAATCTAAAATGTTGAACATAGGGGAAATGTTGAATCCATCCGACAACTCTACCTCATATGCATTCCCTGAATCATGCTTCTTCAAAATTTTATAGGGACCAAACTTCTTCATCTTTAATTTGTTATATGTTCCCACTGGAAACCTTTCTTTCCTCAAGTGGACCATCACTTCATCACCAATCTGAAACTCCTTATATCTCCGCTTCTGATCTGCCTTAGCCTTATACTGCATATTCATCTTCTTAATATGTTCTCTTACCTTCTCATGTATATCCTTGATGTGTTCTGCAAAATCTTCGGCTTAACACTTATTTTCTCCTCTTGGTCCATCTTCCTCAATTCTGGAGTTGTTCTGGGGCTACCTCCATACACAATGCGAATGGTGATCTACTACAGCTTCGCTG
>VDFB02026320.1:110956117-111074074 GCA_007258455.2 Sequoia sempervirens | reverse complement strand
TCTTTCCACCAAATACTGGCATGGCCCTTCAGCTTCATTTTCACAAACTTAACCCGATCTGGGTCCTCTATTTCCTCATACTCAAAATATTCTTCTAGCTCGTTGATCCAATCGATCAACTCTTCTAGGTTCAGACTTCTAGAATAACTGGGGACTTCTGCTCTAGGTATTTTCTCAATCTTTGAAATGGCCCTTATTAGCCACATTTGGTCTTGATCAATTGCTTCTTCTTCCTCTTCTACATTTGAACCTTCTTCCTCTCTTTCATCCTCACTTTCCTCCCTCAAGTTTAACCCTCTTTTCAACTGCTCTTGTAACGCATCACCCTGTCTCTGGAGGGCTGCCAGTGCATCTCTTTCTCTAGTATCTCTGCCGCCTTGACCACCTCTGGCACCACCACGCCTACTAGGCATCACTCTTGGAGGCATCTTTCTTGACCTCGACCCACAACCATGGTCCTGGTGCGAACTGCCTCACGATCGGCGATCTTTCCACACGCTCAAGAAAAACCCGCTCTGATACCACTTGATGAGGGTGCAACCCGAGACATAGAAAATAATCCACAAACAAAAGAATAATTTTATTATTCAGAAATTTGAGCTTCTTACATGTAGAGGATCTCAAATCCCCAGGTTCTACAAGACATGCAAGCTACAGAAAGCTACAAAATTACCCTTTCGCAATATGCGAGCTTGTCCCCAAAAGTTACCCAAAAATTAGAAAACCCGCCCATAAATAGAGCTCCTCATAATTTTGGAGCCAAAACAACATTAAAATTGAGTTTAGGCAGTTTGGCACCAAAAATTTACAACATGAAGTTCAAATTTCAAAAGAGCATTTGCAATGGTATCTTCTAGAAAGTGTGCCAACTTCCCAGGGCCATAACTTTTGATCCGGGGCTCAAATTCGCGAACCGTTTGAACCGTTGGAAAGGTCTCAAAGTCAAGAATGCACTAGAAATTGCTACGCTGATTTTAGAAAGTTTTGGGGCCATTCCAGAAGCTCTTAGTGCCTCAAATTGAACTCTAAAGATTTTTAGGTGTAAATTTGGGAAACTAAAACTGCAATATATTTCAACCTAGGAATAGAAAATAAAAACCATAAATTGGGAATTTTATTATGATGAAAAGGGTATCCAAAAATGTAAAAACATCTAAAAAATGATAAACTTTAAAATTTAACTATTTTTAGGTGATGCAAGATTGCCCTTACACCACTGGATGCTCCTGCATCACATGATGATCTTTCCAAGAGCTGAAAAACTGCATAGACAGATTAGGTCATGGTCCACAAGACTCCCCATTAGAGGAGTGAGACCACCCTCAACACAGATGTACCACAACAATGGATCTTTGCGAAATTCATTGTAATTATCTGGCTTAGTTCTCACCCTATCACCACCCATAATGTCACTTTGCACACAAAATAACCAGAAACCTTGAGAAAATAAAAGGTTAGAGATAATGGAAAGGTGAAGAATCACCTGCACATTTAGGATTTTATGCCAAAAATGATAGCCTTTAGTAATCAAAGCAATGTACATGTCGCACGCTTGAGGAAGTAATTTCCTAAAAGTGATCTTAGTGAAATCATAAATGAGGATCTTCAAACACATTCGACTAAGTAAGCAGGACATGATGGGAATGGAAGGTTTTCCTTCCATGTAGTAAATGCACAAAAACCTAGGCAGGATGGCGGCAGGGTCAAATTTAGAGGCACCACAAAGGTTAACTTTTAGAAGCAAAGACAAAATAGCGGGCAAGATAAAACCAATTAGGAGCTTGATCTCATAATTATTAGTCACGTCAAAATAAAAAAAAAAATTAAAGATACGATGGCTTAACCGAATCCCCAAAAGGAGATTACGTAAGGTACGGTTCAACTTAGTCTTAATCATCAGGTACCCACCACAACATCTCATGAAATCCCTTTTCAAAATGGGCTCCATCTCATAATTTAAATTATGCCACTTGTTATCCACATCATCTTTAACACTAGTCCACATAGCCCAAAGGACAAGCATGTGGAACCCTAAGAAAATCCAACAAGGCACTTGCTTAGTTATCATCATGGGTCAAGTAATGGCTTTGTTCCTTCAAAATTAAACCCTGAATATCAGCTAGTAGGTTCCCTGAAGAACGTAGCATTTGGAAAATTTCCAATGTGTGCCAAAATTGGCTAAGGCATCAGCAACTTGGTTTCCCTCTCGATAAATATGGGTGGCAACCCTTAATTTCAACTTTGACACAAAGAGCCTTATGTCTAGCAGAATGTCTTTAGTACTCCACCCTAGTAATCTGTCAAAGTTAATAGCATCAATAATAGACTTAGAGCCACCTTCAATATGAAGGTTCTCAATCCCCATGGAAAAAACCAACTGTAAGCCCTTCAACAACGCTCTAGCTTCCACAATCATTGAGGAATGGACACCAATCCCCCCAGAGTAACCAACCACAAAATTTCCTTTGCAATCTCTGATTACACCTCCTATACTGGCTTTGCCCGGGTTACCTTTAGCAACCCCATCAAAATTTAGTTTATACCAATCACTGTCAAGAGGCTTCCAAATAGTGACACTCTAAGTCCATAAGTTAATAGCATCAATAATAGTTTATATTTGTTGATTGTATCAGATTCATGATTATTTTCCATCAGCCCATAAGCTGCAAACTTTGTATTTTTAGATTTTCTATGATTTCATGTAATTTGATGAGATTTTGAAATAATAAATTGAAGACACATATTGCAGATTTTGGGTTAATTCAAACCATTTCAGTTTTTCATTTTATGATTGTTAGAGTTTGTGGTTGAGGGGTTGGATCCTCTTGCATCACATTGAAACATAAGAGTGGGAAATAAAAAAATGTTGTTGATGTGTTGAGTAGAAGACATAATTTTTTGATAGAAATGAGGGTAGAGGTAGTTGGATTTAATGAGTTGAAGTGTTTGTATGAAGCTAACCCTAATTCTATAAAAGCATGGAGAGTGTGTACAAAAATTACAAATGTGGATAGAACTAAATGGATTAACTGTTGATTCAAAATGATATGTTGTTAAAAAATAATTAGTTGCGTATTCTTGGAAGTTCAATGAGGAAAAAATTGATTAAGGAAAATCATAGTGGTGGTTTAGTAGATCATTTTGGCATGGATAAGATAGTGGCATTGGTAAATGAGAACTATTTTTTGCCACAAATATACATGGATGCAAGGGATTTTTCAAATTTGTAAAACTCATCATGTTGCAAAAGGAAGTAGTCAAAATGTTGGCATGTATTAGCCATTATCAATATTCAAAAAAGCTTGGGAAGATATAAGTATGAATTTTGTATTAGGGTTTCTTGGGACATAAAGAGGACATGGTTCTATATTTTTTATTCTAGATATATTTTCTAAGATGATCTACATTTTATTACATTTAAGAAAACCAATGATGTGATACATGTAGATCTATTTTTAGAGATGTGAGACTACATGAATTATTAATGAATACAGTTTAGGATAGAGATCTCTCCTACCAATATGATCTTGATGATCAAAGTCATTATCTTGATCATCCCAATATATACTGCATTTTTTTATTACTTTTGGAAGATATTTGTGGAATAATATAAAAATAGATTTGAATTTCAGTTCGCCATACTACTCAAAGTGTGAGCAATAGTTTAGGTAATTTGTTAAGATGATGGGTTGGAAAGAAGATAGGAAATTAAGATATGATTTTGAAGCAACCAATATTTTCATATAACAATTCAATAAATAGGAGTATAGGGAAAACACCATTTGTAGTTGTATATGGTACTATTCCAAGGAATGTATTAGAGTTGAGAGGTATCATTAATAGAGAGAAGAGGATTGTGGAAGTATAATAATTTGTAGAACATATGAAGAAATATACATGTAATTAAGGAGTTAGTTGGAGAGGATGAATGGATAGTGTAAGGAGAAGATTGATGAGATAAGAAGACATAAGGAGTTTGTGGTTGGAGATGAAGTGATAGTGTATCTTCAAAAAATATTTTCTATTGAGACATATAATACATTGAAGATGAAGAAATTTGCTCCTTGTAGAGTTGTTAAAGTATTTGATTCAATAAATACATATGAAGTGGAGTTATTAACATGGTTGGGCATATCAAGAATATTCAATGTTGAATATTTACATTAATATCATAGAGTAAAGAGATAGTAGTTTAGAAGTACGATTAGAGAATTAGACACTATAATATAAAAAAGAGGATATTGAGGAGATTTTGGATAGTAGGATTCATATGAGCTCCAAAAATAGATAGTATGGGGAATATTTGGTGAAGTGGAAAGGAAGTCCTAAAGAAGATTCATTTTGGATTTTTAAGGTTGAGGTAAATTGTCTTGGTTTCTCTCTAGCCATTGGAAAGTGATGGACTCAAATTTTAAATCACCCATATTATTTTATATAGGAGCATCCTAGGGTGTAAGAGAAATATTGTATAAAAAAAAATTTCTTCTATTTTTTATTTATTTGTAAGATTTTGACAATATTCCAATCATCATAAATCTTATTGTAGTTCACCACACTAGAATATTTCACCTAAGGTTGGGAATACATGTTAAACACTAAGCCTCCAATGTTAAATCTAATTTCTACGAATTTTTTATCATCATAAAGGAATATTTTAGTTTTGGACTTAGTATCAAGCATAATATACAAACATATAATTTCATTGTTCAAGTCTCATGGCATCTTTCTAAACCATCTAGAAAAGAATAACACATTTCTAGATTCATTGGACCCAAGAGAGATTTTGGTATAAATTGCATTAAAATTCACTAATCCATCATCACCGTTGAAGACAAGAAAAATGAACAAGAGAAATGACAATGATTTAAAGCATGCAAATGAAACCTTTTCCCTTGTTCACTCCCTTCTCCTCCAATTGGGATAGAAGAAGAGTTACACCCAATCCTCTCTTGATATGTATGGAATGAGGTTGCTTATGAAACTAACAATATGATAGTAGGACTAAGATGATGAATAATCAAATAGATAGCATGAGGGTATGATGAAGACAGATTAAATAGAAAATGAGTAGCATAAGGTTATTGTCATAGAAGATCTAATAGAAATTTGGACAATGTAAGGATATGAAGGTAGAATATGATCAAATGGGATGAGAAGCCTCTAACTTATAGAATTTTCAAGAGGGAAATCAAGGGACAAGATAGATTGGTTGATGGATGGCTAGGATTGAATGAGGATTAGGGTTTGGATTAAAGTTGTAGTCATGTGATAAGTGTCACATGAGGGATCAGTTTAGTATTTGATTAGGGTAACATTAGGGTATATCCTAATATAATTGTTGAGATTTGGAGATGTAGTATGAAATGGACAGATGAGATGCAAAGTTAGTTTGAATTTTGTGGTAATTTTCTAGGTTTGATTAATCTATACAAGGTCTTAGTTATATGACTCAATAATTAATTAAATAATAATAGAATTATTTAATTAATTATTAGTGAAGGGTGATGTGGAAGGATAAATTAAATAAAGAAATACTTATTTATTTAAAGTGTGAGAAAAGATGAAGGACAAATTAACTAAATAAATAATAATTATATATTTAATTAAAGTGGGGGATAAAGGTGAAGGATAAATTAATTAAATAAATAATAAATATTTATTTAATTATAGTAGCGGATAAAGATGAAGGTTAAATTCATTAATTAAATAATAAATATTTATTTAATTAATGGCTATGATAGGTAAAATCAAGTGTAGTTAGGTATGGTCAATTTTCACGTGTTTATGTTTTGACCCTCTTTTATATGACATTACGACTTTAAGAAGTGGTGTTGTATCAAAGAAGAATAAAATATAGTGGGTAGGTAAGGGATGAGAACTAATGGCATGATGCCTCAGTCACCGATGAGGATGGGAGTTAGGTATGCTCCCTCAAGAGGAGAAGTAAGTTCAAATAACATGAGTAAGGCCCAACTAATGTGGAGTAAACTTGGTGATATTCACACAATTCAGATGGGGTACCTAACTGAACAATCCACTAAACCCTTGTAAAGATTCCATTTAATTATCAATTAGGGCTAACATAATCTTGTGATGATGTTGGCACTGTATGTGCATCCAACGACTCTACACTACCTATATCATCCTAGTATAGGTGTTTACACATGTGGGAAAAACATAAACTACATAACAGTAAAAAGATTTGAATTTGGAACTATTGCTACAAGTACTTACAACTAAAGACTGTAAATAGTTCACCATCAAAGCTAAACTCTGTAACTAACTAATGCTGCTAACTTTGACTCACTCCAGAGGATAATGCATTGAGACAAACAAAGCATGTAATACAAGACAATATCTTATTCATGATTTCATTCACATTCACAACATGAAGAATTTGATTAAGACAATGCAATGATGAAGGTAACTACTGTAACAACAAAAATAAATGTGCAAAAATTAAAGTGGGGAACAATTACCTTGAGTGTCCCTTGCTTAAGTGACTGTCTCCATAGGATAAACTCAAATCTAGCTTCTCAAATCAATTAACCATAATACTAACTAAAAAATCCTTCATTTCATAACACAAGATTTCATAATCTAATAAGAATCTTTAGGGATATCTTATTCATAAAAACATAACTGGAAACAAGTATTGTTTGTGTAACTAAAGAAAACTATCTGAACATATCTATCTGCTATATTTGCTATGTTTGTTATTCTCCTCAACCACCGAACCATATATATACATAGGTATGGGGGATTCTTATTAAACAAGGACTCAAAAAAATAATCTAAATGCAAATCACCACTCTCTTATAAAATAGAGTGTGATTAAGTTTGCATACCTAAAAACATAACTGAAAAGGTAGAAGAAGTTGATTAGGACTGCAACTCTACTGCAACAGTAAAAGAGAAATGTGGACTGTGGAAACAGTCACGTTGGATTCCCAATCATAGCAGGTTTCCTCTCCTTTAGTAGTCTTATTAAATGACATGGTGAATCACAATCATCTTCATAAATAGATTCCTCCAATTTTGCAACTATTGCATTCTTCTTATTTTGGAACTTCTCTTGCATCACTATTTGAAACTCCTTTGGCTGTGGGATACGCTTCTTAGTTGCTATGAGCTACATTTTGATTGCTCTGGCTTCTTGGTTGCAAAGAGTTATTTCACCTAAACATATACACAATACTAATAACCATAATTTAAACATAGATATACACTACATTCCATACACATTCACACATTTTAACCATGCAATTATTAACATACCATAATAATATTTCCATATACTAAAACTAGGTTCAAGTTGCATGATGATCATAAAAAGATAGTAAAGTTCAAGAATATGTATGAAATGAGTATCTAGAAATGTCTAAAAGTATGTACTAAACAAAAAACTAGCTAATAATTGGCCTCATCATTCCCCCCAACTAGACATTTGCTTGCCCTCAAGCAAATGTCTTAAGATTGGAGGTTATACTACAAGGTCATCTCCCTGAGATTTATTATAATATCCACTCCTTTCAATTGCTTCAAATAAAACCTCTGTAGCATGAAAGTCTTGCGCATCTGACATTCTCAACTTCTTCCCGTTCTTCATTCTTTTCTATTGTCCAATGTGGTACTCGGTAGAGAAGCATAGGTGGAGAGAAAGTAAGAGGTACCCATACAAGTCCATTTTCTTTATTAATGTCCATGTACCTATGGTCCTTTCAAGCATGGTTATGAAGTTGTATACAAAGTGGGGTTCCTTTTTCTGCGATTCAAGGGTCAAAATTTCCCATCTTTCTTGTACAAAATGAAAAGAATGATGGATAAGACCTATAGTTAGTCTTTGCATCCTATCATAATAATTTATTCTTAAATTCATAATTTTCTTGCCTACACCCTTGTACTTCAGAAGTTTCATCCATTCTTCTATTATTACACTGGGGTTCTTGGATTCTTTTTTGACCTGGAGAGCAATTGATTTCTCTCTCTCAAAATAATCCTACATGATTTCACCCCTCTGTGTCTCATTTATGAAGTAGGAAGCTAATGTCCTAATCTATAAATCACTCACAAATATTAATGGGTTCCATTATGTATTTTCTAGCACAATATAGTTATGCAAATAAAATTCACATAACTGATCCTGCATATCAGGGGTAGAATCAACAAAAATATATAAAAAGTCAAATTTCTTGCTCATGGAAATTGGCAAGTTACTGATAAGCTGACTGAATTGGAAACTCAAGAATTTCTCTTGTAAAAAGAAAGCATAAATTCTAGCAGGAGGTCTGCATTTGATGATTTGTGTAGCCTTGTTTTCTATCTCCTCAATTCTAAATGCCATATTTTTTAATTCAACTTCCTTATTTGCCAATACTCTATTATGGTATGAAATCATCCTTTATTTTTCCTTCTCCTACTCTTCTCTTTGCTAGGGTAATTCTTGAGTTATTTTCCACAACTAATATCCTAGAGACATTGTAGTGTGATAAGTTGGAGTTCTTATGAAAGGGGGTCTTCTACTTTCTGCTGTAATTTTTGTATTTCCTACCTTCACTATGGCAAGATATTCAAGTAAGTCTTATTTAGACCCATGCCCATATTTGTGAATCTTCTCCTCCAACTCCTTAATTTTCAAGTCTCTTTACTTGTCTCTCTATTCATAAGACTTTACCAATTCCTCTAATTGTTCGATTCCATCAAATTCTTCTTGCAACTCTTTCTTGACATTCCTCTCTTTTGTAAACAATTTTTCATCCTTCTCTAAAAACTAATCATCATCACCCATAGTATAATCACAACCCCCACTGATAGGGCTTCGTGGGGTTCTCTTTCTTATCTTTTTAGAAACAAAAACATCCTCTAAATTAGATTCAAAGGTGGTTGAGATATACCATTTTATTTTAACTAGTGTATGCACATTTCTAGAAACATTTTCTTTTAGTTCTAAATCTATTTCTACTGTCACAATATTTTATTTCTCCTACTTCTTGACTGAAACCCTCATATGACCCTTCTTTTTCATGCGATGTGAATGCCTTTACTAGGTGGGTTTCTTCTTATACACTTTTGTGGGTGCAAAGGAAGATCCACCTTTATTCTTTCTGGTTCTTGGTGTTTTGTAATAAGTTGGGGTTTCTTGGATATCCTTTGTTGTAGGTTGCTCAAAGGCTATGAGTGGTGAATTTTGTAGACTCTACTCCTTTGGTTCTCCTCTACTGTGGGTAGGTGAAGTAGTAGGTGAACTAGAGGGCATTTCCCTTACTGATGTAGTAGGTGATTCCAATTTTTTTGGGATAACTAGTTCTTCAAGAATGTGACTAATATGATTACAAATTAAGAAGCTTTCCTATGAAACATGTGCATGTTGAACCCTTAAACTTCTTTTTACCAATAGGTTAACTAAGTAATAATGTGACAGTGTTGTATTGTTTCTCTTTCTTTTGTATTCATAGCTCATTTGTTTCAATATGTTATAAAGAAAATTGGGAACATTAACTCTCCTATTATGGAAAAGGTGGCTCGAAAGCTTTAAATAAGCGGTATATAATAAATATTTCCTATCATCACATGTAAGATACTTAATAACATATGTAGCAACAAAATCCCAAATCCATGGTAATGATAACTTTTTAGTACTTTGGGATGTTGAGTTGAGGTTCTCTATGTGTTCCCTAAATTCATCTCTAGTAGCTAGAAAATTTACCTTGACTGGGAATTCATCTCCTTCTCTTGGAAAGCCAGAAACTTCTACAATTGTAGCTTCTGAAACATCAACCTTTAACCCTCAAATAGTGGCTTCATCATTTTGAATTGTTTCTACAAATTTTTGTGTCATATCCTCACTATATTCTTCCAGCTTTAAGAAATAATGCAACCATCCTACTTGTCTAAAAATAGGAAAAACCAACATATCTTCCAATATCTATTGATGTGCAGATGGTTCTCTCCGAACTATATCTTTGCTCATGATGGTAAACTGCTCTATTTCTACTCAAATTTTCTACTTACAAAAACCACACCAATCCTTTCTGTTTGTATACTTATGTTCAGATAATTCAACTGCTTCTTTCCCTCTGAGCTTGAAATTGCTTGAATTTGTTGGAAGATGGATTACTTTGAGAGGGGGGGTGAATCAGAGTAATGTGTCAATTTAACTTTTGTAATTTGAAATGCATAAATAAATGATGACTTTGAAAACAACTAAATGAACCTTCTTAACTTAAAGTGAACTTGAACACAACAAAGAACCTTTAAGAAAAATGATTGTTTTGAGTGACTTTACAAACCACTGTCAAAGCATAATATAAATTGTTCATATTAAAAGTGATTTAACAATTCTCTGTATAATGCTTTAGATTCACAATTTATGATAGACTGAACAGTCTAGATTGAACAACATACATTCATGACAGATTGAACTCTATACTTTGAAACCTTTCAGAATGAAGCATAAACATGTATCAGAGAATTGCATGAAATTATTTTGACATATGACAAAATGAAAACTTAAAAAATTAAGTACATGAGCTCAAACACAATTACACAAATTTCAACACATAACACAATATTTTCTTGAGTGGAAAAACCCTCATGGGGTATAAAAAACCACTCGTAAAATGTTCCTTTTATTCATTCAAAGAGCACCAACTCTGTAACAATGGTGGAGCAACAATTCAACACCAAAAAATCTGAAGCACCAACTTCAATAGGAGCACCAACTCCTTTACAAATTTAGGAACACCCATTCCAAGGAGCACCAACCCCTTTTAACACATAACAGTGATAGCATCCTATCAGATCTCTAGAAGTGCAGATTTTGCAATTCTAGAATTACAATAGAAGACTATTAAATATTTTCAATAAGCCCATTGAAGATTGTTGTATATCAACATCTTCTCCAATAATAAACAAATTTTCAATATAGAACAACTTTCTATTTCACTTAAAGAATACTCATAAAATCTCTTATTCTCTTCACGGATACATCATCACATAGATCCCTCTATTGATCATCTCTGCATGCGGTTTTTGAAACTTAAATAACAAACTCCAGTTGAGTTTCCAGAAACCCTAATGGGTTTTCCAACCATAATCATCAAGGATTAAGTAGTTTAACAAAATTCTTGATAATAAACTCATTTGTAACAGTTATGGCCAACTGTCTAATAACCGAGAAACACAAAGTGTTAACATTCTTGCACATATAATAGCTTCCTTTCTTTTCTTTTCAAAAACATAAAAAGTAAGATCTTCTTAATCCCTTAATAACTAAAAAACAACTCGGGTTAGAGTTTAGAAACCCTAAACAGAAAAAAAGTTACTCGAGTGAAATGAGAAGCTCTAACCAAAGTACATTATTGCCAATGAATGTTAATCATTTTCCAAAAAAAAAACTGATTCAAATAATATTATCCTTTGAAATCTTCTATACCTTGCTTCTTCAAAAGAAATATTATACCCAAAACAACCAAATTCCTCACCTTGCTGTCGAAGACAAAGTCACCTGTAAGAATACCCAAAGTTGAGCTGAGAGTCCACTGTCTAGCCAGAAAAAAAACACTTTACAGTTAGGGCTCATCTTTTCAACCATGTATTACTAATTGAGCTCATACATTGAGTTGAGTCTATAAAATCACTTCAAACTATCAAGAAATCCAACTATTATTGTAGATACAAGCTATTCATGGTGGCAACTAGGGTTCCAAACTCTCCATCAATAATATTTCCCTAAAACTTCTTTCTTTCAAGTATGTTGAGGACTTTGCCAAATGATTTAAGGCCCGAGAAAATCAAACACAATAATTAACAAACCATCATAATGCTTTAGAGTCCGATAATAATGCCCAACATTATAATGAGTTGTATGCTTTTCCAATTATGGTTGTTGGCCTTTTCAAAAATGTAATAATAAAAAATTTTAGAGCCCGATTCCATATAACATTGATGTCACTGCCATGTGACTATCTCCAAAATGAAAAAGATAACTCCAAAAAGAATTGAAATAACCACCTGATATGCCAAGGAATACAATGTTCCAAAAGAAACCAATTAGGATTATAATATATGCCACATTAAATGATCATACAAGATGCTTATGAACACTTTAACATTGATTATCAAAGTCACCTTATAATGCTCGTGTAGAAATCATTGACATAATGACATTACCAAGTCAAAAAGCCATGAGATATGCAATAGAAATATGCATAATCAAATTGAACTTGCAAATGTATACCTTGACAAAGTATATGCTAGAGTATCTATGTTACTATCCATGGAGTCAAAAATACCTGATCAAAACCAATGTTATCATGTAAAATCCTATCTTGTAGCTTCCTAAAAGTTAATCATTGTCAGTACCAACATGCATATATTAAGAGTATCAAGAGCCCATCGCCAGGTAAATAATGATATAAATTGATCATATGCCATCAAGATAAGATCATAGACAAGTATGTATCCAAACCAACTGATCATATGCCACAGTGTAACCAAAATGTCAAAGACATAGCACATGTCAGAGATACCTATTTAAAGATTAAAAAGTAAATTGTGCCAACCAAGATAATTACCCAAACTGATGATGCATAAACAAGTAAGTTGGAGTCATCATATATAACTGAATAACCATGCCATATACCTGAAACAAATGCATGTCCTCAAATGTATTTTTTCAACTGTCAACAACATCTATATGGAACACCCAATCTAAGAATGCATTTTGTCAACATCCATTATGCATCAACATCCATCAAGAATATCATCACATATATTCTCATATCAGAAAACCAACCACTTTTGACATAAAGGACAAACTAACACATAAACAACTAAAAACCAACAAAATTATGGCTTGGAAATTGGGAAAAGAAAATGCCACAAATGATAAAAGGGTTAAAAAAAGGTTTTTTGGTGGCTTGATATTGGCTTGAAACTCACACAAGAAGATTTTGAAAACCAAGAAAATGTACTCTCCCCCTAACTTAAGCTATTAAGTGAACTCACTTAATTATACTTTTTGAGGCTGAGGGTGTTATTACATGTAGTGGAAATATGCCAATGAATATGAAGAATGCAAAATTTAAAATGTAAATATGTCAAAAAATAATGACAATCTAATTATGGAAAAGTAGTATGTGTACGTGATAAAGTGGAGTGAACTAAACTTAGCACATGTGAAGCTAATTAGGAGTGTTCACAGTTTGATTATGATTTGAACATTTCTTAATTGCAATTGGTGATATATGAAATGACAGCTTGATGCGTGGTAATGGAAAGGTTGCAGAATGTATGGCTTATGGGATATGAAATTATATGCTTAATTCATTGAAATTTATGAATTCAATGTGGGATATGATGGGGTAGGATGTATGTAATAAAATGCTAGCTATATGGTTGTGTAAACAATGATTTTGGATTTCCCACACAATGCTTTGCTCCTTCTAGGGGTTTTCACCTAAAAGGAGAAAGGGGAATAAATGGGGTCAAAAATGCAAAGGTTTACACTCAAAGTTAATGTAAATGAGATGTATTATGCCTAATTATGATGAAATAATGCACTGATATGAGATTAAATGATTTAATGATGCTAAACCTAAGAAATGCAAAGTGCTGGAAAAGACATTGTGATATGCAAAAATGCCTAAAAATGCACTAAAAGATGAAATAACATAACATAATCAAAGAGGTGCACCTGGAATCTAAAACTTGATGTTGGGAGATTTCAGAATCCTAAAATTTTGACTGAAAATGTTAACTGGGACACTTACGCTAGGCTAGGCGACTTAGTCCCAGTTTTGGGAAACTTTGCCGAAATAAGAATATGCCAAATGGGTATCCAAAAATGCAGAAACCACTTTTTAGGCCCGAAAGCAGGACTAATTTACTAGTAGTGGCAACTTAGTCCTCTTGCAAATCTCAGGAAATTCAGGACAAAATCTTGTAGCCTCAGGTCTGTACTTGCTTTCCTGATAGGTTTCCACACTTGATTTTGTAAAATGGGGTAGTAAGTCTCTCCAAGCTTGAATTAGGGTTATGTTGACTTGATTGAATTTTTAGACTTCTTAATAAATTTTCAACACTTATTTTCTTGAAAAATCTGCATACAAAAGTTTGCAAACACACATGCAAAAGGGGAAAAATGGTTGAGGGTTAGAGAATAGGGGTTTTCCTTGGTCAAACCCCACTTTGGTAATCAAACCCTAAATAATGAAATGAAATGAAAAGAGAATGATAAATAGATAACATGCAAATTTCATAAACTTACGACACCTTTGATGTTGAAAATCTGAAGATATGCAATGAAGTGCTCCAATGGATGACTTGGTAATGCTTGATTGCTTGAATGCTTTGTAAGATCGAATGCTTAATGAATGCAAGAGATTATATGAGATTGGGAGATTGTAGGGGGATGTAAAATGAGGGGAAAAACCCTTATTTATACTTTATTTTACTAAATTTCTTGAAAATAACACATCTCAGGCCAACCTTAAGGGTTAGAGGACAAAATCCTGCCAGAAAATTAAAATAATTTTGAGTTTTGTGCGAAAAAGGACTAAGTTGCCCCTATTGGCGACTTAGTCCCACTTAAGAAAATTAAGTGGGTGTCAAGAATTATGGAGCATTAAATGTTGTCCAATGGGAATATCCTTAAAAACACACTTAAAAATGACTGAAAAGTGCATTAAGGGGTCATTTAAACATGAGAAAGGGTTGAATTAGTGAAGAAAAGTCTAGAAAAGCGTGAAAGTGAGTTACAACACTTCACAACACTTTAAAATGAGACTTGGTAAGTGATAAAAAGAGGTTATTTAGGTGAATTATGATGAAAGGATCCTAGAAAAGTGTGAAAGTGGGTTACAACACTTCATAACACCTTTACAAGACATCCTAGAAATCTTAATGATTCATAAGGGTCTAAGACCTAGTGTGAACGTGTTGGCCACATTACAACTTTAAATCTAGGCAAAATCAAGCCAAAGTCCACTAGAAAGACTCAAGTGAGCATAAAAATGTCAACTAACATTTTTTGGTGACACAGGTTGCATGTACGAAAAAATGAGGTGTATGTGGATGACATGTAATTAAGTTGGCAAATAAATTTGAAATTTCTGATAGGAAAGTCTTGTAGGTACCTTCAATAATAGGTCCCTTTAAATTTTTTTGACATTTTTATTAATGAAGCTACAGGTTCCTATTGCATCATGAAGTGTACTTGAAAATGATTGTTGATTGTTTCACTTATGCAGTGTGTGCATGTGAAGGGTGATAGAAAATTATACCCGGTTGACCTTAGTAGGTGAGCTATGTAGCTCATTTTCTAAGTCAATTGGAGAACTTGTAGTATCTAAGTTGTTGAATCTTTATTGTCTGTTACAATGTCTATCAAGATTACTACCTAGTTCTATGTCTTTGTCATGATCATTGTCTAGTACAACGTCTTTATCAGAAGCATTGTTTGGTCCATATTATTGCATCAATGAAAGAAGGAAGTCATCCTCATGTACTTGCATTTTATAAATTTTTAGTCTATGGTCATTAACCAATAGTGTAAATCTGACTACATCAATTGTTTGCTACTTGACTACTCCATTTGGGAAAACTTCTTGTATTTCATATGGTCCTAACCACCTTCTTTGTAGCTTTCTTTTTTAATCTTTATACCTTGAGCCATATAGAAAATACCAATATCCCACATTGAACTCCTTTGTTTTGATAAATTGATCATGCCATTTGACTTTCCGTTTCTGAACAATCTTGATGTGGTGCATAACTTCCATCCTTATCTCATATAATCCTTTCAAATTGTGTAATCTTTCTTTTTTTGCTACTATCAAGTCCATATCTAGGTCAACTATTGTTCTGAGTGTTTTGTATTCAAATTCAATGGGAAATACTTCTATTTTTCCATACACCAACTCATATGGTATAAATCCTGTTGTAGTCTTCCATGTTGTCCTATAGGTCCATACTACCTCAGGCAACTTGGCTGCCCAATCTTTCCTATGAATTTGCATTGTTTTAATCAGAATATTTTCAATCTCCCTATTTTTTACTTCCACTTTCCCATTGGCTTGAGGGTGAGAGGATTTTGATTTCCTATGCCTTATTTCATATTCTTGGACCAATTTGGTAATCAACTCTGATGTGAACTAGGGATCCTAATCTATCATAATCTCTCTTGGCACTCTATACCTTGTAAATATGTCTTCATACAAATTTGATAACATAAAAACTAATACAAAAATTCTTCTCTTTCATTCATTCAAAAGAATAAAATAGAGTCCCCTATTAGTTGCTTCTTCAACCTATTACAATAGTAGACAATACTCTTTCCATACATATGATAATATTGAAGACTACCTTTTTAAAACACATATGCTTAGACCTAATCTTCCTCCTAGGAGGGCTCTGCAAGTGTCAAGGGTTCCAGCGTGTGATGTGATGGTTGTGAAGCAGATGTAAGCCCCCTGCTTGCCTTGGTGCTCTCCCTATTTCACATTTTCCTTGAGAATTTATATTCTTCTCCTTGAAATTCTTTATCGTGTTGTAGTAATCATTATTGCGGATGCCTATAAGCAGCTAAAAATCCATGACCTATTCAACTTTAAAGTTTAATCATACCTCCCTCCCTTCCCATCGTTCTTTTGTGCATGTCGTGCATAGAGATACCCAATTGAAGGGAGTGGGGTGGCCCAGGAAAAACCCCTCGATGGAGGGAAAAAGGAAATAAATGGGTCTTCTGGTAGATCTTTGATCTTGGTTGGTAAATCTTTCAAATAAATTATTTTTGAAAGTGGAAGGTGTGTTGTTCTTGTAGCTACAAAATTCATCTCGGTTGATGATGGCTTCCTTGATGATGACCAACAAAATTCTAGAGGGGGAGGAAAGAACCCCCTACAAACCCTAGGAAAGATTACTTCATTCCAAATGCATAAATGGCTAGGGTTCTTGATAATGAAGAAAAAAGGTTAAAAATGTAGCAATATTCTTTACTGCCCTTGATTGTGATAAGATACCCTCATGGAAATTTTTAGATAATTGGGTAGTAAATGTCTAGAATAAGAAGCTAGGGTTGCATCATACATTCTAGTGAATAATCCAAAAGGGATTATTTATGGTTTTCCAAAACAATGAAATACAAAGAGAGGCAATTGCAAAAGATTTTTGGACAGTTGGAAACTATATTTAGGGCAATAGCCCAACCATCAAATGTGGTTAATAAGGAACTCCTTGCACTCTCGTACCCTAGGTTGATTAATGTTAAAAATGTACCACCACTTCTTTGGGCGGTCTTCCCTTAACTTCTATCCCAATACAAGAGAACCATTAGGGTAGAAGGAACAAGGAGACCCTTATTCTATATGGATGCTCGGTGCTCCTAGCAATAACCCCGGGGTGGAAATACCTGAGGAAATCAAAATAGAAACTGATAATAACATCCTAAACTATAAAATAGAAATCCTGGGGGGAGAAAATGCTTGTTTCCTATGTAAAAAAGAAGGGCACAAAAGAAAAACTTCCCAATTCTTAAAAACAAAGGTAAGCCTTGCAAGGCCCAAAAAATGGAAATGTTAATGGTTCTATAGAAATTGTAATTGGGGAAGCGGAGGGTTCCAAGAACCTCGAAGAAAACCCCCATCCCAATGAACTAGGAAAGGGGAAAGAAACCCCAATCCATGAACATAAAAGCCAATACAATATGAAGCCTTAGGTAGGATCTCCAAAAGGATTTGAACTAGAACAAGATTTAACTCCCAAAGATAATGTTATACTTTTAGGGAGGGGTGAAATTTTGGAGGAAGATACAATGAATGTCAAAATGGCAGAAAGGAATGTGGTAATCACATCATGCTCGAAGTCTGGGAGGTCAAGATTATCCCCACCTGAGATAAGATGCTAAAAGATAGATGAGATTAACCCAAATAAAGAAAAACCAAATTTGTGGGGCACAAGAAAAATACCCATGAGTTAGTATTGGATAAAATCATAAAGAAAATTGCAATTAATAATAAGATCATAAACCACACCAAACTTAAACAGATAATGAATGAAAAGATAAGCAAGACGTCAAGCTTCACTGAATCTCAAGATAATAAAAGTATGGAATAGGGAAATAATATGGATGGAAATTTAAATAAGTCCCTACACACCGTTAACCAGAATGAAAAACAAAAAAATTAGATTCCTGGGAGTCAATAGGAGTGTAAGGGAGGAGAGGAGACCCCCCCCCAAGAATGTGGAACTCAAAAAGAAACTCAATTGGGCATAGTTGTCCCAAAAGAGATGGAAAAGAATGTGGGGGACTCTTCCTCATCCATGACAGATCTAGGGAAGTCCACATATTCCCCTAATCTGGCTATGGATGCAAAGAACCCCACTAAGCATAAAAATCCAAGAATCTTAAAAGAAGGAAAGATATCCCATGATGAGAAAAGCCCCCTATGGTGGCTAAAATCTTCAATTATGGAAATACGAATTGCTCAGATAGCAAGCCTCAGGACAAGGCCCAAAGACTAACCTCAAAAGAGAACCATGCTTTGAAAGAAGACCAAACTCTTGTAAATAAATTGAAGCCTGTAAAGGAACTGAAAATTTAAAAAATGAAAAGATCACAGGGAGGCATGAGCCCAAGAAAGCTTGGATCCCACTCTCTAAAATGAGGAGATTGCACAAAATGAAAAAGAAAATGGTTCCTTTGTTAACAACTCGCTAAAACAAAAAAAGAAAAAGAAGACAAAAGAATAAAGAGGACTTAGTCCCCTATCAAAAGAACAAATAGAATAAGGTTACTCTTCCTAAATGTTTTAAAATCTTTAGGAGCTTAGAAGAAAGTCCTCAAGAAATAGAAGTTGATGACCTTTAGTTGTACTTCTTGGAAGATTAGTGGACTAGAGTCCCCAGAAAGGAAATATAGTATAAGAAGATTCATATGTCAAGTTAAACACAAGGATGTAGTGTTGTTGCAAGAGGTAAAAGTAGTAAGCTTCAATATGAAAATAATCCTTAAATTCATATGGAAAGATTTTTCCCACTATACATATCCCATGGCACCTCACCATGTAATAGAGTTGTTTGGGTCATAATTGAAAAGGGGAAAATAAAATTTGGATTATGTTCCATCTATACCTGAAATGATTATAAGCAGAGAAGTGAGTTGTGGGATTGGTTGAGCAACTTGCATGATGTACCTTGGATTATTGTAGGAGACTTCAATATGATAGAAAATGTAGAAGAAAAAACTGGGGGATGTGACATGGGGTGGAAAGGAAATGATATATTTTTTAGTATGGAATGAAAAATAGACTTAAACCGATAGATCCAATAGAGGGATCAAAAAAAGAAAACAAAAACATCTGGTACACATGGTGCAACTATCAAAAACAAAATAGGAGAATTTATTGTAGATTAGACAAATTTTATGCACATAGAGAGGCCTTTCAATTTGATTAGGTGGAAGGAACTAACAATAGGGTGAAGGTAGGTCCATGGACACTCTCTAACCACCACCCTATCTTAGTAAAAATCCTTCTTGAGAAGGGAAGCCTTGCAACATTAGAAAGAGATAAAAAAATTCTTGTTGAATACAAGTCTCTTGAACAATGAAGACTGCAATGATGCAATATTCACCATCAGGGAAATTAATAAATGGATGCACAAAAATTCCTCATGCATTAAGAGATGGAATAAAAACATTGAGGCATGGCATAAAAAAAATCAAGTAGTTAGTGAAAAAAACATAAAAGAATTAAGAAAGAAAGAGAATGCTCTGCAAGAAAACTTACTAAAGGTAGAAGGTTTTCTTCAAGAAGAACCCAAGAACTTGGAGCTTAATAAGGAGTTGATATCTATTAAAGGAGAATTGAGAAAAATCCAAGCTCACATGAACCGAGGGCTAAAGAAGAGGGAAAAACTGAATTGGAAAATGCATGGTGACAAAGGGTCTAAATTTTTCTTTAGGTTCTTAAAGGATAAGGAATCCAAAGAAACAATCAGCTTGATCTGGAAATATGGGGTCTTGGAAAAGGATCCTAAGGAAGTGAAAAATAGTTTTCTCCAGTTTTATAAAGAGCTATTCACATCTAAGGGAAACAACCCCTACAACGCAAAGGCTAGGGAGGATTGCAAGAGGTTGATCCCTCATAAAGTATCCAGTCAAGATGTTGAAGCATTGAACAAGGTATTGTAAAAAGAAGAAATCAAAAAGGCTATCCTTGCTCTTAACAATGAAAAATCTATAGGAGTGGATGGAATAGCCATAGATTTTTATAAAAAGAACATAGAGTGGATAAGTGATGATCTCCTTTTAGGTTACAAAGAGGCTACAACAGCTAGCTCTCTAGGTAGATCCATAAATAAAGGGATAATGAAACTACTCCCTAAGTAAGGGGATAAAACATTAGTTAAAAACTGAAGACCGATTACACTCCTAAATGTCTCATATAAGATCCTTGCAAAATCCATTGCATTAAGACTTATAGAGGTCATCCCAAAAATCATAAGTAACACTCAAACAAGCTTTATAAAAGGAAGGTATATACTTGAGAACCTCCTAACAAGATGGGAAGCAATGGAATGGGCAAAAACCTCCAACCAAAACATAAGGATGTTGTTGGTTGACTTTGAAAAGGCATACAAAAGAGTAGAATGGACTTTCATACATATAGTCCTTGAGGCTTTTGACTTCCCAAGGATAGTTTGCTAGATGATTAAAGTACTACTAAAACATGCAACCGCCCAAATTGAAATTAATGGATCTTTTATAGAGGATTTTGAATTGCAAAGATCTATTAGGCGGGGATGCCCCTTGGCCACTTCCCTATTTGTAATTGTTGCTGGTGCACTTCATCATGTTTTACAAGACTCCTCTTTAAGCTCAAAATTTAAAGGAATATCTCTTCCAAACATGGAAGAGCTAATCAATCTATAGTTTGCAGATGGCACTACACTCTTCATAAGCTTGGAAAAGGAGAACTACAATAACTTAATGGAGAAACTAAGTTTTTTTGGCCAAGCTACAAGAGCTAGAATATCAAAATCTAAGTCCACACTACTAAGCTGGGAGGACACCCAACCAGATTGGTTTAGAGAATATGAGCTCCAATGGGGAGGACCAAACATGATTGCAAGGTATCTAGGAATACCTTTTGCTGTTAGTGTCAATTTGAAAGAAATGTGGGAATGAGTAAAGAAAGAAATTAAAAAAAGCTAAATTGTTGGAAAAAACAATACCTGTCATTAGTAGGAAGGACACAAGTGTGTCAAAAAATATTGTCATCCTATAATATTTACTATGCCTCATTATGGCTCTTCAACAACAACTAGGTTGAAGAGATTCAAAAGAAGATTAGACAATTTCTATGGTTAGATGGAAATGGGAAAAAAAAAGGGTTGGAATAGGGTTGAGAAAACTTAAGAAGCAAGGTATAGCACTAGCTTCCAAGTGGATTTGTAATGCCCTTAAAGGGGAAGAGTCATGGAAAATGTTGATTAGAAACAATATAGAAGGTGTTGTCCCAAAGCAAGCTAAATCTTGGAGACACATGCCTACTTGTGATCTAGTCTTTGGTAAATTCATAGTTTCCCCAAGCTCCAATGTATTTAAAAGTATTTAGAAGGTGTGGGAGGTCTATAAAAGTGATATAATTAATAAATGTCAAATTGATTGAGATTTAAATAAGATACAATACATGAGATCCATCTGGTGGAATACATTCAACAACAACAAACCTTTAGCACTCTTACAAGGCTACTCAAAAAAATCATGGCATAGAAAAGGGGTTTCACAATTTTAAAACATTACTAATAATGAACAATTAAAGATTGGGACACTCTTAGACAAGAATATGAAATCCCTCAAACTCAAAAAAGAACTTATGATGTATTAAATAAAAATATGGGGCACCAAAAGCTGATTTTGACCCTAAAAAAAGTTCATTGAAAGACTTTGAATGGCTAAAAGAAAATAGATTTAAAGGACTAAAAGCTAAGGACATATACAAAATGCTAGGTAGCATAGTAAATTAGTCTAACTCCTTGAACAAAGGATGGAATTTAAACCTTAATCTTAAACAATGGAACAAAACTTTCAATGACATATGGAACAATGTATTAGATCCTAAAAAATCTAGCTTTAGATGGATGTTGTTGTGGCAAAGGTTTCCAAATGTGGACTCTAAAAATAACACAAGCATATGTGATATTTGTAAAAAGTTTGATTCTATAATGTATATTTTATTTGACAGTTTCTTTGCAAAATAAATATGGAAATTGTTTCAAATTGATGTAGGAGAGGGAGATATGAACAATAAAAAGATAAATGAAATCATAATAGAAAAAATACAAGGAATTGGAAAAGAAAATAATCTATTTTGGTTAATCCTCTCCTCTAAAATATTATGGCATATATGGAAAGCAAGGAATAGCAAGAAGTACCAAGGCTGCAGGTGGGATCTTACTGAGTCTTACAAAAGACTCACCTTACATAATGTCTATATGCAGGTAACTATAACAATGCAGGTGGCCAAAGAAAAATTCAAGAAGCTGATGGAAGATGGCAAGTGGAGATAAACAAACAGGAAGTGGCTTTCGTGAATTAGTGGCTATACTACAGAGGCTTCACTAAACCTAACATGGGGGACCCCAAGACTAGCATAGACAATGAAAAAGTCAATAATGTAGTCAAAGAGAATAAAGACTAAAAATATAGCAGGAGCAAGACTTTTGTCGATTATTGAAATTGTAAAATGTATTTTTCAGCAATCCTTTTGTAAAGTGTATAATTCAACAGTCCCATTTTTTGTAAATAGGGATAGACATATAACTATCACAAGAATCTCACTTTTATAAAGCAGAAAAATCATGTAAAAAGTATGATTATGTATAGATAACTGAAAGATGAACCCTTGAGGGGTGAATACTCAACATGTAATGATGGATCTGCATGATCCTTTTTCGTAAACTATTATGAATATAAAAAAAAGCACATATGCTTAGTAGTAATGTAATATAAAAGGAATTAGTTACAATTAAATTTTGCATTTGATTCATGATTGGAAAAAAATATAGGAATGCAGATTATGAATTTAATTAATCTTAGAATCTATCCTACAATAGAGAATAAATAGATAGGTGAAATGGAACTAAGTTGGTGAAAAAAATTTCACACATTTGAACAGTCAAGGAATACATGACAATAATAAAGAGAGTGGATGATCTATGAAGAAGAATTAAATGCAATCATTGGGATTAAAACCCTATTTTTTAGATTGCTAACACTTTTTGACTATTTTAAAAATGATTTTTCACTTGCTATCTGAAAAAGTAAAATTTTCAATTCCAATAGAATATTTTTTATTATTTAATTAAAAAACTTTACCTTGTATGCAATAGTGGACCCTCCAATCCATGCCCTTTGTTTGTTAAAATAATCTATACCCCTTTTGAACAAGTTGCCCACTTCTCATCAAATTATGTTTTAGTCCAGGAACAAAATAGACATCAAAAATAAAAAATTCTCCCCCTTCCTGGTTAGTATTGATCTTTCCTTTTCCCATAATTGATACTTTTGTTGTCATTCCCATTGTGACATCAAAAATAAAGAAAATTCCCCCCCTTCTTGGTTACAATATTGATGTTTCCTTGTCCCATAATTGATACTTTGTTGTCATTGCCAATGTGATGTGTGATTTTATATTCTCATCCAAAATGAAAAAAAAATCTAGGTTCCCTATCATGCAATTATTGCAACTTGAGTCTAAAATGATACATCATTTTGATTTTCTTCTACAATATTTTATGCTAAGAACATACTACCCTCATTTTTGTTTTGTCTAGTAAAGTTTACATTTTATTTTCTAGAGTCATATTATTTCTTTCTACATTCATTTGAATAATGTCCATAAATTTTGCAATAATGACATTGAATTTGGAAATTTTCATGCATTTAGCCTTGAGATTGATTTTTACTTGAGTTTTGGTTGTTAACTCTTTCACTTTAATTTGTTGGGCTGGTTCTTCCACCTCTATAGGAACTTCTTCCTCCACCTCTGAAATCCAATCTTCCTTTTTCTCTACCATGACTATTTAAAACTTGTGTTTTGAAAGCATGCTCCAAAGATGAGTTTGATGACCTAATTAGCCTATGCTCATGATAAATAAGGGATGCATGAAGCTCATCTACAAAACATATGAGATATATTTTTATCTATGACTCAACAATGGATTCAAACCTTTTGGGTAAACCCCTTAAAATATTTGAACAACTATTATCCTATCTTCAAGAGTCTCACCATGAGATTTGATTTGATTAACTAGTCCAAAAATTTTAGTGATAAATGAACATCCTGATTCATTATCTTTCATGTATATGGTTTTAAAATCTCTTCTTAACACTTGTAATTTAGAAATTTTCACCTTGTCTATTCCTTGATATACTATTAGGGTTTATCCCATGCCTATTTTCACTTTGTTTCTATTGTGACCCTTGGAAAAATGTTCTCATGCATTGCTTGAAGGATGTTGAAAAGATATTTGGAGTCCTTTTTATTATCCTTGAGTAAATCCTTCTCTTCTTGAGATAAAACATTATATGCTAAGTTGTGTCAACTGGTTTTGGGAAATCATTCTCCACAAGCACCTATATGTCTTGAGAATTGAAAAATACCTTCATTGTGATTGAACAATAATTATAGTTTTTACCATTGAAGTAGGGAATTTTTTGATTTGTTAAGCTTGAGCTTGAGATTGCCATTATTGACTATGAAGACCTATGTTGAATAATATCTTAGCTTCTTGAAAACATTTAGTTTTGAAAACCTTTAGCTTTGATAACCTTAAGATCTGATACAAGGTGAAGGAGAAAGGAAGAGGTGAAAATAAACTAAAAAATAAACTACAAACAAAAAAAGAGATTAAATAGATGATGAATTATAAATTGATATATATTTATAGATATTTCAAAGCATACAAATTTGATAACATAAAAACTGACACAAAGCTTCTTCTCTTTCATTCATTCACAAGAATAAAATAAATTCCCTTATTAGTTGCTTCTTCAACTTGTTATAATAGTAGACCTATACTTTTTCCATACATATGATAATATTGAAGACTACCTTTTTACAACATATATGCCTTTTAGTAATGTAATACAAAAGGATTTTTTTTTTTTGGATACGCAAGCTAGTCATTATATTAATTTAGAAATAAAAGTCTTAACAACAAAGAATTTCCATCACAGGAGAAAAAACCAGTATCCGCCAATAGGCTATGATGCCCAAAAAACTAGAACTATCCATAAACAACTACCCACCATGCCAACCAAAACCCTACATGCCTTCGAACATCCAAAATGACCACTATTCCAACACTAAACCAAAGCAAAGAACATAAAATGGAAACGAAGAACCCTATCCTATGACACCAGAACCCAACCACCCTAGACTTATACGAAATGATTTAAAACTACAAATTATTTGAAGTCGCTCTTCCATTCCTCACTGTCATTAGCCACCAAACCAAAACACTTCTTTAAGAACTCCACTACCACTGCTGCAAGCATCCTGTGCTTCATGAGATCATGTCGAATCAAATCAAGAAGAAACAGGTATAATTTTATGGCCTCATCCAACTCTAACAAGTGCTCCAAGTTGCTGGGACACAGGACACCTCTCCCATCCACCACCGCTCGCAAAACATCATTGACCCCTTCCACCAAATCCTCCCTGAACATCTTTTCCAGTAGAGACTTTGCCTTAGCTTTAGCCACCTAGTTATCTAGGAGGGAAGCCAAGAACCGAGATGAAATATGCAAATTATCTCTACCATACTCCTTGTTCACCAAATGCCCGACACCCAAGACCATTTTCGTTGCCACTACCACCAAAGGGTCATTTTTAAGAAGAATCCATTTCAAGCATTGGTCTGAAACTTCTCTGAACAAAGCTTGCCGAGCCTACGACTGCAAAGAGATTAGGGGTATCCACCCCAAATTTTTCCACCCCATCAACTAAAACTTCAATTACGAACCTTGAACGCTTGGCCATTGAAGCCCAAGCGCAGAGCACACTCAACCAAAAGAAATGAGCACACCATCCACAACCGTCTACAAAATGAAAATAAAATCCACCTTCATCGACTAAAAAGCTATCCCGACTTGGATTAATGCCAAGTATAGATTGACCACCACCTCCCCAAATAAGGCTCCTCCAAATGTGTTGAGGCCAGCCTAAAGGACAAAAAATAAAAGGAAAAATGTAAAGTAGTTGTGCTCGGGACAAAAAAACTCACCATACCATCATTTCCATTAATAATGATGAAAAGACCACTCCAAACCACCATCAACACCATGTTAACTGCCCACCTCAACCCAAGACCCCACACCTCCTGACACCATGACACAAATACCATGTCCCCTCCACCTTGATGGAGGGGCACTCGCCCCACCGCCCATGTAATACAAAAGGAATTAATTACAATTAAATTTTACATTTGATTTATGATTGGAAAAAATATAAGAATGAAGATTATGAATTTAATTCATATTATAATCTATCCTGCAATAGAGAATAAAGATATAGGTGAAATGGAACTAAGTTGGTGAGAGGAAATTTCACATGTTTGGACAATCAAGGAAGATATGGTAACAAAAAAGAGAGTGGATGGTCTATGGAGAAGAATTAAATTCAATCATTGGGAATAAAACCTTTTTTTTTTTTATCTCTAACACTCTTTGACATTTTAAATGATTTTTCACTTGCTATATAAAAATGTAAGCTTTTAAATTCCAATAGAACATTTTTTTTTTATTATTTAAAAAAATATTCATCTTGTATGCAGTAGTGGACCCTCAAATCCATGTTCTTTGTTTTTGAAAAATACTCTATACCCTTTTGAACAAGCTTCCCACTTCTCATCAAACTATGTTTTAGTCTAAGAACAAAATATACATCAAAAATAAAAAAAATTCCCTTTCCTGGTTAGAATATTGATGTTTCCTTTACCCATAATTGATAATTTTTTGTCATTTCCCATCATGACATCAAAAATAAAAAAATTACCCCCTTCTTGGTGAGCATATTGATGTTTCTTTTTACCATAATTGATACTTTGTTGTCATATCGTATTGTTTCATTTTCTTTTGTATTCTCATCCAAACTAGAAAGTATTTCTAGGTTTTGTGTCATGTGATTGTTACACCTTGAATCTAAAAACCATACATTCTTTTGATTTTATTATAAATCATTGCATGCTAAAAACATGCTACCCTGGTTTTGGTTTTCTCTTGTAGAATTTGCATTGTGTTTCCTAAATTCATATTGTTTCTTTCTACATTCATTTGAATAATTCCCATAATTTTTGTAATAATGACATTTAACTTGGGAATTTTCATACCATTGGCGTAGAGGTTGATTTTGACTTGAGTTTTGGTTGTTGCCTTTGTAAGGAAAGCAAGATGCAGAAACGCCTTCCAAAATCCAATCTTATAGGAGAAATAATGCAGATGGTACTGTTGTCACAAGGATTTGCACTCAATGCCAAGCTAAAAACATAACAATCTCGTGCAACATGGGACTACTTTCAGGCTGTGGGTATCCTATTATGAAAGCATACCTCTAGATTATGGGCCGTATCCCCTTTAGATAACTTGAAAATACTTAAAAATGATAGGGAAAAGAGTAAGAAGGATATGCTTATAATTTTGAAACCTATCTCTAATAGGTGATACACCAATGGTAAAACTTGAAAATGCAGCTGGAACTCACAACCCTACTCAACTGATGAAAATGTATTATCTCACAACTCAGCTACACATGTTTGCAAAAATGATTCTAATGAAAGGTTTTGTGCTTTTCTGTTGTTCTTAAAAGGAAAACAATGATGTTTTCACAATTTTTATGCAACAAAATGGTAAAAAAATTCATAGACCTGCTCTATAACATGTTATTCTTTGCATCCAATATTGAAGGAAGTTGATGAAAATAAAGGAAAACACAATATTTTATCATGATATTCACAATCAAAACTTGAAACAAAGAAAAATTGAGGAGGAAACAAGTTTCTTTTTTTGAATAACAGGGGATTTCTGCATCTCAAGACAAAATACTTAATAAAAAATAACTCTAAGTCTCATAAAAAATGAGTTACAAAGTGTGAATATACTACTCCAGTAGTCACCCAACTCAGAACTAGTGAAAGAATGAGAGAAGCAGAAGACTTATACAAAGGGCTCCAAGAATTCAAATTTTAATTTTGACTCCAATTGTTTGATGTGTTGTCAAACTACAACCTCTCCCTCAAATTAGGCATTTGACTGAAAGAAACTCCTCAAAATATGCATAAGGAGTTTTGAATTTGAAAACAACCCAAAGGGTCGTGCATAATTGAAAATCCCTCAAAAATAGGGTTGTAACTGCAAGAAACAATGAGTTAAGTGCCTCAAAATGCTCCTTGACTGATACTCCACCTATTTGGACTCTTAACTGAAGATGAATTGTCAATCAAGTAACCAAAAGTCCTATTTTTGCTCCATATGTTTGCCAATTTCTTCAACCACCTCCTAGATGCAAGCAAAAGAATCAAAGCTTCATTTAACTCCCTTTTGAGCTACCACTTTGAAAATTAACTATAGCAATTTTATTTTGCATTCATAAATAAATTATATTAAAGTGATTTATATTTCCACCACTTTAAAGTTTTACAAATTTTGAATTTAAATGCAAAATAGAAAAGAGTCTTGATAAAGCCATATACAAAAGGCTTATTTTGACTAAGTGTGCAAAAAGGAAATGCAAGGCATATTAACATGACACAAATTTATGAAAAAGAAAGCCTAAAACAAAAATAAAAAGCTTTTTACTTTTTTTAGCCTTTCTTAGGGTTTTGAAACCCTAACTCATTCATTACGGGCTTCATTCGATCTTCACTTTCATTCACTTCCTTGCTGTTTCTAAAGGTGTCGCCATGGAGAACCCAGGTTGAGCTCAAACCTCTTAATTTCTTGTTGTTTATGAAGGTTTTCTTGAAGATCTTTTGTAGAAAATGCATGGTAAGTGCTTCTTGATACAAATTTGGAAAATGTTCTTCATTTTTTGAAATCATTTGAAGTTTTCTTGGCTGCGACATGGTAAACTTCTAATGAATTCTATTTTACATGCTCTGTCTTTGTATTAAATACCACTATGGATGCCTCCCTCCTGAACATTTGAAAGACATTTCCATGTGGGATTTTGATTAGTTTCCCTCCACATAGAAACTTAGGTGAGTTCTTTGCTTTTCAGTTTGTGTATAACTAAAGATAAGCTCTATTTGAGCTTCTCTAAACAAGAAAATATGGAGTTCTTTCTATAGGAAAAATGACATTCTCTATGTTTTCCTTCATATAGGCTACCACACCTTATTCTTTCTTTATCTCTACAAAAGATGGTTTGTTTTGAATCATAATAAGTGAAACCCTTGACTTTCATATGCTCTCAATGATTTATAGCCATGAATTTCTTCCTTTCATCTTGGTATTTGGTTTCGTGACTGTATTTTACATTAAATGTAAAAAAAATCCTTTGTAGTTTCTTAGCCACCATGAAGATTTTTTTGAGTATTTTCCTTTTGTCTTCTAGGGTTTGAGATAAACTCATATCTATAAGTCGCTTACTTGAGCCACTCTTGTTACAGAAAGAAAATGAAGAAATGTGGCATTTACTGAAATACTCTCCATGCTTTAAAACATAAAATATTTCATTATTTCCTTGAAAAAATTGCTAAAAACCTCCATTCATGGATTTGCTTTCGAGCTTCAGAATTTCTCTGTATAAGAGATATTGTATATGGCTGCTCTTTATCACTGTATATTTCTTTCCATGATACAAAGGCACTGCAAGTGATACATTGTTGTCTCTTCTTGATTTCTAACAGTATCCCCTTGTATTTGCAAACAATGCATTCTGAAAATGTACTTATCTTGTCATTTATATCTTGCATACCTTAAACAATCAGGGACAAAAAAAAATGAAGTGTCATTTTGTTTCTGTTCAACATGTTCATTAGTGATGATCTTTTAACTTTGAGATTGTACATTAATACCTTGAAGATTTTGCTTGTTGCTCCACTGATTCCGAGGCATTGTTCAAGAGTTATGATTGTTTATTCATAATATTATATCTCTTCTTAATCAATTATAAGAACTGCCAAACATCACTCCTGTATCTTGCATTGATTGTAATATCACTTCCATCATGACAATCCTATAGCATAACATATCTTTGAATTTTGAGTTTTATGCCAACATGTGACTGTTTAATGACCATTGTAACCACTATTCTCTCTGAATACTTACAAAACACTATGTAATAGAAAAAAATGACTTTTATATGAATGAATCACTGCTGCATTTCATTGCTTCTATTTTTTCATTGTAAAATATAATCACTCTACTTTTTGATGATTCCTTCATGTTCCTATGATCTTTTGTAAAAGGATATGCACTTTATACTTGTAGCTTGTCATTTTTTTGTCATTATTATCATTTAAGCATTTTTCATTGAATGCCACTATTCCATTTAGCTTTTGTAGTTGCTCCTTGAAGAAATACTTTGTGAACTTAATATGTATGCCTGTTCACTATCATTCCATGACCATGTTGATATGATGACTTTTAACATTGCATTTCCCTCTTAAATGAGCTCAATTGAGCTCATTATTTGATAAACTCAACATGCTGGGATCAACCCTTGTGGGAGCCACATTTTACCCCACATGCCATAATAAGATGACACAAAACAACAACATTACTTTTCCTATATCTGCATAAGAAGAAAACAAGTTAGATGAAAATAGTGAATTTGATGATTCTCTGACGATTTGATCTGGCACTTTTGTATTTATATCTCTGAAAATGACTAAGTTGATTTAATCTAATAATGGCTACAAATTATATGTCTATTGATGAAACATGTAATTGGATTTCATGCCCTGAGCTCTAACAAAATCTCTCAATCATCTGTAGGTGCATCTGGAAATTGGGAACAAGAGGAGCTGAAGATACAAAAGATCAAGTTGATGATTGAAAGATCAACCCTACATCATCCCTTAAGGCAATGACGAACATGACCTCCTCTTATGTGGTTTTTCCTTTAATTAATCTTCAGATGTATGGTTTACATTCATTGTTGAATTAAATCAACCTAGTCATCCCCACGACTTGTGTGGGATTACAAAAAATTGCTTTTAATAAATTAGCTACTTCATATCATGTAATGACTTGATTTCTTCATTTGAACTTGTTTCAATTACACAATATGAAATAACTAAATAAAACTATTTTAAGCATATGTTTTTGTGTAATCAAGATGAATGTAGATTTTCACATACCTTGTTCTAGAACTGCAATTCTTTTCTGATAAACATTAATAACATATAGTGCAAAAAATAGTTTAGCTTCACAAAAAAACATCCTTTGAATGTCTATTTTCTTAATGTAGTCCATTTTCTTGATTTGTCTGGATTGCTCAATAGTTTCACACAAACTGTTGCAAAATAGATGTTCATTGGATGGTCTATGCATCAAATTTTATACCCCACCAAAGAATTTCCCATTAAAACTTCACTAATTTAAGAGGGAAGCAAAAAATTAGTAACATTTCTAGCGACCTCCTAGGGGTGTTTGCCTACTAAACAAATAAGGCCAGTTTCCTTGCTTATCCATTGGGCATGGAGTCCATTTTTTGTCTTTTCACTATTGTATTTCATTTTAATATTGCTTCAACTCATTATAGCTCCATTAAGTAAATATTTGTTGTTCATGACATTGAACCCTCAATTATGTGTTATGAATGAGGAATATCTATTTGATTGAACTATGATGAGTGACAACAATGCATCTCCCTTATATTCCCTCCATCAAAACTTAGAGCAAACTAACCAACTATGAAAAAATAACACTTAGGGAAATAAAATGCATTTAAACTATGTGCAACAACACTTATTTTTACACCTACAACCTACTCTAATATGTATAGATTTAGATCATACCTCAGAAGCAATGCTTGAGGTGAATCCCATTAACTGGGATTGGTTCAATCTCTCCATCCAACTTAGACAACTGGAAAGAATTGTGCTATTTACATTCAAAAATGATGTAAGGTCCACTCCAAAATGCATCAAACTTGGAATGTTTCCCAGGTTTTCTTTTAAACTCATCCCACTTCATCACTATATCACCTTCTTGGAATATTCTTGGGGATGCTCTTATCAAATGACCTCTTCATTTGAGATTGGTGTTGCTCTATCTTCTTCATTGCCTCACTTCTAGTCTCCTCTAGCTCAACCAACTGAGCCAATCTTGTTGTCATAGGTTCCTCCTCAATCATGTCAAGCTGATTGACTAGATCAAGGGATGAAAGCTCAAGGGATATAGGCAGCCTTGCCTCTTTTCCATACACAAGCACGTATGGTGATAGTCTTGTTGACCTTTTTGAATTAATTCTATTCGTCCATAAATCTGATTTCAACTTGGAGTGCCAAGTTCTTTGCTTTCCTTCCATATTTCTTTTAATGATCCTCAGGATGTTCTTATTTGTGGACTTAGCTTGTTCGTTGCCTTGAGGATAGTAGTTAGAATAAGTATTCAGATAAACACAATTTCTAATAGCTCAATCAGATATCTTAGTTCCTATGAAAGCAAGTTCATTATCTGAAACTATTGATTCAAGAACTCCAAACCTAGTTATCAACTCCTCATAAAAGTTTAGAATAGCTATCTCATTAGCCTCTTTGAGTGCCATAGCCTCAATCCATTTTGTAAAGTAATCACTGGCTATGAGCGCCCACTTATGGCCAACACTTGAAGGTGGATTTATGACTCCTATGAAGTCCAAACCCCACTTCATGAAGGGCTGTTCAACCTGAATTGGCTGCAATGTGAGGGTTGCTAACTTTTCTTTTCCTATAAATATGGCACACTCTTTACATTTTCTTACCCACGAATGTGCATCCTTGAACAAACTAGGCCAATAGTAGCCTCCTTTCATTATCTTAAGAGCTATAGCTCTTGGTGAGAAATGTCCTCCAGCTGATCCTTCATGAAACTCATGCAAAACTCTATGAACTTGATCAACCTCTATGCATCTTAACAAAAAACCATGGAATTATTTTCTAAACAACAAACCATTTAAGAGTACATAAGGTATTGAATGCAGCCTAAAGTACCTTCTTTTTAATTTACTCAAACTAGGAGGACACTCACCATATAACAAGAAATGATTCATTTCTTGTACCCAACTTGAAGAAGAAACATGCACAACTATTTGTTCTTTATCTTGAAGAGCCAGTACAATGCCCTCTTCTTTTTCTGTACTGTTGTTACTGTTACCAACAAGCTTCTCACATAGACCCTTGCCTCTAATCAACTTGGTCAATTTTATCTCAACGTCATATTCCATAACTTTAGTCACCCAACCGGCTCTTTTACTGTTCAAGTCCTTACTCAACAAAAATTCCTTAGCTGAAGGGTGAGCAACCAACAACTTAATCTTATTGTTAGGAAGCATGTGTCTAAATTTTTTCAAACTTCTAATCATAGCAAGTACATGCTTTTCAAAAAATTAAAGCTTAAGCTCATAATCTTTAATACCTTGACTAAAAAAGGCTAAAGGCTGCTCTAAACCATGATCATTCTCCTAAACTAGCATAGCTGCTATACTATCAATGTTCCCATGTGCATAGAATGTAAAATCCTTTGAAAATTTTTCATTTAACAAAGAAGGGGCAATTGCAAGTGCTTCTTTAATAAGCTCAAAAATCCTTTTTCTGTCCTTGGTCCAGCTGAAAGAGTCATTCTTCCTTAACATTGAAGTGAGAGGCATTAATAATTTAGCAACATTTGGAATAAACCTTCTAACAAAGTTGATCCTACCCAAGAAAATTTGCAGCTCCTTCTTATGTCTTGGTAAAGGAAGAGAAAGGATAGCGCTTACCCTTTCTGGATCAATGGAGGTACCATGTTTGGATACAATGTATCCCATTAACTTACCTTCATGAACAACAAACACACACTTCTTTGGGTTGAGAGATATACCAAAATCTCTACACCTTCAAAGATCATCTTCAAGTGAGTGAAGTGTTCATTTGAATTTTTTGGAAAAACAATTATGTCATCCAAATAAACCAACACAATTTTATACATTAAACCTTTGAAAGCCATGTCCATAGCTTTTTGAAAAATAGCCCCAATATTAGACAAGCCAAATGGCATCTTCCTGTAAGCCATCGTTCCCCATTTAGTTGTAAATTCTCTTTTAAATTGATCCTCTTCCTTAACTAAAATTTGATTGTATCCTGAGAAGCCATCTAATAAAGAAAACCTCTTAGAACCTGAAACAACTTGAAGGATTTGTTCCATGGAAGGCAATGGGTAACGATCTTTCAAGGAAGCTCTATTAAGGTCTCTGAAATCGACACAAAGTCTAATTTTACCATTTTTCTTTCTCACTAGAACAAGATTGGATACCCAAGAGGTATGTCTGATTGGAAATATAATGCTTCTCTCAATGAGTTTATTCAATTCTTTGATCATGAGGGGCTCAAGCTTCGAATTAAGTGGCATCTATTTTTGTCTTACAGGCTTGGCATTAGGCTCAAGCTCAATAGTATGCTGGGAAATGGTAGGATCAAATCCTTTCAAATCTGAATATTTCCATGCAAAGATATCACTGAACTCTTGAAAAAGTAAAACAAATGCATGTATTTCTTCTAACGTGTATACCTTGCCAAGCTTCAAAAGCTTATCCTTGAAAATTTGAACATCCTGATAATGATCTTCTTTGATATGTAGGCTGGATTTTTCCTTTCTTACTTGATCATCAACATTGAAGATTGAATCCAATGTCACCAAGCCTTTGGGTAATTTGTTTGTTTTCAACTGTATGATTTGATCTTCATACTACTTTTTGAGTTTCTGCTGATTATCATTTGAAAATTATGCCTCTTCTCTCAAGAAGTTTATGATTTTTTGATCATTGTCAAAAACTTGCCAATGCTCATTATTGTTAGGAATAAAAGATCTAACAATGAATTTAACACACTGATGTTCCTTAGTGTTGTTGATGTCACTTGGAATACCATATTGATCTCCTATGGCAGCTAATCTATCAACATGATTATTTTCAGTTCTGGGAATAGACAACAAATCAAAAGCTTGAAAATATTCAATAAGATCCCATACTCTATGATTATAAGACTTCAATAGATCATTTTTGGTAGCATGAAGACCTCTTACTTGATTAACAATCAATTATGTATCACCAAAAACTTGTAAACAACAAATACCTCTCTTTTTTGCCCATTGGAGACCATGAATCAGAGCTTCATACTCAACTGTATTATTAGTTTAGTTGAATGTGAACCTATATGCTGAATAATACTTGTCACCATTAGGGGAAATGAGCAAGCAACCTCCTCCAACACCATTCTTACTCCTTGAACCATCAAAAACATCTTCCAAACCTCATTTGTTTGCTAATCGAGCTACTATTCATCACTTTTTACCAAATTAGGCATGGAAGAACTAGGTTCATGCATCAAATAATTCCCCAAACTTACCTCCTCATAATGTTCATTCAAAACATTATTGACATTCTTAGCTGCCCACTCATCTAGAAGGACCTCAAGGATATCTTTAATCTATGTTTTTGTCTCATTGGCTGCAAGAACCTCCTCACGATAAAAAAGAGTGAAGTTAACAACAACTGATGCATTGATAACACTTGGATTATAGGGTTCAATGTGGTATTTAGTAATAGGTTCTGATTTGATAGTAACCTTGGTGCCATACCTAGTCCTAAAAAGCATATTAGACCAATCAGAAGATAGGTATCCTCTGATTTTAGCTGTGAAATCTCATGATATACATATGGAAAAATATAGAGGCAACTCAATGACATAAATGTCTTGAGGTATAGAGAATTTGGACATGTGTGTAAGGTAAAACTCAAATTCTTGATAACTCTTATAGTCTTAACAATAGTACCATCTAGTTGAACAACCCCCTTTTCTAGTGGTTCATATTCTATTCCTAGCTTATCAACAATTTGTTTGGGCATTACCGAACTACTAGAACCTGAGTCGATCATACAATTATGCACCAAATGTTGGCCAGTGATTAAAGTTACATAAAACAGAGGTGGTTTGACTACATTGGTACAATGTTTCTTCTTCTCTTGTAAATAATTTGCAAGTACAACCTTAGAGGACTACTGGTTAGATACCTCATTTAAAGAAAACTTTGACAATGCTTCATGTAACAAATCTTTTTCCCAGGAAGAGCTAAAGATTCCCACATAGAAACACTAACATTTGTTTTCTTCATATGATCTAAAATATTGAAATTACCAGTACTAACCTTCTGTTGTCCTTTAAGAACAACATCTCCTTGTGCTTGTGCTTGTTGAATTGGTGCTTTAGGCTGATCTTTGACAACAACAGGTTGTAATTTTGGCGAACGTGAATGTTTTGTGAAGAAGAAGGCCCTGCTTGGCCTTATGAACTTGTAAATGACTAATTTTTGTCTTTATCAACTTGCTTCCCCAAGTCAACAACCCTTTTCTTAGATCTTGTATTGGTTGCTACAAGATTACTTGACTGATTTTGTGTATTATTGAACCCACAAAACTCCTCACCTTGCCAATTCATCAAGGAGACATCTAGATTGCCTTGTCCCATACGAGCAGATTGTTATTCATGAACCTCTTATGATGAATCTCTTGGAACAATAGCATTATTCTATGCCATTAAATCTTGATTCAACATGCCATTAGAACAAGTAGACTGGTTATGTGGTTGATTACAAGGAAAATATGACTCATAATCAGTTGCCATGTTGTTTTGAACTGGTACTGCCTCCTTACAAGAACTAGGTGCATTGGGGTTATAAGGATGAAAAGGCCTTTGATTGAAATTCCTCCTTTGAATTTGAGGATTAGCTTGGTATGAAGCTTGATAAGGTGGATGGTAATGTTGCTTTTTGATATTGACTAATTCATTACCAAAAGTCTGCAAAGTTTTTTGAATATTATCATTTTGCTCCTTAATACTTATCAACTCTTGGGATTGACTTGAGACAACATTCTCTTGAGCTGCAACTTGGTTATTAAATGCTGGAAATGAAGGGACAACAACTATAGTAGGTGGTAAAATAGGAACAATTGGATGTACCTTAGAAAAAAATGGCATTGGAGGCCTAGGTGCTAACTTTCTAGCTTGAATTAAACTATTCTCAGCCCTTATAGCAACATCAAATGATGTTGGTAATGAATTCCCACCCATAGACTATATCAAAATTGCAATATCATTATTCAAATATTTGAGATAAAAAAAATATGCATAATCATTTGAAGGTTTTATCGAGGATGGAATTCTATTCCAGGTCTTCTTGAAATGGTAGTTGAAGTCTGCCAAGTGTTCATGTGGAGCTCTTTTGATAGTTGTGAGCTGCTCCACCAATGAAAGATGATCTGAATTGTCTTCAAATTGCTTATTCAGTTGCTCTCCTAGTTGATCCTAGGTTGCAATTGAATTAACAAGGCCTCTAAACCATTGGAGGGCTTTACCTTTGAGAGAAGCTGCCAAGAGACTTATTGCAATATTTTGCTTAGTCATATGATGCAATCCACACAATGAGGCCACATCTCTAATGTTTTCTATGGCTGTTGTATGGTCCTCTCTAGTGAAAAAGGGAAAACTCTTAAGGGCCGCTGCTGGTATATCATTATGTTAGGCAAGATCCAAGGGACTTCCTTGACCAAATGACACAAAGGGCTGATTCCTAGGTGGTGGATTATGAGCCATAGTAACTTTTGAAGGAATAAAACTGCTTGAAGAACTACTAGAAACAATGGAACTTGTTGGTATTTGAAATGTAGAATTTGAAAACAGAGGATTGCTATAAGTTGAAACTGAATTTATTGCGTTCTTAATTACCTTAGTACTTCTTGATGGTAGCTTAGAATGCTCAACAGGGTCTGAACTTTGTTTGGTTTGATATTTTCTCATAAGCTTAACCACTGAAACTACTAAAACCAAAGCTTTGGAGTCACCAAGTGTGAAATTTTTTCTTCTTGAAGGCTGAAATACTACTGCTTACATAAGGACAATAGCAAGATGAAGCTCTTTTTTGAACTGATAATCAACTCAATGTCCCACCAGGCATGCCAAAAACTATTGTCATATGGATTTGCACCCGATGCCAAGTTGAAAACTTAACAATCCCGTGCAACATGGGACTACTTTCAGGCTGTGGGTATCCTATTATGAAAGCAGACCTCCAGATTATGGGTTGGCTCCCCTTCAAATAATTTGAAAATACTTAAAAATGACAGGGAAAAGAGTAAGAAGGATATGCTTATAATTTTGAAACCTATCTCTAATAGGTGATACACCAATGGTAAAACTTGAAAATGCAGCTAAAACTCACAACCCTACTCAATTGATGAAACTATATTATCTCACAACTCAGCTACACATGTCTGCAAAAATGATTCTAATGAAAGGTTTTGTGCTTTTTTGTTGTTCTTAAAAGGAAAACAATGATGTTTTCACAATTTTTATGCAACAAAATGGTAAACACATTCACAGACCTGCACTATAACATGTTATTCTTTGCATCCAATATTGAAGGAAATTGATAAAAATAAAGGAAAACACAATATTTTATCATGATATTCACAATCAACACTTGAACCAAAGAAAAATTAAGGAGGAAACAACTTCTTTTATTGAATAACAGGGGCTTCTGCATCTCAAGAAAAAATACTAAATAAAAAATAACTTTAAGTCTCATAACAAATGAGTTACAAAGTGTGAATATACTGCTCCAACAGTCACCCAACTCAGAACTAGTGAAAGAATGAGAGAAGAAGAAGACTTATACAAAGGGCTCCAAGAATTCAAATTTTGAATTTTGGCTCCAATTGTTTGATGTTTTTTCAAACTCCAACCTCTCCCTCAAATTAGGCATCTGACTGAAAGAAACACCTCAAAATATGCATAAGGAGTTTTGAATCTAAAAACAACCCAAAGGGTCGTGCATAACTGAAAATACCTCAAAAATAGGGTTGTAACTGCAAGAAACAATGAGTTAAGTGCCTCAAAATTCTCCTTGATGGATACTCCACCTATTTAGACTCTTAACTAAAGATGAATTGTCAATCAAGTAACCAAAGCTCCTATTTTTGCTCCATATGTTTTCCAATTTCTTCAACCACCTCCTAGATGCAAGCAAAAGCATCAAAGCTTCATTTAACTCCCTTTTGAACTACCACTTTGAAAATTAACTATAGCAATTTTATTTTGCATTCATAAATAAATTATATTAAAGTGATTTATATTTCCACCACTTTAATAAAGTTTTACAAATTTTGAATTTAAATGCAAAATAGAAAAGAGTCTTGATAAAGCCATATACAAAAGGCTTATTTTGACTAAGTGTGCAAAAAGGAAATGCAAGGCATATTAGCATGGCAGAAATTTATGAAAAAGAAAGCCTAAAACAAAAATAAAAATCTTTTTACTTTTGTCAGCCTTTCTTAGGGTTTTAAAACCCTAACTCATTCATTACAGGCTTTATTTGATCTTCACTTTCATTCACTTCCCTGCTATTTTTGAAGGCGCCGCCATGGAGAACCTAGGTTGAGCTTGAACCTCTTAATTTCTTGTTGTTTCTGAAGGTTTTCTTGAAGATATTCTACAAAAAATGCATGGTAAGTGCTTCTTAATACAAATTTGGAAAATGTTCTTCATTTTTCAAAATTATTTGAAGTTTTCTTGGCCGTGGCATGGTAAACTTATGATGAATTCTCTTTTACTTTCTCTATCTTTGTATTCAATACCGCCATGGATGCCTCCCTCCTGAACATTTGAAAGAAATTTCCACACGAGCTTTCGATTAGTTTCCCTCCCCACAGAAACTTAGGTGAGTTCTTTGCTTTTCAGTTTGTGTATAACTAAAAATAAGCTCGATTTGAGCTTCTCTGAACAAGAAAAATATGGAGTTCTTTCTATAGGAAAAATGAGTGACATTCTCTGCATTTTCCATCATATAGGCCGCCATACCTTATTATTTCTTTATCTCTGCAAAAGACGGTTTGGTTTGAACTCATTATAAGTGAAACCCTTGACTTTCATATGCTCTCAATGATTTATAGCCACATATTTTTTTCCCTTCATTTGGGTATTTGGTTTTGTGACTGTATTTTACATTATATGTAAGAAAATCCTTTGTAGTTTCTTAGCTGCCATGAAGATTTTTCTGGGTATTTTCCTTTTGTCTTCTAGAGTTTGAGATAAACTCATATCTATAAGCTGATTACTCGAGCCATTGCTGTTACAAAAAGAAAATGAAGAAACGTGACATTTACTGAAATACTCTCCATGCTTTAAAACATAAAATATTTCATTATTTCCTTGAAAAAATTGTTGAAAACCTCCATTCATGGATTTTCTTTCGAGCTTCAGAATTTCTCTGTATAAGAGATATTGTATATGGCTTCTCTTTATCACTGTATATTTCTTTCCATGATACAAAGGCATGACAAGTGATACATTGTTGTCTCTTATTAGTTTATAACAGTATCCCCTTATATTTGTAAACAATGCATTATGAAAATGCACTTATCTTGTCATTTATATCTTGCATACCTTAAACAATCAAGGACAACAAAAAAAATGAAGTGTCATTTTGTTTCTGTCCAACATGTTCATTAGTGATGATCTTTTAACTCTGAGATTGTACATTACTACCTTGAAGATTTTGCTTGCTGCTCCACTACTTCTGAGGCATTGTTCAAGAGTTATGACTATTTATTCATAATCTTATATCTCTTCTTAATCAATTATAAGAATTTCCAAACATCACTCCTATATCTTGCATTGATTGTAATATCATTGCCATCATGACAGTCCTGCAGCATAACATATCTTTGAATTTTGAGTTTTATGCCAACATGTGACTGTTCAATGACCATTGTGACCACTATTCTCTTTGAATACTTATAGAACAGTGTGTAACATAAAAAAATGAATTTTATATGAATGAATCACTGCTACATTTCATTGCTTCTATTTTTTCATTGCAAACAATAATCACTGTACTTTCTGATGATGCCTTTATGTTCCTATGATCTTCTATAAAAGGATCTACACTTTATACCTATAGCTTGTCATTTTGCTGTCATTATTATCATTTAAGAATTATTTCATTGAATACCACTATTCCATTGAGCTTCTATAGTTGCTCCTTGAAGAAATACTTTGTAAACTTAATATGTATGCCTGTTCACTATCATTCTATGACCATGTTGATATGATGACTTTTAACATTGCATTTCCCTCTTAAATAAGCTCAATTGAGCTCATTATTTGATAAACTCAACATGTTGGGCTCAACCCTTGTGGAAGCCACATTTACCCCACATGCCATAATAAGATGAAACAAAACAACAACATTACTTTTCCTATATCTGTACAAGAAGCAAACAAGTTAGATAAAAATAGTGAATTTGATGATTCTCTGATGATTTGATCTAGCGCTTTTGTATTTATATCCCTGACAATGACTGAGTTGATTTAATATAATAATGGCTGCAAATTATATGTCTGTTGATGAAACATGTAATTGGATTTCATGCTCTGAGCTCTAACAAAATCTCTCAATCATCTGTAGGTGCATCTCGAAATCTGGAACAAGAGGAGCTAAAGATACGGAAGATCAAGTTGATGATTGAAGGATGAACCTTACATCATCCCTTAAGGAAATGATAGACATGACCTCCTCTTATGTGTTTTTTCCTTTAATTGATCTTCATATGTATGGTTTACATTCATTGTTGAATTAAATCAGCCTAGTCATTCACACGGCTTGTGTGGGATTACAAAAATATTGATTTTAATAAATTAGCTACTTCATATCATGTAATGACTTGATTTCTTCATTTGAATTTGTTTTAATTACACAATATGAAATAACTAAATAAAACTGTTTTAAGCATATGTTTTTGTGTAATCAAGATGAATGACAATTTTCACATACCTTGTTCCAGAACCACAATTATTTTATGAAAAACAGTAATAACATACACTGCAGAAAATAGTTTAGCTTCACAAAAAACATCCTTTGAATGTTTGTTTTCTGAATGCAGTCCATTTTGTTGATTTTTCCAGATTGCTCAACAGTTTTACACAAACTATTGCATAATTTTGTAAGTCAATTCTTTAAAACCCTTCATTCAGAAAGTAGATATTCATTGGATGGTCTATGCATCAAATTTTATACCCCACCAAATAATTGCCCATTAAAAATTCTCTAATTTAAGCAGGAAGAAAAAAATTAGTAACAGGTTCTTTTGATTTCAAATTACAATTACAATTCATTTGAGAAACACATACACATGAACAAATAGGTAAATCTACACAAAGAATTGAACTCTAGATTTACAAGGCAAAACCCTTACGGGAGAAAAAACCACACACCAAGTAAAGTCACTTTGTATTACAGTAAATAATGTTTACATTTAGAGTTCCAAACTCCACTCTCAGATGTTAATTCATAACAACGAATATTTCCCAGACCAACCTCGTACACAGATCCTTAATACGGATTTTGTTCTTGCATACTGTTACAATGCTTGTAAGCATACAAAGTAGAACATTGACCAATTGATCCTTCACAATACAGAGTGATTATCGTCAACCAACCATGGCCGCTTCTGTTCCAAAAAACCAACTATTTCAACTATATCAGCTTCGACATCTGTTCAATTTCCAAATCAACCGTCAACCAACCATCAACAGTACCAACCATCACTTTCCTACCTGGCATTAGTTGGGTTCACCATGACACGTGTGTCATGTTTGAAGCCCACACACCCCACGAAATCACTCAGGACTCGCCACGAGAAGTGTGAGACTAACGGGCATCGTTAGATTTAATCTTAATCAATCGTTGATCAAGTCGACCTATGTCAATCGCTCAACAATTTTGCTCACTTCACAAAAGTATGTCGGTCTTCATCACAAAGGAGCATGGAATAAATGAGCACCGTTGGATTAGATCTTATCATGACCACTGATCAACACCATAGTATGTTATACTATCATGGTTCCCATTGCCTCCATCATTCACCATGAGTTATCAAGCTAACAAGTGTCCACTACTGAGCCAATCCATACGAAGTCGCTATGTCGCCCAAAATCTTAACTTCACAACCTCTATCAGAGGTTATGAATTTCTCAAAACCCGTGAGATAGAGGAAAATACGCCAAGTTCTAAGGTTGCAAGCCAAAAAGTTGAGGCACATTTTCCAACATGCTCCCACTTGATGAAGACTTACTAGCTTCTTCCAAACTCAAAGTTATTTAATATCATAGGCCCCAAGGCCCATTGAACTAGCACACCACCTATGCTCTTCTGTGCTCATAGGCTTTGCCAATGCATCAACAAAATTCTCTAGAGTATCCACCTTTTCAAGATTAACCTTTCCATCCTCCACCATATCACGAACGAAATGATACTGAACATCAATGTGCTTCATCCTGGCATGGAAAGTAGGATTTTTTGGCAAACAAATAGCACTCCGACTATCATAGAAAATCGTAATCTACCCCACATTAAACCCAACATCAGAACACAAACGTTTAAGCCAAATGAATTCTTTATAGGCATGTCTTGCTGCCATATATTCTACTTCCGTAGTAGATAAAGCGACTACAACTTTCCGCTTGCTCATCTAACTAACTGCACCACCATTCAACCTGAAGATGTATCCATTGGTGGATTTCCTGCTGTCAATGTCCCCTGCCCAATCAAAATCCACATAACCTTGAATGTTGAGGGATCTCTATGACCCAACCAAGTTACCATGATAGCACAAAGCATACTGAGAGGTACCTTTTAAATACCTGAAAACTCTTTTCACAACATCCCAATGTGGTCTACCTAGATTTTCCATAAAATGGATAAGAAATCCCACTATTGGGGCAATGTATGGCCTCATACAGACCATTGAATACATTAAACTACCAACTGTACTTGCATAAGGGACTCTGGTCATGTCCTCCATCTTGGTAGGAGATTTTGGACAATCTTCAACAAATAGCTTTATTCCCTGAAACACTGGAACAACTAGTTGCTTGCAATTAGTCATACCAAATATCCCTAGGAAAATATTGATATAATTACTCTAGCTAAGCCAAAGCTTTCTACTTCCTCTATCCCTTTTTATTTCCATCCCCAGAATATACCTTGCTACACCTAGATCTTTCATTTCAAACTTTACTGACAATTGAAATTTTAGATCGGAAATCATAGTCTTACTATTTCCTATGAACAACATGTCATCAACATACAGGGAAATAATAAGAACTCGATCATTTTCAATTTTGAAGTACACACAATGATTAGATTTTGATCTTACAAATACCAATGACAACACAAACATGTCAAACTTCTGGTACCACATTCTAGGTGATTATTTTAAACCATACATAGATTTCTTTAACTTGCAAACTAGATTTTCTTTACCTTTTTCCACAAAGTGCTCAGGCTGGGACATATAAATTTCTTCTTCAAGATATCCATGAAGAAACATTGTCTTCACATCCATCTGCTCAACCTGTAAGTCATATGTTGCTACAATTGACAATTGAAATCTGATAGATGCCAGCTTAGCTACAAGAGAAAATATTTCTTCATAATCAATTCCCTCTACCTGGGAATAGCCTTTTGCAACCAACCTAGCTTTATACTTTTCAACACTTCCATTAGACCGATTTTATTCTTGAATACCCATTTACAACCAACAAGCTTTTGATCTTCAGGAAAGGGCACCAAACTCCAAGTTTCATTCTTTTTTAATGACGACATTTCCTCATTCATGGCTTCCAACCAATAATTTGATTTAGACATTTCGATTGCCTCTTTCACAGTCCTAGGCTCATCAATGCTTGTAATCAAAGCATAGGAAAAATTTACATCCAACATGGAAAAACCATACCTTTCAGGTTGTCACTTCTCACGTGTAGACCTCCTCACTAGGTGAGGTTGAGGTTGTGGTTCTTCTTCTTCTTCATAACCCTTAGAGCTGCTAGAGCTCTCCTCAGTTTTAGGTACACTTTGAATTTGTAGTTCCTCTTTATCTAGATTTCAAGGAAATTCAACTACATCATTCTTATTTTCTTCTTCTTCTGTCTCTAATTGTAGATCAACTATAAAAGGTTTCAGCTCTTGAAAGATTACACTTCTGTTGTACACAACCTTATTAGTAACATGATTCCAAAGCTTGTATCCTTTCACACCAATGCCATAGTCATTGAAGATACATTTTACAAATTTGTTTTCAAACTTAGATCTTTTCTCATTTGACACATAAACATATGCTTCACAACCAAAGACATGAATATGTCTCAGAGAGGGCTTCTTACCAGACCACGCTTCCATTGGTGTTTTGTCAACAAGAGTCTAACTAGGTGAACAATTAATCAAATAACATGTTGTAGCCACAACCTCAGCCCATAACTTATTCTCCAGACCAACACTAATTAATATACTTCTTCCTCTTTCCATTAGCATCCTATTTAACCTCTCAACAACTCCATTCTATTGTGGAGTATAAGGAGTAGTTTTATTCCTTTTAATCCCATGGTCTTTGCAATACCTTTCAAAATTTGTAGAACATAACTCACCGCCATTATTTGTTCTTAAGCATTTAATTTTCCTTCCAGTCTGATTTTCAACCAAGTTTTTAAACTCTTTAAACTGACTAAACACTTTTGATTTACTTTTAAGAAAGTATACAAATTCCCTTCTCGAATAGTCATCAATAAAATAAACATAATATTTAGACTTTGATAACGAAGAAACATCCACTGGACCAAATACATTAAAGTGAACATAATCCAGTATATTAAATGACTTATGAGGACTAGAGTAAAAAGAAACACGGTGTTGTTTTCCATAAACACAATGTTAGTAAAAATCAAACTCAAGGTTACAATCATTAATCCCTTCTACCAGGTTTTTATTTTTCAAGGCTTTTAAGCCTTTCTCTCCTATGTGACTGAGTCTATGATGCCACAACATAGTTTTCTCTACTGGGAGTTTCACCTCCAAAGAGTTTGCACCCAGAGGAACTTCGTTCTCCTTCTCTACACGAGTAGCCTTTTCTAACTTTATCGAGACACTGTTACATTGAACAACTTGTGCGTCCATCTTGTACAAAGTACCAATTCAAGCACCCCTTGCTAGCACCATCGAGCCCCTAGTCATCTTACAAACACCACTTGAGAAAGAAACTTGTACATTGACATCATTAAGCTTACTTACAAAAAGAAAATTTTGAGCCAAACCTGGTATGTGCATTACACCATCAATCCATTTTATTCTTCCATTAGGGAATCAAATTCTGACTCTTCCTCGGCCAATAATTTCCAGAGATGAATCACTTTCCAGATACACCTTTCCACCAACATACTTTTTGTACTTCCTAAACCAATCTCTGTGAGATTTCATGTGAAAAGATGCACCTAAGTCAATCAACCAGACATCATCTGATGCCTGAGTTGCCAAGGCTACAATGAAAGCATCTACATCACTTTGAGAAGAATCATTATCTAAAGAGTTGTTGTTGTTGTTCTTCTTTTTCTCTTCTTTACAATCCTTCTAGACACGACCAGTCTGCCCACAATTCCAACATTTCACCTTGGACTTCTTTCCAGGAGACTTTGATCTCCCTTCAGATTTAGATTTGGACTTCTTGTATTTCTTCTGCCTCTCTCCTTTGATCTACCCCAAACAACAAGAGCCTCCTTGGCCATCTTAGAAGATTTCCTTCGCATTTCCTCTAAAAATAATGAAGCAACCACATATTGCATTTTAAAGGTGGTTGTTGTACTTCTAATAGCCATTACCAGATGATCCCAAGTGTTAGGTAAGGAGCATAATAGAAGTATACAATGATCCTCCTCCTCTATCTTCACACCCACATATGCCAACTGTGCAACAATCATATTAAATGAATTCAGATAGTTTGCTACGAATGTTCCTTCTTCCATCTTCAAGGAGTATAACTTCTTCCTTAGAAATAACTTATTCACCAAAGACTTGCCCTGATAAATATCACCAAGTTTCTTCCATAATGAAGATGTAGTCTTCTCCTCATGGATGTTGAAGAGAACAAAATCGGCCAGACAAAGTCTTATCAACCCTCTAGCTTTTCTATCAGTGAGGTCCCAATCTTCTTGTTTCATGCCTGATGGTTTTGTCCCCATAACAAAAATCCAAAGATCTCTATCCACCAACAGGTCTTCCATTTTGAGTTTTCACAACTCAAAATTGCTGCCATTAAATTTTTCAATTTCTATTTTTCCTGATGTGCTTGCCATCTCAATCTGTAATCATGACAACTAGTTTTTCTTTGCAAGACTTCCTTTGGACAAGACTAGCACAAAAAACCTGACTCACCCACAAGGATGACACAACTGGCTAGGATTTGATACTACTTGTAAGGAAATCAAGATGCAGAAACACCTTCCAAATGCCAATCTTATTGGAGAAATAATGCAGATGCCACTTTTGATTTCAAATTACAATTACAGTTCAATTAAGAAACACATACATAGGAACAAATATATAAATCTACACACAAAATTGAACACTAGATTTACATGGGAAAACCCTTACGGGAGAAAAACCCACACACCAAGTAAAGTCACTTTGTATTATAGTAAATAATGTTTACATATAGAGTTCCAGACTCCACTCTCAGATGTTAATTCATAGCAACAAACATTTCCCATACCAACCTCATACATAGATCCTCAATACAGATTTTGTTCTTACACACTGTTACAATGCTTATAAGAATACAAAGCATAACATTGACCAATTGACCCTTCACAATATAGAGTGATTCCACTATTCATTGCTACTTCAACCTATTAAAACAATAGGCCATACTCTTTTTCATGTAGGTGATAATACTAAAGACTCCCTTTTAACAAGATATATGCCCAAAAGTAATACAATAAAAAAGGAATTAATTACAATTAAATTTTTGCATTTGATTTATGTATGGGAAAAAAACTAGGAATGAAGATTATGAATTTAATTCATATTATAATATGTCCTCAACAATAGAGAATAAATAGATAGGGGAAATGGAGTTGAGTTGGTGAAATGAAATTTCACACATTTGAATAGTCGAGGAAGATATGGAAATAACAGAGAGAGTGGATGGTCTAAGGAGAAGAAGTAAATGAGTCATCGAGATTATTCCAACACCCCATGTTGTCTAGATCACTAACACTCTTCGAATATTTTAAAAATAAAATTTCACTTGTCATCTAAAAAAGTAAACTTTAAAATGCCAATACAACACTAAATAATATTTTTCATTATTTAAATTTTTTTGATCTTCATCTTGTATGCAACACTAGACCTTCAATCCATGTTGTCTCTTGAACCCCACAAAATTTTAGATTCCCTATCAAGAAAGAAATCATATTAAGGTTGGTTATTACTGTTGCAATGACCATATTGAATACACTTTAGTCCAAAACAAAGAAGAATCAAATTTAAGGGTGTATGAAACTTTCTATTTATAAATTCTTAAAAATTCCACTTAGTATAATCAATATCACATAAGAAGTTAAAAGTTTGTTCAAGTATAGCATTCCTTGAAATTATAGGTATGTTCCTCATTAACATCGAAACCCTAGTAGAATGTAGTATAAACCCTATCAGAACAAAGAAAAAATCCTTGATTGATCACGTTGGAAATAACAATAGTGGGTCAACTTGCTGCTATACAAAACAAAATGAAAACACTATTAGACTTGCTGGCATGCTCTCAACAATGAATATGGGTCCTATAGCTACCACACACATTAGATAACAAAGCTTGAAAGATATGAGGTTGAAGGAAAAAAATTTCAAGTAGGAGGAGATTCAACTGAAGGAAAGTTGGATGCCCTTAAACTAAAGGAGATGAACGTGGATACACCTGAGATAGTAGAGAAAGGTGTGAAGAATATTAAGAAAAGACAAGATAATAGATAAATGTATGTGGAAACCTCATATTTCCCAACAAACCCAAATTAGGAAGGCAATGCTGATAGAGGGGACTACACAATGAAGATAGAAACCAACGAGGAAGCCAATAAAATATTAGAATTTATGCTTCTTGATGAAGTAATCAAGTGTATTTATAACTATCAATAGATATTTTTTATCTTGTGTTTTTTTTAGAGGTATGTCATCATAAACATTTTTTAAAAAATGTACTAATTTAATTGGAAAAATAAGGGGTTGGGAAGTTGAGGCTTCGAGAGGGTTAGGAAAGGGTTATGTGTCCTATAGATTCAATTTTTTTGAACATATTTAGGTTGTGGTAAAATATTGTACCTGGGTCATTTATGGTCAAGTTTATTATTTATAGGCTTGGACCCTAAATTTTCATGTTGAAGGGCCCTCAAGATCCTATTATCCAATGTCAGTTGAGCTTCCTTTCTTAAATATGGTCTTCAAATTTTTTTTGAGGGATATAGTAGCACAACTTGGAAGAGTTATTTGGTGTAAGAATAATTGAAATACTTTTTCCAACCTAAGGGTACATCCTAGAGTTTGTGTGGAAATGGACTTAAATAATTAGATTCCTAAGATATCAAGTTAATCAACATTAGGTTCAAGTTTTCCTAACCTTTAGTGTATCTAAATAAACCTTTTTTTTTTTTACTATCAACATGAAGGTTACTTCATAAGATATTGCCTTATTAGATGGAATGAATTTGTTTAGCCACAAGTTTTACCTAGAACCAACCAACAGTCTTTACAAACCTCGTTTCATCCTTCAATACTGCCTAAGGCCTCTACAATTTCATAAAAAAATAGATAAAGCAATCTTCAGATGTTCAATGTAATAATAATAAACCTTGTGTTACTCCTATCCCTTCTTATAAATATGTGATGGGGTTAGACGGTTGGAGATAAGTAAGGAAGAGAAAAGAGCCTTCTAGGTCTTCTATGGTTTAAAATAGTATCACTGAATCAGTTGTAGCTCAAAATGGTCCTATGGCCTCTCAAAATTATCCTCCCTTAAAAATTCACCCTTCTTCACGGTCTCTAGTTCAAACTTCTATGTCCCCCATCCACAAGGAAAATATTAAGATCCCCCTCAACAACTACAAAAGAGTCAAGTCCTTCTGGCCAATCCATTGCTCTTGCTAACCACTTTCAAGTTCTTTCACAAGAAGAAATCATTTAATTTTTCTTAACCTTGAATTGAAAAATTATAACATGGAATGTTAGGAGGATTTCTCTCCCTTGTCACAAATATGAGATTGAGAAGATTATCATTAAGTGGAAACCTGATGTGATTTTTTCGTAGGAAGTCAAACTCAATGGTCTTCATCTTGATTCTTCTCTATGAAATGTATGGAGAGATGCTACTTATCTCTATACATTGCATAGAGAAGGTCAAGGTGGGGTTGTTATTGGGCTGTATTTGTGGATCAATAAAAAAATTATTAATAAAGGGGAGGACCGATCACACAATTATGTGTGGGCCTTGACCTTTATCAATGGATAGTCTATCAATTTCTATTTTGTATATGCTCCTAATAATGAAAAGGAGAGGTGTACATTATGGGATTAGATGGATAACAATATACCTAATATATATTGGGTTATAGGAGGTGATTTTAATATGGTGGAACATTTTATAGATCGTATCTAGCATAACCATGTTAAGCTAAGTACGAAAGAATTTGATAAATGGTTGAATTTTCATAATTATGTTGGGATAGTAGAACCAATATAAAATAATGTTCTAGCCATGTCCATAACCGGTTCACCTAGTCTAACTAAATATTTGGAGATGAGAGAAAGTTGTTGGAAGATTGAAGAGATTGTCATTGATGATGCAATATTGGCAACATGAGCATGATATGTACATAATGTAGGATACATTATTTTCATTAATTTCAAAATTTTTGTGGATCATCCTAACATGTTTTAGAGGTATTGTGAAAGACATTTGTGCAAGTTGAGTTGGTTCAGAAAGTGCAAAGATGTAGAAATTTGACTAAGTGTCAAACCTGCCAGTTCAGGGTTATAGAGTATTGGTTTTTGGGTCCGCACCACTCCACGAATGAAGATTTTTCTCTGTGACTCTAACCTATTATTTCTATTATTAGAATATTCTAAATCCAATATTTCATTTGGTTTGGCGAAGTATTTTGGGAGATATGAATGACAGAGTCTCATCTGGTATAATACAATCATTTTCTGTATAGTATGTCAGTGTGGGAGATTCCACACTCCTTTGTGGATGAATCTTTTGTGTTGCAATGCTGAAGATAACCTACCAGATTTTAGTTGAGTAGGAATTTTGGATGGCATCATGTGTTGAGGTCTACGTATTGTGAATTTTGTGTATAGATAAAGGTTTATTGGTTTACGTCTTATTTGGGGCCAGCCTAACATGTTTGATGTCTTGCAAAGAATGGATGCGTTTGTCTTATGTAAGATCTAACATAGGTCCATCCTGACCTATCTTAAGGTGATTTGAATTTTGTATTATGGCATGAAGTTTAGATGAAATTTTTTGGAGGCTGACAAGTTTAATTTTGTATGTTACATCCAATTAGGCAAACCTAATTAATGTTACACTTGATGTGGATATATATAGATTGATTTCAATGTTTTGGGATGATGAGCAAATGTAGACAGATAGATGACATGGTGTTCCACCTACATGTGTATGATGTGAATTTGATTAGAGTTGTGTGAATTGTATTGCAAGGTGTGGGAATATAGAGTAGAGAAGAGCATTGATCCAGATCAGTGCAAAGTTTGATATTGTACATCATTAGAACTATAATCTAGCATATTGTAGATGCATTTGTATTAGTTCAAATAGGTTGTAAGTCACTCCTTTCTCCTATATTATTCTCTATGGATAGTGAGTCCACCTGAAGTGAGCACTTCTGTAATATACTATATCCATTTATAATATATTGTGAGCTAATCCTCACCATGGTTTTTCCCACTTTGGGTTTAAATCCACGTAAAAATCCTGGTGTTCATGTGTTATGTGATATTGTGGTTGTTTCATGATTTATTTTCTTATATAATTTGAATGTGCTTTGGTAATTGGATGGCTAATATTTGAATGGTTTAATAGAATACTGATTCACCCCCCCCTCAGTATTTCGAGTGTTCAACAAAAGTTTAGTAGGAAGATATGTTCTATGTTTCTCCTAATTTGGAGTTGATTCAAGAGCCCTCTGATATTTGGATAAGGGTTGATTATTATACTACCCTATCAAACCATTCCCCATCCTTTTCTCCAATTTTGGGTTGGAAATTAGAAAAGTGGAGTACCACTTACCTTATAATCTTAACACTTCTCACTTAAAAAAATCCCTCTCGTGTTGTTGCTCTGGTTGGCATTTGAAGTTATATACCCAAGATGAAAGAATAGGAGTCTCATAGATAATGGTGGAATCATGATATTTCTCAGTATGTTGAGTTCATATGCTCCTTTTGGAGAATAATAGCTTGGAAAAATAAATGTAAAAGAGAAATCCCTTCAAGGAAAATTCAACATACTAGAAAATTACTTTTTTCCAATCTGAATTTAATACTAGCATTCAAACTTTTATAGCTTCTATAGAAGCTCAACTTTGTAAACTTGACATGTATAGGGGTCAAGGAGATAAAATTAGAGCCATATTAAATTGGATTAAGGAGAGCAATTGAGGTTCCAAGTACTTCTTCAAAATTTTAAACTCTATATATATAGGAAGGAGTATGTCAGAGCAATACATGATGAAGCTAGACATATTTATATGAAGTTAGAGAAGAGATAAAATCTATGTTCTAGAATTTCTATGAGAATAGTTTTAGGGAAGATACTCATTGGAAATATGCTCAACTAATATTGGAAGAGTGTTAAAGATCTCATTCCTAAGAAGGTGGATTTTGAGTATAGTCAATTTCTAGATCATGAGCTATCTATTAATGATCTAGAACATGCAATGTTTTCAATGGACCCTTATAAAATTCTTGGGTTGTATGGGGTTTTAGTTGAGTTTTATCAAATTATTCGGCTATATATTAAGGAGGATTTTTATCTTTTATACTTGGAGGCTTTGGAGCAAGGCTCTTTAAGACATATTATTAATAAAGGTATAATTAAGTTTCTTCCAAAAGGGAAAATAAAGACTCTATCTTTGGATGGGGTAAGTGCACAAAGATGGGGGACCAAAAAGGGGTCTTAAGTGACCACTTTTTTTATGAAATCATGAAAGACTGACCTTGGATGAGAAATTGAAGATAGTTACACTCAAAATTTTAAGATGCAACAAAAATAAAAGTCATAGTTCTCTGAATATACTTTCTAAACTACTTATTTTTTTTTGAAAATGGTAGACGTTAAGGGGTTCAAAAAGGGGTACCACACAAATTGGTCTTGTTTTTTCAAAAAATATAATATAGTGTTTGGTGTGGCCCCCCTAAAATGTTAACTTCTTTTTAGTATTTTAAAAATATCATTAGGGAAAAATTAGCTAACACCATGTAGTTTATCACTGATTATTTTGCTAATTTTTTAATGAAGATATGATTTTTTACTAATTTTTAAAGTGGACACATCTTGAAAAACAAAACTTTGAGTGTGCTCCTCCTTATTTTTTTGAAAACTAATTAATTTTTTTTTTTTGAATATGTGTAGAATGGAGTCTAGTTTCTAAAAATTTAATTTATTTGAAATTTTAATGAATGGCTAGAAAATAAAGTAAAAATACCAAACATTGGTTTTTGACAAAAAACGAATACACCAACAAAATAAATTAAAGATGAAAACCTTAACATACTCAAAATGTGAAAAAAACTACATGGTTAGATAACTAAGAGAGATCTTAACATTACCATGGTGTTTTTTTGATTTGACCTTGAAACATATGTAAACTTGATGGGGAGCACATTTGAGATTATGTTTTTTTTTTAGAATTTGGAAAAACACATATTTAGGCATCAGAAAGTTAATCCAAGCCTTTGGGTTGGAAGCCCTAGAAAAATCCAAGCCAAAAGCTTGGAAATTCCCAAAGCAGACAAAAACACAAGCATGCTATAATACACTCGTGTTATGTATAAATTGACATAACATGAGTACATTATAACACACTCGCATTATGTGCAATTTGACATAATGCGAGTGCGTTATAACACACTTACATTATGTGTAATTTGACATAACACGAGTGCATTATAACACACTCACATTATGTGTAATTTGACATAATACGAGCACATTATAATGCACTCACATTATGTCTTATTTAAACTTAGTTTTTGTATGTATGTATGTATGTATGCATATTGATATAGGAGTTCCTAGAGATACTTAGGTGGTTGGGACAAAAATAAGTATGTGAGCTTAATAGAAAAACTTTGGGCAATGATCCCATGAGATTCTTTGTCAAGTAACCTTTCCATGTGATGAGAGATAGTGAGACTAATGGAGCTTGGTGTGAGTCTTCATAAGGTGTGGTGCTAGCCATTATTAATGCATCACATCCAAAGTTTAGAAAATTCCTAGAAGATATGACTAATCATATTAAGCCATTGGTTCCCAAAAAATGTCACAACCTTCTAAAAGAAGAGAATTTTTTTTAGATTTGAGAGTGTTGTCACCCATGGAGATGAAAAAAATTAGCACTTACCCTTACAAGGTATAGTTCCACCATTAGAAATCAACACTTGAAAGATAGAACAAGGGTGGATAAAATAGTTGGGTCGTGCTACCCGATTCCTGCAGTCTAAAAAAAAAAAAAAAAAGGTGGATAAAATAGTTTTCTTGTTTGACCAATTTAGGGTCAATGAAATAATGAGTGTTGATGGAATCAATTAGAACTATGAGGGCATGTTTCTTGAAAATAACTTTAACCTTCATGTTCTAGGGGGTGGATATTCTACCAATGTATATGTGCAAATATTTTAGGAGGATCACCAGTACGTGGATCCATAACCAAGGGTGATTCCTCTTCCTAGATTTTTTGGTCATCTTCCCACTCATCTACCTTGTTTGGAAATTCCATATCAAGAAAATATAGCTTTTGTTTGACACAATGATGATCAAGGGTATTTTTTTCATCACAATTATAACACAACCCTTTTTCTCAAGTGATGAGCTCTCATTTCTACTTCATTGAGATGTTTTACAGGCATGGCACACAGAGTTGAATTATAAATAAGATAATTCACCATATTAGGCTTGAAGGACTGAACATAGAGAAGTGACAATGAGTTGTTGACTTATCTTCTACAACTTTTTCCAAACATGTGGCTACTATCATATCCTTAGATTTAATTTTTTTAACCTCAACATGTATTTCCTCCTTGAGGCAACTGATGAAAAAATAATTGGTGAAGAAAGAATCTATCATGCCTTCAATTTGGTTGGAAAGTTTATCAAATTCAATTTGGTAGTCATACATAAAACCTAGTTTTCATAATTTGATTGAAGATCTTGTAAACTCTTAACAGGTACATGTGACTAAAGTAAAAAAAAATGTGTTTTGAATTTAATCCAACTAGGTTTAGGATTGACCTTTCTATACTATGTGCACCACTAAATTGGTTTTGTTTCCAAGTTGAGTGAGATAATGGGGACCATGTTCCCTAAGGAATATTATGGAGAGTAAAATATTTTTCATCACAATAGATCCAACTAGTAGGGTATGTACAAATTTTTTTAGGGAAATCAAGTTTGGGTCCCTAAGGTATAATGTTGGTGTGAGAACTAGATTCAATATTGTTAGAATTTAGGATCTTAGGATACTAATCATTATAAACAAGATATAAACTAAATAAAATGATAATAATACAAACATAGATTTTACACATTACACAAGATATACATGGGGAAAATCCTTTCGGATAAAAAACCTCATAAAGTATCAATTTATTAAAACACTTACAATGCAATGGTCTATTATAACATAGACTGAACTTGGGGAATACTTCTTCATACTTCCACATGGCCAATAATACCTCATGTGCATAGTGATATAGTTCACAATATAATCTCCAAATTCCTGACACTCTCAAATGAGAGAGAACCTCCTTAAATATAGGAGGAAGGGTGACATAATACTTGAACAAGTATTAGTCACACCTATTTAACAACCCCCATTCATAAATAATCAATAATCTAATTATTCTGACTATAATTATTTCAAATGGGATATGCTTAATAAGCATATAATATATAAGGTTTTATAACCTTATATTAGAATAATATATAAATTTTATAAGGGTATGACCCCTAATAACATTATGTTCTAACAAATATGACTGAAGTGGTCATTGGAGGACTTGGGACTAGTTAGAAAAGTGAGAGATCAATAAGGGAGGAGATGCTAGATTCAAATTACTCTAATTTAGTATTTATTATGGCATCCATTTCCCTAGAGTGAGTATTCACCATTAGGAAGGGTTCCAAAGTGGCTTTAAAATGTGTGTCAAATTTATACACCAAAACGATCAACTTGAAGCTCTAGAGTATAGGTTTTAGGGTATTAGGTTGATGTTATACGTTATAGGGATGAGGTTTGAGGGTGTAGGTTTTAGGGTTTGGGGTATAGGGTTGAGAGTAAAGGGATAATGTGTTGAACACTTGAAATATTATGGGGAGGGAGTGAATCAATACTCAATAAAACTTATCCACTTTATCAACTCATACATTCATTCAATGCATCACATTAAATTTACAGTAAATGAAAGCAACATATATTTCATGCATCACATCAAAGAACACAAGAACCAAGGATTTATGAGAAAAACCCTTGAAAGAGAAAACCCACGACAAGGATTAGCTCATAATATATTATAACTAATTACAATGTTAATATAGAAAGGTGGAATCATTGTCCAAGGACTCACTAAAACCTAGAAGATAGTAGTGGTAGTAATGTTTTGATTTAGGAGATACAACCACCAATATTCTACAAGTTTCACTCAAAGAAACCTTAGAGATATCAATCCGAGGATGGAATGAGGGAAAGAGATATGCAATAAGGCATCCTAAGGTGTGATTAAAGATAAAAAGGGGGTTCACCACCAAGCTAGGGCTTATAAAGACAAGAAATGTAAATGACATTCAAAACCTAATGATATGACCTAGGAAATGAAACTAAAATGCAGAATAACAAATTGAAAATGAATAGAGGGGTAATTGGAAGAAAGATGGGGTCAGAATAAGCTCCAAAACCCTAAAATTATGCTATTTGAAGCTCACTGGGACTCATACGCCATTCTGGGCAATTTAGTCTTAGACTAGTGTTTCTGTGTAGAAAATGGAATCTCATAGCGACTATTCTGAATCCACTGAGGTTTGGAAAAAGAATTGTACTAGGAATCATACGCCGCAAGTGGCAATTTAGTCCCAATTTTAGGGTTTGTCTAAAATTCTAGTATTCTCTAGTGATTTCATGTAGCTTTTCTCTTGCCAAATCTCCAAGTTTGATAGCTTGAATTCTGCTTTGTAGAAGACTTTCTGTGATTTTGTAAATAAGGAGACAACTTTGACAACTTTCTTCAATCTTGCAACTTAGTCTTTAAAGATCCTTCAAGCTCCAAAACACCTAGATTTGCAATCACAAGTCAAAGAGAAGGAAAACTTGTTGATTGTTAGGGAATAGGGGTTTGCCTAGGTCAAACCCCATTTAGGTAATCAAACCTTATGATGAAACAATGAAATATGAAGTATGAAACATGAACACTGATGCCTTGAATGATGTATTGCAATGTAAATCAACAATCTAACATTAAGTGGCCATGTAAAATGTAGATATTGATCTTGAATTGGATATGAAACAATTCCTAACTTGGATCTTCAATGCTACATCAAGAACATTAGCTCAAAAACATGCTAGATGCACTATGCCTTTGACATGATGATGGTGGATCTTAAGTTGCTACAACAAATGATGAAGAAATTTGCCCTTGAATGCCTTAGAAATGATCTTGAATACTCTATGATGCTCTTGTGAAGTCTTAGGATACTTGAATCTTGATTGCTTAGTTGATCTTATGATTTCTTAGGTGAAATAATGATTTGAAACCTTGTTTATATAGGCATTCCATCCAACTTATCGTTTATTAGATCCCAAATGTCGACATTCATGAAATTTGAATCCAAAACCCTAATTTCTCACTCAAAACCCTAAAAAGGGGACAAATGGAACTCATATGCCACTTGTGGCTTATAGGTCCCATCTAGGTGGGACTCATACACCCAAGGTGGTGTATGGGTCCCACTAAGGCTTTTTAGGTTGAGGAAAAGTTGGGGAGTTAGGAAATTAAGTGTATCTATTGATCATGTTAGGATTTCAGTTGAAATAAGCCTTGAGATGCATAATAAAGGGTCTTAGGGGCCTATTAATGATGATATGAAGGTCATAAATGCAAGAGGTCCCAAAAATTAATGTGAAGGTGTAAATAAATACACTCTACAACACTAAATTAAGGAAAAATTAGGTCTATTTAGCTTAAAAAGGCCCTAAACCTAATGTGAATGTGTAAAACACATTACAACACTATATCAAGGCAACATTAGATTTATTTTAATGTTTAATCATTCCCAAATTAAGTGTGAAAAATGTAAAGGACGACATTTTTCTACACTAAATTTATCCCCCACTTTAGTGAGAGGAGGAACTTGCTTCAAACTCACAGTAAAGTAGACATTTAAGAGGGGTCCACGTGTATCGATGTGGATGGTCTAGGATAAAAAAGATCAAGGAGGTTGTCAAGCCCCTAGGATCCAAGATCCTATGTCAAACCAACATAAGCACAAAAGGACATGCATAGGGTGTATGATATGCAACAAAACAAGATACACAAACATGCAATGTAAAAGACATAAAGAAGAAAGATGAAAGAAAAGGTGGATCAAGCTTCAACCATTTTTCTTTCACATTGTGGATTAGATTTAAGTTGTTTATCTAAAAAAGATGCTCACTCTAAGGCAACAAAAATTTAGGCTGTCCGTTGGGTGAGTATCCAAAAAGGGTGGCTTACAAGTGGAACACATTGTCCACTATGCAAACCAAATGCATGCTCACAAGGGCTAGTGAAACCTCAGGCCACCCAATAGGTGAGACCCCAAAGAGGTGAGAAACATACACACGTGGCTGGTATGTGCTCACACACACAAGCAATTGGCTATGGGAAAGTCACACCTAAGTTTGACTCCCATACGTACAAAAAGACCAAAGCTATACCCCCTGGTAAATTTGATAAGGCACCACACAACAATGAACTTCAAGCTTCATGAGGCAAGCAAACCTTCGTATGCTTAACACCCATGAAAAAATAGGATGGCTCCACAAGAAAGAAAAGTGTGTCATACAAGGTGGCTATATAAAAAATGTTGTAAATGTAAAATAGTGTAAGGTACATTCAAAGGGATTTTGCTTAGTTCATGTAAGGTATCTACTTAGGGAGCATTGTGCTTAATGTCTCCAAGAGAGGAAAAGTCAAAGAAATATCACACTCTCAGAGGAAATCGAACCCAATGACACCACCAAGAAAGGGATGCATCACAAGAAGAAAGAAAAATCACACAGTGAAACATGAGTGTCAATTTATGCCCCCACTTTAAATTGGTTGCTAACACCATTGCTGTGAGCAATTGCTTTAAAGAGGCATGTTGAATTTTTGATTTATCCACACCAAGCCTATCTAAAAGGTTTACAATACACACATTAAGGGCGGATCCATTGTCAATAAGGGTTCTTTTTATCCCATTACTATTGTATCTAGCTATTATCATGAGAGGTTCATTTTGTTTTTGCACTTCTAGTAGGGGTAACACATCTTGATGGGAAGTAATGTCTAAGTTGACCGAAGTTATAGCTTGAATTTGGGCTGCTACTTCATTTTATTGCACATTAGGAGGGATAGGAACTTGTTGTAAGGCACTTTGAATCACACTATGATAATGAGGGGAGGCTTGACTAAGGTTCCATAATGATATCTTAGTAGGAGTATTCTTTAGTTGTTCAACAAGATTGCACCCTTTTCATTATGTAAAGGAAAATGAGGGGCACAAGGCAAGATAGGGTTAGGCAATGGGAGGGATGTTGAAGGCATTTTTCTTGGTTGTGGATTGTTTCTAGTGTTATATGTATGAACAACGATGTTATAATTTGATTGTTGTGAAACATTATTCTTAGGTGGGTAAAGGATAAGTTTGGGTATGTTTTGAGTTTGTGGTCATTGTGAGGGTGGGTAAAGAATTAGAGGATTCTTAGGATGTCCCACAGGGTATTTAGGAGGTCCACTAGTCAAGGGGGATCTAAGAGACACTTGCGCATTCAATACCTCAACGATTCAGTTTGTTGCATTTCTAATAAAGGGGAATCTAGTGTCATGTTTTCACCATCACCCAAGGAAGCCAAATTACTATTGTTTATGTTGTCATTTTCTTGCATCATGATATCCTCCCTAGGAGGAGATTTTTTAAGAGAACTACAAACTAGATGTTCATGACATTTAAAGGTTGGTTCTTCTAAAATGACTTCATCACAAGTAAGGGAGTTATCAATGGTTGTATTTTCTTGCTTATCAATGATGGAATTCTCTTGTTCAATAATTTTTTCCCTAGGGGAAGAGAGGCAACTAAGATTCTCATGAATTTCATCGATTGGATTTTCTTACACAAAGTATCTTCTTCACAACTAGGAGAGATACTAGGAGAAGAACAAATGTGATTGTCATGATTTTCCATAATTTCATTCCTTTGTCCCATAATGTCTTCTAAAATAGGATAGGTAGGGGAAGAAACATAAAGAGGGTTGTCATAGATCTTAAATAATTGATCATCTAACACCAACATATCTCCATCATTTACAATATTATCACAAGAGAGGAAGATGTTGGGAGTGGTATTTAAGTAAGTTTCAATGGTCTCTTGTTGTGTTATGTGATCGTCATAATTACCTATGGTTGTGTCCTCTTGTTCATTAGTGTCTTGCCCAATAAGAGAGGTAGGAGGAGAGAAACAACTAGGGTTCTCAAAACTCTCATTGATTGGTTCTTCTAACACCAAAATATCTTCTTCACAAATATGAGAGATATTAGGAGAAGAATGAATATGATTGTTATGATTGCCCAAGGGTGTATTCTCTTTCACTAAAGAATTCTCATAGGGGGGATATGAACTTTTTCTTAGCATGCCTAGATAGGTAAGATACTAACACTGTTTGACCAAAAATGAAAAGTACTTCTAACCATCTTATGCAATGCTTCAATAATATAAATAATGTATATCCAAAGACGAAAAGTAATTTTATCCCATGTATGCAAAAATTTAAAAATGTAAACAATGTGTATCCAAAAATGAAAAACACTTTTATCAAACTTATGCAAAGCTTCATGAATGTAAACATTGTGTATGCAAAAGTGAAAAGTAATTTTATCCATATTATGAAAAGTTTTGAAAAAAATGTTAACATTTTCAGATCTAATGATTTTTGCTAAGTTGAAATGATTTAGGAAAAAAATGACTACCCTAAATTGATGTTTTTGACCTAGACGCATAAAACAAAAGTTCTTGAAAATTTCCAAACTAATACTATAGGTTACCAAAAAGCTTAGTAAGTACATAAACAAGGTCTTTGATGTTGTAAAATGTAGTTCAGGCCTGATTTGGGACTAAATCACCTGAAGGGGCATATGTGTCTCAGTTAGGGTTTTTCAAGGGTTCAAATATTGAAAAACAATTCACACAAATACCTAGAAATTAGGTAAAACCACCTATACTGGGACTAAATCACCTAGAGGGGCGTATGAGTCCCAAATTAGGGTTTTTGCACTAATTTCAACAAATTTTGAGTGTGTTAGGTTTTTTGGTTTGAATGATGTCTAGACTAAGTGTAATTACATATTTCAAGTGAAATTCAATGATGCAAGATGAAAAAATGCAACCTATATGCACTTTCACTAAATGAAAGATTTAGAAACCCTAGATGCAATTTAAGTAATGCAAGACTAGGTAATGGGTGTGTGCAAGAAGTTGAGTGCACTTTTTGGCCAAAAAGTGGAAGTGTTTTTCCTGATTTTCAGAATTTGACACATTTGACCTTAAAATTTGAAGTACTTAGAGATGAAATCTTTAAAAAAGTCACTGATCATAAAATGTAGTGCTCAAAGTCTAGTTTCCAAATATGTAATTTATTTCAATACCCAGATTGTACAAATTGAGCTTTAATATGAATTTCTAAAACCACTATTTAAAAGTCATTTTTTTAACCATACCATGCACGTGTACAACATCCATATTTTGACTTAAATTATCATATTTTTCTAAATCCTTTTGGGAAAATTTTTGTGACTCACTGAAGCTTGTTCTTGATATTTTTTTGTAATTTTTTATTGAATATTTTTTTTGTTAAATTTTTATTAGGCAGATTTTTCATTTTGAAAAATCATCGTGTATGACATGCATAAGATGACCTAAACTTATCATTTAAAAAAAAATAAATTGAAAAGAATTGTCTGAAGTTTGTTCTCGTGCAATCTGTTTGTCAAAATGTTATGTTGATCAAAAGTTTTAAAATAGTAAAAAAACCCTGATATTTAAAGTTTATGGACCAATTTTATTAGAAATTAATTGAAAAATAGAAAAAATAATCCAATTGCAAAACAAATTACATATTTAGAATCTGCATTGTTTCATCTAAAATGGGCTTTAATTTCATCAGAAAATTCTACAAAAAAGGTCGTCAGCCATATGTCCAAAGTCAGTATTTTTCTTTGAGATTGTTAGGACCTTCAACTTGCAGGTCAAACTAGGTTGAAGGCCTAGGTTCGGACTTCCAATGCTTTTCCCGAACCAAAAACCTAGGAAAAAACCTGACCACAAAGCCAAAAAAAATTCAAATTTTAAAAAACGGGATCCCGATTATAAAACGGGATCCCGTCTTCTAATCGGGATCCCGTTCCCTATTCTATAATATTTAGACCATTGTAAAAGAAACAGGATCCTGTTTCCCGGCCAACGGTCCTCACATTCAATGCCAAAGAATGGGTTCCCGATTATAGGACGAGATCCCGCTTCTTATAAACAGGATCCCGGTTTTTATAAGCGAGATCCCATTTTATAAACGAGATCCCATTTCTTTTATTTAAATATACTGCAAAAAAATACTGTGAAGTCTGCAACTTCACATGTACGGCCGAGAGTAGTAAAAGTAAATTATTTTTCATTAGCTATTGTATTTACAGGTGGTGAACTTGATTTTTAGTTGATTTTATCAAATAGGGCATCATCTACACCATTTTTGAAGTGGAATTGTGTTATTTTTGTGCTTGTTTGGAGGAACAAAAAGTTTTCAATTTGCAATATGGATTGAATTTTTCAAAGGAGGCATGAAGAAAACAATTTTTAAAGTGGAATTGTGGTAGTTTTCTATTTGTTTTGAGGAACACAAGAGGAAGAATTTTGCCTTAATAGGTATTCAACTTCCAATTTGGATTGAATATTTTAAAGTATTTCACTATTAACATTCATTTGTGCTTGAGAATTTTATAATTATGGGAGATAAAGCTCGTAATAAGAGAAGGAAGACATTGACTCCTCAAGAAGTTGAAGCAAATAGAGAAAAAGAGAGACAAAGACAAAGAGAAAGAAGAATGAGAATGAAATCAATGAATGATGGTGGAGCAAACCAATTCAACAACTATTGAAGATGAAAACATTGAGGATACCATGGTTGTAGATGAAGCTAATTTGCAAGGAGTCAATTTGGAGAAGAATATGATTATACAAACAAGTCCTACTATGTCTTCCAATCCCTCTTTGAATGCTATGAAGAATGTTTGAATATGCACAAATCCAGGTACGTCTTCAAATCCACATGTTAGTGAAATGGTAAATTTGTATGTAGAAGTTTTACAAGATGTTGGACTTAATGATGTTGACATTAACTATATTCAAAGAGATGAAAATTTTATAGAATTTGTTGAAAACAAAAAAGAAAAATCTTTTGTTGCAAATGAAAATCAAAATAATCATTTTCTTGAAAATGAAAACAAAACTTGTATTTTTGATGAAAATGAAAATGAAAACCGTTTTGTTGATGAAAATGAAAATGAAAACCTTTTGTTGATGAAAATGAAGATGAAAATGTAAATGAAAATGAAGATGAAGATGAAAATGAAGATGAAAATCTAGAATGTGATGTTGAATTTAATGAAAATACTTTTTAAAATTGGAAGTGGTGGTTTACGATAATCTTCCCCGGTCAAATTCTCTGGAGGAAAATAAGAACACATGCGAATAAAATATACACCAAATTCTTTTATTATAAAAAAATTGCATTTCAATGTCAACTAATGATGCAATTGATGAGAATGCAAAAAATGAGGAAAGTAATGAAAAGGTTAGGCTTTTATGTTAAACCAAAAAGAAAAGATCAATCATTAAAACATGTTATGTCTACTGTTGCTAGTGCCATTCAATCTATTGGAAAAAATAGTCAATCTAAAGATAAAAACGCAGCAAGAAGAGCTATAACTACTACTATAGTTAATAAAGCAACTTTGAATAAAAGAATGGTAAGCAATATTAGTGAAGTTTTAAAAATACATCCTAAAACATTACTAAGAGCAGAAAAAAAGAAGAGAAAGTATAGAAAATGATCCTATCAATCAATGTTGGAGTTTCAGTGGATGACTACCAAGGTCTTGATATAAAATTGAATGTTGAAATTAAATCTTTGATCAAAAATATTGGCATGATAATACTAGGGTTTCATCTAATCGAAATGTTTTAAAATTAAGGGTGGGGTCCAAAGTTCGCGATCCTCACCCAAAACACCTATTAGATACAACACAAACTGAATTTTATAGAAAAATTTGTAGCGATTCAGTGTTACCTGGTAATATTAAAATAAGTCAAAGGTCTTTTGAAAATGTAAACCCTAGTATGTAAAAATTAATAAGCAATGAATATCTTGTTGTTGTAAAATACATGTTCAATTTCGCTTATTTTTATGATGTTTTTCAATATATAATGCTTGTACCTTGCATACTAACATGATTATATAGGATTGTGGTATTGATATGCCACCAAGCAATAAGAGAGTTTATTTTAGGTTTTTTTGTGAAAAATCTAATGATAAATTATTTTATTTAAGTTCTTATATTTCTGGACAATGCATTAACTATGGAAATCTTTCATTTTTAAGAATTTGTTTGCATGAAAGTGTTGATCAGATTTTGGACAACAATTAGTAGATGTCAAAAGATTTAGGAATGTTCACTATTCTTTAAAAGATGGAAAAAATAGGAAAGCAGGATTTAGTTACAAAAAAAGTTAGTGTGCATGCATTTATGAGTGAATTTAAGAAAAAATTGTACTGTGTAACATGTCATGCACTCAACATGCTCGATATTGATGGACAATTCTCAAGGATGTGAATCACATTTCCACTGGTACTATACTTTCGCTGGGTTGATTTTGCAGAGAATTATACTCTGTCCCGAAGAGGAAATTCAATCTCAATATTATAATTCAAGGCAAGTAGCTATGTTTGTCCATATTGTTTATAGACATGCATGATAGCACCGAGGATGATAGAAAAGTTTTGAGGGAGTATCATTTTTATTTGAGTGACAATGGTTACACTCATTAGAGTTTGTTCAATATTGTTTTAGTATATTTTATAGAAATTTAAGAGAAAGAGGAATCCATATGAAAGAACACCTCATATGGTTAGATAATTGTACGGGTAGTTCAAAAATGCTAGAATGTTCTATTGGTTAAGTAGGGTTCACAAGGAACTTAATGTCCAACATATATGGAGTTTTTTTGAAGCTGGGCATGGTAAAGGAGAACATGATGGAGCTAGTGCATGTGTCAAAAGAATTCTTGCTAGAGAACAATTAAAATTCAAGGATTCAGTAAAATTTAAAGATGAATGTGAGATTGTGGATTGGTGTAATAGAAGATTATTTGAACCTGGTTTGAGTGATTACTCTACAGTTCATCGATTCTTTTGGTTGGTGGAAGAAGACAACATTGCATCTAGAGTTGATTGTGAGATAATCAATGGATTTACTAAATGGAATTCATTTAAGAGTGCGACAACAAGCACATGGACTATTTGGACAAGGGAGCTTGCATGTTTTTTCTAGTTTTGTATCTCAGGAGATTGGGAAGCTTGTGAAAATACAGAATGGGTTGAATAGTGGGAGCAAAGATTGTTGACACCTGCAGAAGCACATAATCAATATGAAAGAACTATTGAAGAAAATGATCAATTGTTTGCATTTGAAGATTATGACCGTGTTTCAGACCTTGTACAAGAAGGTAATTTTAATTCAATTTATTTCATTTTATTTCACTTTATTAAGTTATTTTGTAATACTAAATTATTTATATAGATATGCACAAGTTATTAAATCGAATTTTGTTGGCAAGAAATGTGTATGCTGTTATTGCACCTGAGGGGAATGAAAAGCAAACAAAATATTGGTTGGCTCGTTGTGTGGAAACTAAACATAAGTTGATAGCACCTCGAGAAGATGATGATGGATTTCATTATCCAACAGGTATGGTGATCCCCTTAAGACATCCCCTTAAGCAAATTTTGATAACAAGTTTTAGATCCCCTTAAGCAATTTTTTAGAGCAAGTCTTTGATCCCCTTAAGAAAATTTTGAGAACTTATTTGATGATGGTTCTTGAACATTTTTTCCAATAGGATCGGTGGTGGTTCTTAGCACTTGGCTACGAAAATACTTGAGAAGAAAGAATGGTCTACCTGCATTCAAAGACTATGAAACACATAAAAAGATTATGCATTATTCACATTTGGTGGTGGCAACAAATATAAAACTAGAGCGGTATCATGGAAGACCTTCAAAAAAATTGTTGTGGTCAATTTCTATGGAAGAGCATGAGGCAATCATAGATGCATTGCAAAAAAGAGAGGATGCAGATGGTATAATGGAATAAGTAAATACAGGTAAATATAGTTTTAGTTTTATTTTGTCCTTTTAAATACATTAAATACATGTTTTGACATTGGTCAAGTGTGTTATTAGTTGAAATTGATTTCAATTGTCCTTTTATACATCCTTAAGGTATAATCACAAAAAGTATCTAGTCCATGCATATTCAACCTAGACAACATGGAATACTTGGTAAAAATCGGTAATTATTAGTTAAATTATAATTAAATACATGTTTTGATTACATATTGATATTGCTTGGAAATTAATAGTTAAAATTGATTTATTGTCATTTTTTGTATCCTTAAGCCATCATTGCATTGATCTCATACTTTAAAACAAAAAGGAGAGGATGCTTGGATTCAACCTACAAACATGTGTGGAATACTTTTAAATGTAGGTACTTGAGTTTTGTACATATAGATAGTTTTATATAAATTAAAATATGTATGTTTTGATGATTTCATTGATATTGCTTGTACCTTTTTGATATCAAGTGGTGTGAAGACCTACTACATTCTAGCCACAAGTTTGAGATGTTCTTGAGATGGCATATCCAAAATTTGTAAACATTGTTTTGAGATGACATATATGTACATACATACTTACAAAATTAAACATACTCTATGTACTTCTATGTATCAAATCAATATTCTATATATTTTGTTTCTTAAATGTTCATGTTTTCCTACTTTGAAACTTTACGTCTAAGTGTATAATCACTAAATATCATGCATACATTATTGTTAAATCAATTATATCCTTAAGACGTATTATGACCCCTTAATACATCCCCTTAAGAAATTCTATTATGACCCCTTAAGACATCCCCTTAAGGCATTCTATTATGACCCTTTTAGACATCTCCTTAAGACGTTCTATTATGACCCTTTAAGACATCCCCTTAAGACCCCTTAAAACATCCCCTTAAGACATTCTATTATGACCCCTTTAGACATCCCCTTAAGACCCATTAAGACATCCCCTTAATTAACATGCTCTATTATGACCCCTTTAGACATCCCCTTAAGACCCCTTAACTCATCCCCTTAAGACGTATTATAACCCCTTAAGACATCCCCTTAAGACGTTCTATTATGACCCCTTCAGACATCCCCTTAAGACATCATTATTTGTTTTGACAACTTATAAATTAGTGTTAGATGTTATTATTTATAGTATTTATTAATACTTTTATTCTCTAATCTTCTATGGTATTGTTTATTTCTTAAAATTTTATCCTTTCTAGTATATAAATAGATTGCTTTTGTTTGTAAATTATGATTTATTGACTGATTATTGATTGACGTGAATTGAATAAGTTCATTGAGTAATTATTGCTATTTATTGAATGTACATATCATGTATATCATGTATGAAATCACTAAATTTGCAAAGTATAAATATTAAAATGTCCTATATTAATCCATGTATGAGATCACTAAATTTCACATTAATGTCTTGACTATGAACATAAAATGCATAAATGTACATGTGTAAATTAAAATTTCAAACAATAATAAAGTCCATAATTTATGTAACATATTAAGTGCATGAAATAAAGTCCAAGAAAGGACATGAGAAACAAGAAATATAGTCCATGAAATAAACAAATATAACACATAAAATCACATGTTTCTAGGTCATGTACTATCTCTATAATCAAGAGACCTCTTCACACGATGCAGACTATGTGGATGACCTGAAACACTCTGTACAAGAGAAAGATGAAATCATATGTAAGACAATAAAAAATGATTTTAATGACAATTTAATTTATAATCCATCATAAAAATAAATTACCATCATATCTACGTCTGGATGTTTTGGTGCACTTGAAGCAACCTCTAAATTCTCTAAATCAATCTACATAAACAAGACACATAAATTCAAAATTAGATGTATAACTCTATAATTTTTTTTTTTTTTAATTCAATTTAATTTATAATTTATCATATTTTAATTGTACTGTATTTCGAGGTTGTGCACTAGGCTCTTCTCCACGACCTGTCTGTACATGCTCAACTACAAGATGTGTCTCATGTTATAAAAGAAAAATATTATGTAAAAATCTCATATTATGTATATATTCAATTTAAAATTTATAATTGACTTTAAATATAATAATTGACTTTAAATATAATAAAAAAATTAAATTACCATTTGATCTGGAACTTGCTCTACATGTCCTCTTGGTGGTGTAACTATGTCTGGGTCAGGGTTGAAAGTTTCACTAACAAAGTCCTACAAGATCAAAATTAAAGCATGTACAATTGAATTAGGTTTATATATATATATATATATTCAAGTTTGCACATTTTGTGTAGAAAGTTTTGTAAACAACCTAGAAATCAATGGCCTCACGAGTAACTGCAACATCAAATGTTTTCCCAATGCCCATTCTTATTGTGGTATCAACTTAGACATACATGTACATAGACATTTAACACTTATAATATTTACAAGTGTACATGCACACATTTCATATATCTAGTGAATTCAAAACTCATAAAATTGTAACTATACTAATGTAAACTTTAAACAAATTTAAAATATGAATGTACCTACCCCTGATCTATGACGCCCGATAGTGGAGGAGTGCTTGACAATCCCTCAGGAGGAATCGACATGGATGCCGATTGACTCGCCTAAACCAACATAAATATTTCAAAAATATATGTGATTCAATTATAAATTTAAAACTCAAGTTAAATAATTTATGATTTCATATATAATTTTAAAAAGTGAAATCAAAATACCCCATAAGGGTTGCCGAGTACGACCGGTGTCAATGTATGTACTTGTGGAACAGATGATTTCCCTTGCATCATTAGTGTCATCTATACACCAAACAATTTGATTGTTAAAATGTATTGCAAACTTCTCTTTGATATATACAACCATCAAAATTCTTATAAAATGGACATACATCTAGATGCATATTTATACCTGTGTCGCAGCGTCCTCAGGGTGATGGTCTACTGTGAGGAACTCTACAAATGAACTGATCCGACCAGATGAACCACCAGAATCTCCCTGTCCACCTGAACTAGGTGTGGCCTAATTAGGTCCATAGCATACTTGATGACAACTAGTACATATATGGGGGATGAGCCTCGACACTTTTGGAGCGGTCCTCAGACCAACTCCATAAAAAACTCCTCCATCATCATCGTCTCTATGCTCCCCACTTGCTATCACAGAAGCATGCTGATCAAGGTCTCTTACAAGTGTACTGAGGGAACCTAATGTTGAGACTAGAGCTTGATGATGTACAGGTACAGGAATGGGAGGACTAGGAGCAACAAGGGGTTGTGCATGCATGGGGCATCGAGGATCAACCCTTGCCCCTAATCTCTGTTGTGGCATGCCGCCACCAACACCCTAAAATGATCTAAAATCAAAATAATTGGGTTTTTCCCCAAAACAAACTCTACATACAGTTTTCTCAAAAAATACAATGGGCACTCCCAATTAGCATGTGGGGGACTATCAAAAACCATGTACCATCGATCCCAAAAATGTACACTCATATGCGGATGTACGCACCACCTCATGGATATTATAGATTTGTTGGGTGGAATGGGTTGTCGAGTAATGGGGTCAAGAAAGTAGGGGGCTAGAAGGGCTTTCGTTATTTTAAGGTCTAATATTTGTTTGTAAGAGAGACCATCAAAATAAAATTGTCTCATTTTTTCTCTCTCTCATCAATGCCTATCAAGATTAGAATTGATCATCCTGATGGCATCAACAACGTTTTGCATCGTAGATGCAAAACATCTCACATGTGAAGGAATCAATGCTTCACTCTGCATAGCATTGATTTCATTTTGTAAGGATGCAACTTGATAATTTATTCGTGCTCTCAAGCGAGCCTCGTCAGATGCGATAGGTGCTAGATGTGGCATATTAGGTGGAGGGGGAGGGGGAGGTGGATGTGGCTGAGGTGGTGGATTGATGATATCATCAATGTTAAAATCATCCATGATATGCTCTATATAAATGTGCACCTGCATTAAATCATACAAAATAGTCCATGTGCATACATATATTAAGATCATATATTTAATTGAAATAGGATGAGCAACATATATATTAAGATCATATATTTAATTGAAATGCACATATATATACATTGATTGTCAACTCAAGAGAATGTCCATACGAAATTCAAAATTAAATGTATGTACATGTACATTTAAAATAAAAAATATGATGCATAATTTGCATGCGTACAAATCATTAAACTAAACTATGTACATACATACAAATTTCAAAATTTAAGAACTATATATGCAAATTTTTAATACATGCACATACATACTAAACAATAAACTTGAAACATTCATAAAAGCTCATTTTATGTCTAACACACACACACACACACACACACATATATATATATATATATTACAATTTTTCAGCAGGAAATCATGATCTAGTAGATAGTCATAAAATATATACTATTATATATTATTCATTATAAGTTCATAAATTCCACCAAATTCATAAATCCATGTCACTAAAAATATCCATCTAGAACCAAAATCATAAATTCATGTCACTAAAAATACCCATTTGGAACCAAATTTATAAATTCATCACACAAAATATCCATCGTTCACCAAATTTATAAATTCATAACTATTTAAGTTCATTGTTTAAATTTATAAACTATTGTGGCTCTCTATTGCATAGATCTTCATTTCTTTGTGTTTTCCTTTTCAGAATTGAGAGTTCTCCTCTCCTCTATCCATTGTCGATCATCTACGATCCCATCCATAGCCTTGACAACATCAACAACGGTTTGCATCCTAGATGCAAACATCCTCACAAGAGGTGCGACACATTCTTAATTTTGAATAATGTTGATTTGATCTTGGATGGTTCTAACATTGGCATTGATTTGTGATTGCAAACAAGCATGTTCATTGATTTCAGGTGGTGGAGGTGGGGGGTTGCAAGGTGGAGTGGGTGGAGGTGGAGGTGAAGGTGGTGGAGATGAATGGCGCAGAGGTGGATTGTGAATATTATTGAATGGATCCATGCGATCTTTAAGATATGAGTGAACCTGCATTAGATTTGTAATTGCAAGATGTAAGATACATGTTTAGGAAATACCTTTAAACCATTCAATATAAATGGCCTTAAATAATTGAATACAAATGATAAAATTATATGTAAGCCTCATTTATATGTCTAAGGCACATGTTACTTGAATGAAAATAAAATTAACTATTAATATTGTATAATCTTACAGGATCTTATTATTGTTAAATTTGGTTGGTCCTTGGGAAACTTTGATCACCAAATTTTAAGAACTTCTTTGATCCTCTTAAGAAATATCATATTGGGACCCCTTAAGAAATCGAATTACGATTTAGGGTGACATGATGGATTAAGGGGATCTACGTCTAGTGAGGTCCTAGGAGAAAATTACATGGCTCAAGTGAATAAAATTTGGTGAAGTTTCCCAAGGCAACCAAATTTCATTAAGAGCCTTTAAAGAAAAAATGATGGCTTTAGGGTTTAGGGTTTAGACTTTAGAGTTTAGGGTTTAGGGTAATAGGATAGCTTAAGGGGATCTACATGTAGTAATATCCTAGGACAAAATTACATGGCATAAGGGAATGAAATTTGGTGGAGTTGCCTAAGGCAACCAAATTTCATTAAGAGCCTAAGAAAAAATGATGGCTTTAGGGTTTAGGGTTTAGAATTTAGAGTTTAGGGTTTAGGGTAATAGGATAACTTAATGGGATATATGTAGTAAGATCCTAGGAGAAAATTAAATGGCATAAGGGAATGAAATTTGGTGGATTTTCCTAAGACAACCAAATTTCACTTTAAGATCCTGGGTAGGACAAAATGAATGGTTTAGTGTTTAGAATTTAGAGTTCAGGGTTTAGGGTTTACAAAACTTAGGGTAAAGTTTTGGTGCTCCTTGGAATATTTAATGAACTTGCAAGTTAGTGAAGAACATTTTCTTGTGGAATAGTTGATTGAGATCTACTCTTGTTTCAACTGACCAACCTAGATCATGATATCTCATTCATATTATAATCTTGCAGGATCTTATTATTGTTAAATTTGGTTGCCTTGGGCAAACTTTGATCACCAAATTTTAAGAACTTCTTTGATCCCCTTAAGAAATCGAATTATGATTTAGGGTGACAGGATGACTTAAGGGGATCTACGCCTAGTGAGGTCCTAGGAGAAAATGACATGGCTCAAGTGAATAAAATTTGGTGAAGTTGCCCAAGGCAACCAAATTTCATTAAGAGCCTTTAAAAAAAAATTATGGCTTTAGGGTTTAGGGTTTAGACTTTAGAGTTCGTGGTTTAGGGTAATAGGATAACTTAAGGGGATGTACATGTAGTAAGATCCTAGGACAAAATTACATGGCATAAGGGAATGAAATATGGTGGATTTTCCTAAGATAGCCAAATTTCACTATAAGGTGCTGGGTAGGACAAAATGAATGGTTTAGTGTTTAGGGTTTAGATTTTAGAGTTCAGGGTTCAGGGTTTACAAAACTTAGGGTAAATTTTTGGTGCCCCTTGGAATATTTAATGAACTTGCAAGTTAGTGAAGAAAATTTTCCTGTGGAATAGTTGATTGAGATCTACTCTTGTTTCAACTGACCAACCTAGATCATGAAATCTCATTCATATTATAATCTTGCACGATCTTATTATTGTTAAAATTGGTTGCCTTGGGCAACTTCACCAAATTTTAAGAACTTCTTTGATCCTGTTAAGAAATTTGTCATATTGGGACCCCTTAAGAAATTGATTTACAATTTAGGGTGATAAGATGGCTTAAGGGGATCTAGATGTCTAGTGAGGTCCAAATTTAGTCATACTATAGCCTCATTGGTTCCATCTAGCTCTAGGTCAAAAGTGTTTACCCCTCTAATAAAAAAAAGTATCATGTTAAAAATGAATCAATCTATACATATCACAAAAATAACAATAATCTTAAATGTAACCCATACTCTAACCATAGTAGAATTCTAAATGATCCCCACCCCTAACCATATCCTAATTGAATTGTAAACCTAATTGAAACTTAATTAAATTATAACCTTTACCTAATCTTAAATATATTCCTATATTATATTATATTGAATTATATTATATTTAAATTAATTTATATTTGTATTATAATTATATTAATATTTATTATATATTCCTAATTGTAACCTAACTATTTACTACAAACCTAATTGAATCTTAAGCCTAATCCTCATTAAAACCCCAAGTAAATTGTAACATTAAACCTATCCTTAATTGTAATCTTATATTATATTTTATGATATTAAATATTTATATTATTTAATATATTATATTATATTAATATTTATTAAATATAATATATTAAATAATATAAATATTTAATTATATTTCTTTTATATGAATCCTCCTCCTATCTCTAAATTGTAATAATAGCATGTAGTTCCTCCAACCTATCATCATGTACCTCCTTCCTTTCCCATCATGTAATAGGTGTACCTTCTAGGTGTTAAAAGGTTCCATCTTGGTCTCCATATTGATGCATTTCTATCCTTCCACATAAATCTATATAGTATCAAAATATAGGTAATTTTATGGTTATTGAATCTCTCTTAATTGCTAAAGAATCCATTATGATTAAGGATGGGTGGATTATTATCTAGGATCACATCTTAAAAATCCTATAGAGATCATGTGGTATGTGTTTCTTAATACATATTCCCATACAAACCTCTTTCCATCTATATTCAACTCTCCTATATGATAGACACCTTACTAGATTTAAATTTCATATGATATATATGTACCCAAGTGTTTCTAATTGGAATTGCTATAATTATACTTTTATGGCATTATAGATATTCATAATAGTTTTCATAAATCTACCAAATAGACCCATTCTTGACATTGAACCTACATAATTTTAGGTATGTCCAATGAAAGAAACTTTACCCATAGCACTCTCACTCACGCTCTCCTATCTTGTGGATATAATAGAATAAAGTTTTCTTCCAATGATTTAGATCCCTAATGATCATGTCTAAGTGTCATAGAGAGTGATCATCCACTCTTCATAAACTTGTAGAAACCAAAAGGTTTTATATTATGTGTTCAAATAAGTGAAAACATTACAAAAATCTCTACTAAATGGTGACAACAGAGGGTTTTTTAAGGCAACCAAATTTCATTTTAAGGTCCTAAGACAAAATTCAAATGCTTTAGTGTTGAGGGTTTAGATTTTACAGTTTAGGGTCTAGGGTTTAGCAAACTTAGGGTGAAGTTTGGGTGGCCCTTGGCATAATTTAGACTTGCAAGTTAGTGCCAATTGGAATCATTGTACGTGCTTAGATTTATGAATTTGCTAACTAAATTTGCAAACAAACATCAAGATAAAATTTATGAATTTTAACTATTCTTTAACATATTGTTTTCTAATCTAATTATAATTTAACATTGAAACTAAAGTTTAACATATCGTTTTTTCCATACAATGCAAATAAAATTTAAAACATTTAAGCAATGCAAATGAATTTTTTTGAGCTCGAAATTACCTAGTTTTCAAAATCAAAATGATTTGTTTGATTTCAATTTAGGGTTTTAACAAATTTTTGTTCCAATTCAATTTAGGGTTTCAATTTCTAAGAAATTAGGGTTTTTAATGCAATTTTTTGTTTCATTTCAAACTAGGGTTTTCAAATTCATTTTTTCGTTTGATTTGAATTCAGGGTTTCAAAAAGCTTGATTAGGGTTTCTAAATGCAATTTTTTATTTCATTTCGATTTCTAGGGTTTTGAAATGCAATTTTTTGTTTTGTTTCAATTAGGGTTTTCAAATTCAATTTTATTTGGTTTAATCGAACAATTTAGGTTTCAAAAGTTAAATTTTGTTTGTAAAACATAATTCAAGGTTCATTTTTTCATTTTTATTAAAAAACCTTCAGGTTTCATTGCATTTTTTCATCTATTCTTACAATTATTTATTTCTACTATAATAGTCAAAAAATGATCAAAACGTGAAATAAATTTAAAACAAAATGCTAAATTCACTTATTTTCTTCACAATTTCAATTAAAAATAGAAAAATGCAAAAAAATGGGACATGGGCAGGTACTTGTAGCTATTTGTGGGGGTCATTGTCACCAGTACTTGGGGTCCCATCTGCTATGCAATGAGCTCTGTTTGTTTAAAAAAAATTAAATAGCAATATAAAACGGGATCTCGTTCCTTTTCCATTGGTTCGAGATCCTATGGGAAACGGGATCCCGATTTTTAAAAAGCAGGATCCCGTTTCATGTCAAGCTCAGGATCCTGAAGCTGAACGGGATCCCAATTTTAAAAAATCAGGATCCCATTTATTGAAATCGGGATCCTGTTTTATCAAAGCCGATTTCAATTTTTTGGTTAAGGAAAAAACTTCCATGTTTCATGGACTCAACTTTGTGCACTTACCCTAATGCAAAGTTAATGAATGCTAGATCTAGGAATTGTAGCAAGAATGGAAAGGATGAAGGCGTTGTCATTTATGTCAACTGGTCAATTGGTTATCAATTGATTGCTGTTGGCTATATATGTTGAGGATATTGAGAAAATTGTATTGATGGAAAATTGCAGGTGTTTAATGGTTGCTCCGAGTTTTTCTCCTATGTTTATGCGATTCAAATATGTTTATTATGGTTGTTAGAAGATGCTATATCCATATTTTTAATTTTTGATTCATTGTTCAGTGCAAGTTATGTTCACCAATTGTGAACTGTGGTTTTTGTGTTTCTGGTTGAGGTCCAGGAGAAATGTTGTTGGTCTGGATTTCTCATTGGTAAAGTCTTATGACTTGCGGTTCTAGAGTTGAATCAATTTAATTTTTTTGAAGCAAATTTTGGCATCTGGAATATTTGTGCTTAATGATTCTATGTATTTTATATTGGTTTGGCCGACCTTGTGTTGAACACTATCTTTGAAGTTGATGAAGCATGTTGGATCTATTTGGATCCCTATGAAGCGTGTTATGTAGGAAGGTTAGGAAGAATAACCAATATATACCTTCATCCTACATATAGATATAAAACTTTGAGGGATAAAAAAGATTGAGAGAATCTCCCTTATTGATAGCAACCTATAGCTTCAAGGAGTCAAGGATTCTTGGATTTAGCAAGAATACTATGAATGTGTGAGTATGAATTGATTGGACTAACATGGATCAAAGTATAAATTAAATGAAGGACATGTATCCAAGAGGTTGGAGAACTCTTGACTTGAATCTAAATTATGTGCAAGGTTAGGAACTTGTAAGGAAAAAAAATAGTACCTTAAGAATAAGGGAAAATACTAGAAAGGCCAGAAAAGAAGTAATCAACAAAGTGAACATGTTTCCACCAACCAAAATTGATGAGAACAATTTAGAGTTTCAATTGAGATGAGAAAAATAAACCAAGAAATATTAGAGTGTTTAAGTTTATGAAGTCACCAAGAGTTGGAACAAAGACACTTGGAAAGGTGATTGTGAGAAATAAGCCTGAAAAGATAAATCGTATTGATCTGACAAAGGTTTGGATAGTACATAGATTGGTTGGAGTATAAGTAGGACTCACCAAAATGTCAATAAAAAACCAACATACATTAGAGTTTCCAAAAAGAAATGGAATGCAGTATGACGCTATGTGTCAAATCAATAAAAGTTGTAATGAAACAACTCTCTAAGTTGAAAAATACATCAACAAAAGAGGCTTGCGAGTATGGATATTTCTCCACAAAGAGGATATTGGAAAGAGAATAAAAATTAATTTTATCTTGTACAGTTGCTGATTATTCATCAGATCTCCTATTGAATGATCCAAAATGTTGAATTTTTGAGATAGAAATCAACAATGAATTAAACTTTGGGAAAAAGTATATTCAAGGTATGTCGTTGAGGCAAGAAAGGAAATAGAAAGCCAACAACAAGGAATGACAAATAATTTCATGAAAGCAAAATTTTTGCTAGGGGTTCAACTTCTAGTTGATCGAATGTTGTGAAAACACTAAGGGGGGAAGGAAGAGAGAGATTTGACTCAAATTAAGTACCCCACCCCAATGAAAAGTGTGGATATTTTTTTGATTTGGAAGAAATTTGACTTCTTAGTAATTCAAGATGACAATAAATTCATGTGCTTCATGACCACAAGGATAAGGTATTAGAAATTTTGAAGAAAAATAGTGGAAGGTCAAGAGTTGCAACCTTGCATATATATTGATTGTAGAATCAATTGCTATTATCATTGATGCCTTAAGAAAAGGATAGGAAGATAACTTGGTCATGAAAAGGAAGGTCATTATCTATGGGATAGATAAGGGAATATCTAGTTTATCTATGATTTGTAAGAAAGTGTCTTACTACTCTTTTTTCCTTACAAGAAATAGCTATTGTTGATCTAGTCGTAGATAGTTAGACTATGCGTATAGTGTGAGACATGTCAATATCAAGAAGCGACTTGTCAATATTATGTAACTATGATAGAAAACCTTGGGGATGATAAGGTTTAGCTATTAATCCATAGAGATGGTATGAAATATTAGGTAGGATGTGACATTATGTGAACCACATCAAATATCTTTACTGGAATGATTATTAATCATACCTTATACTTGAATGAAACCCTAGGTTTAGAATAACCTATTTGGGATGAAGAGTTCATTTGATTTAAGAGAGAAACCTTTGGTTAAGTTTTACCTATTGGGTTGGAATATGTACTGGACTACTCATTAACACCTATAGCTTGGGAATAACTTACTTGGTTGAGTTGTACATTTGGTCTTGATTGGAACATATAGGGTTAGGGTAACCTATATAATCAGACTAGTTGTTGGTTAATGAATTAATCAAAAGATTAGGGTATATTGAGGTTGAGACTCACCTATGTGATTAAGTGAACCAATTGTGCTAACAAGAAAAGTTCGTGCTTAGTAATTAGGTATGCAATTAAATTTGATATCTACTAGGAACCAACATGATTGAACAAGGATTAATACTCAAAATCAATACCAATTCTTATTGAAAAAAAAAGATTGAGTTTAAAGATAGATTTCATCTTTAGAAATAATTCGAGGACAAAAGAAATCCATGATATGGATGTCCTAAGATAAATGAGATTTATCTCTGCAAAACCCCTAACCATTATTACTTGGAAATTAAATGCGGAATGAGACCAAAAAATAGGTTTACATTTAGTCAAAATAATAGACTATTATGGGATGTAAAAGAGCCTATGTACCCAAAATTTTGGAGAATTAAGGGATGGAATGAGAAAATAAATGTGAAAAGTAGGACATTGGAGAGACAAAGTTATTTGTTGGATGAGAAACCACTAAAACCTAGAAAAGATGGAGTAAGATGTTGCTGAGTATATAGCAAGATAATGTATAGTGTGATAGGAAATGAAGATAGGATGTCATCATTGGTAGGACATGTGTACTATCTTGGGATTCCAGAGGGAGAGTAGTAGAACTCAAGACAATTTAAATTTGTTTATGTCAGCAGAACTAACATAATGTTGTGGTGGACAAACTCACCAAGGTAACCAACATGGTTGGAAAACCTGACTTATGGGATTTTGGTCCTAAATAATATATTGCGCGAGGTAGTTGCTTAGTATTCCTGAGAAGGTTGTATTAGTTGTGAACAAGCAAATAATGATAAGGTTGTGTTGACCATGATCATACTACGAGACATTCAATGGAATGAATGCACAATATATTATTGTAGCCAAGCGAGCAAAAGAGGAAAACCAAATCTCGAATGATTTGTTGAGTACTTATAAACTTCTAACATTGAGGTTTGATCCATCATATGGAAAAGAAGATTGGAATTAAACTCTATTAGGCTGAAATAGGGTTAACCTTAGACTTGATAGTTTGTCAAAAAGGAGTTTAATAGATCAAAGAGATTAATGAAACTTTGTCGATACAAAGCTTAAGTATGAAGTAGTATCAGAATTGATAGATGTCCAGGAGCAATGTTGTGCTCAAGACATACAAGTGGTCAAGAGAATTACTTTTGGCTAAAGTAAATAGATTAGTAAGAGATGGGAAAACTTGGATTTCGAGTTATCTAAAAGTGTAAATACCAAAGAGAAGGATGGGACCCATAGTTTAGTGTACAATGCACCGTTATTCCTTTCTATTTGGATTATACTAAGGATAAATTCATGAGCCAATGAGAACATACTTACCAGTCACTATAGTATAGGTGTCATGTGTCACTCAAATATTATTGTATATGGGATGTACATATGAAATATTGTGAAAACAACACATAAGATCTTTATGAGAGTAAGTATGTGTGAGATGTACAAGTTTTCCCTATGTGATAGCAAGGACATTTGATGCAAAATCCAGGGGGGACAAGGTTGCGAGTGATGCTACATAGGATGAATGTTTATAAATCTTACTTATTTTGAGAATGCTAAGTAAAAATTTATTTGACTTTATTTGTATGTTAAAGTGCTATAGATCATCGGGGACGATAAGTCACAAGGGGGGAAGTATGTTACACCCTAATTGTGTAATTACTATTTACTATTACTATGTAGGATAAAATGTGAATTCAATAGATGAATAAATGGTGTGTGCACTTTGTTATCACTACTTTAGGAATGAATGTCATCTCATTTAATATTATATGAAGGAATGCATTTATGTGATTGGATGAATATTGTGTTGATATTCTAACTTTGGAGATGTATTATGTATATTGCATATTTTGTGAACAACTGACTGTTGTGTGCCAGTGTTAGTGATTGTAGGTATATGTTCAATTCCTCCAGGCGAAGGGGAAGTACCACTTAGGAGAAGGTATTGGTCGGGTAACCAGTAACATACAACCTATCTGAGCTTACACACAACATAGTATAATAATTGAGTCAGGTTATCATGTGGGAAGTAGGTAAGTCGTCCTTACCATAATGTGTCTGCATTAGTAAGGGTCTTGATTACTATTGAATGCATGCTTGGATGATGTTTATCTGTTTGAGCTTGTGAGTCCTTCCTTATCCTACTGTGTTTGTTTGTGTGGTTGAGTGAGTGTTTGGAGATATGCATACATGCATATATATGCATATGTCGGCATACGTGTACAATGGATATAATGGGATATCCATACAAGTGTGACGACATATGTATAAATATGCATATATGTATAGAATAGATCATTTGACTATCATGTCAATGGATAATATATATATTTATGTGTGTGTGTGTGCATTTGTGTGTTTGCATATATAAGTACACACATAAGTGTAAACGCTTAATAGAGGGGTGTGTATACACACATATATAGATATATAATATATATATTATTATCATGCAACTATTGACTTGTTCGTATTCATCTATATGTTGAATGTATTCTTACTCGATTGAAATTTGAGAATATATGTTTAGATATATATATATATATATATATATATATATATATCATAGATATGCATATGTATGTATATGTGTATATACATATGAATATATGTATACCAAAAAATTACTTGATGGATTACGATAGTATGGATATGTGCATTCACATATCGAACAATGCTTTGAAGAGAATATTATATATATATGTTTTTAAACATATATGTTATATATATAATGTAATATGCGTATATATATATACATAGTATGTATATAATATGAGTGTTGTTCTATATATATATATTCGAATAGCACATATAATATACTTTCAAAGCATGAAACACATATATGTGGTGAGAGCTTGAATAAATGTATATAGCGCCTTATACATTGTAATGTAACACTTTAAACTACTCAGTGAAACCTCAGTAGCTGCCACCTTAAGTGGAGTTTAACAACATGCATGGTAAGAAGTTTAGTTGCTGTGCATGATAGAAGAGTGTTAAGCAACAAATGAAGGATTGGGGTTGACTATATTTAAATGATATTTTCTTTGAGATCGACTATCTTAAGCAATGATTATCAATCAATTATAATGCTTTATACATTTGGCTTTGAAGTCGATTATCATGGACAACTTAGTGGCCGAACTTTGAGATGGTTATGACTGTATTTCTTGAGACACATTTTATGCTCTTGCTGTCAAATGAAAAGAGAGCTTGAATCTACAAACTTTGCAACCATTAAAGTTGATAATGAGAATAAGTCGATGCCTTATTGAACCATGGATTTGGTCAACAAAATTACCACAATATGTTGCATCAACCAAACAACTGTAAATATATGGAAACATATCGATGACTTTTTCTAAACCAATTTAATATGTGAATCAATACTCAACATGACTTAGTCGACACCTTAGTTTGAAGGCACACATTTGTTATTGACTATTTCTGTGAAGGAAGAAAATGAGCCACCTTTGTGAAAGAATTATAATGCTTGGCACCACCTTTGAATCCTTTAAACTGTAGAAGTCTGCTTTGAGTTTCCAACTGAATTCCATCATATGGAGATTTGAAATAGTCTCTGTTTTTGTCATTTAACTCATTCTATTTGTTACTGTTTGAGCTGATTAAATGCTTTCTTATTCACCACCTTTTAATTGAGTTAGATGTGTTGCTGTGCATGCAATTTTTTGTCAACCACATGCCTAATCTATAGGCTGTATGATATCCTTCTTGTTGTATAAATAGAAACATGAGTTCATTTGTTTGGATGCATCATCATTCTAATTCTATGTGTTATTTCTTGTGAAAAGTCTTTGCTTCTCATTACATTTCTATCTGTAATATTCTGTCAAATAGTGAGTGAGAGTCTTGAATTTTAGAGTGAGATTATCATTATATTTCAAGAGAAGTATTTTCCAACTTGAGAGATAGTGGATATTGAGTCTTTGCCGAAGGATCGATACCCGACTAGTTGCTGATTTGGAAGTGCTGTGACTACAATCAATTAGTTGGAAATCTTATCACAGGCATGCGAGGATATTCTTCCCTTGTTTATATTAGTGTTGAATAATTTGTTTCTTGTTTGTTTGAAGTCTATTATGGTTACATGCATTTAGAGAAAAGTATTATTTACTTTGAAAGAAAAGTAGAACCCTGCATACACTATTGTTAAATGCTGGTAATTACTCCATAATAAGAGGATTATGTTTATCATAAGTATTACAAACTAGATATGAATAAACATGGGAAGCTTGCATAAAGCTTATTCATAGCTTAAACCCCTTTGATCAAAGAGATGATACTCTCAAATGGAGTCATCTATTGTTATGAAAAATCTTCGATTGAGGCCATGCATTGTGTTTGTATTTACTCCATGATAGGAGAGATTGTTTGTCATAGGTATTGTTATTATACTCAATATGATTAAAAAAGGGTAAGAGAGATTGTTTGTCATAGGTATTGTTATTATACTAGATATGATCAAACATAGATAGCTTAAGGAACACTCGTAGCTAGATATTTAATTATGCTAGATGGCTAGTAGGTTACTCCTGGGATTATTATCCAGTGAAGGGAGGGAACTAGTAGGTTGCTCCTGGGATTGTAATCCAGTGAAGGGAGGGAACTAGTAGGTTACTCATGGGATTCTTGTCTAGTGAAGGGAGGGAACTAGTACTTTTCTTTATGAGTTGTGTTTCCTTAGGTTGTTAAAAGGATAGGTTATCTTGGGGAGTAGCTTGCCTGTGGAGAGGGATTGCCTAAGCATAGATATAATGGCCTTAAGTCAAAATGAGCTTTCCATAGTGTAGGTGAATGGTAGACCATCGCTCAATTATACTGAGTGAGAACACTTTGGCCAAAGTAGTGTGAATGTCCGAAGACTCCAGGGTGATCCCGTGCTCAAAAGTGCTTGAGTGATGCTTCTCCCCTTCTCAACAGGCGACAAAAGACTAAGGTTTTGAAAGGTGGATTCCTAGACCATCTATATCTTATGCTCTGAAGCTCAGTGGAGTTGTGTTTGTAGTAGTGTACATTATTGGAATATTGTAATTTGTGAAATTATTATATTGGAATGGAATCCTTGTTGAATATTGTATGAATTCTTTGTTCAATATGATATCTATTTTTTGGAAGATTTGTATAATTACTTTGGATTACAATGACAAATTGGAATTTGAGTTATTTGAGTTATGCATGTAATTTACATCATTGGAAGAATTTTTTTTATTGCTATGTCATGGCATCATGTTTATTCACTTAAGGTGAAAACATTGGAAATTTTACTATGAAGAACATCGAGGTTGTTACAATATGAAAAGGTGCTAGATGACTTGTAAACTTGCTAGGAGAAAATATGTGAAAAGACTTTGTATTTATACTTGTTTATGCCAATTTTCTCGAAATTACAACACAATAAGCCGACATCAGATCTAGGAGAATAAAATCCCACCAAGAATTTGAATTTAAATTAGGTCTAAGCTAAGTGAGACTCATATGCCAGTTGGGGTATATGAGTCCAATTAGGCCAAGCTTGGGACACATTTTTCAAGAAATGCTTAGTTTAATATGAAATCCAGATTCAGGCCCCAAAACTTAGGTGGGACCCATACGCTCAAGGTGGCATATGAGTCCCAGATCACTAAATTTGGGCCATACAATCCAAAATCATTAAATTCTAATTGGTCACTCGATATATGTTGGGATTATCCTCAGAAAGATGCATTAATTAAGGCTTGTGGATGCAAAAAAAGGTCAATTAAGGCATAAAGAAGCCCAATTTTAGCAGGGAGGGCCCAAACAAGTGTGAAAATTTAAAGGGATACATTTTTCTACATTATAGTATTTGTTTTTTTGCATTGATTCAATAAAAAAATTAAAAATATAGCCTTCCTCCTAGCGTAATTTGTAGTACCTAAAAGATTTAAATTTTGTCCAAGTAGACCAAGTGAGAGGAAAAAAATTTAAAAATCTAAACTTTTAGAAAGAGTTAACATATCAACTTAAGATGAAAACCAAACTATGAAAGGAGAAAAGCAAGGCATGACAAAAATCCTATGCGATGGCAGTGGAGATGGGTTTGATTCCTTTGCAAATGACGACGATGGTGAAGGAGGCTCTGATGATGGTGAGGGAATCAGTTTTGCATTAGAGTTGGTCCCAGGTGTAGGCACTCTCTCCCTTGTGGTGATGAAAACAAACTCTAGCTAGGATCACACCAATATTGGTAGCATTTCTTTTAGATCCTTTAGTGGTTGTGGCCTATGTGGATGTTTTTACTAATGAATAGCTAGTGAGGAAGTAAATGATTGGTGGGGGGTGGAAGAAGATTTTCCTTCTTCCCTTAATAACTTTGATTTCTTACCTTGTCATGGGGATGTCCTAGGGGAAGAGGATGAGTTTCTCATGAATATCCTCTTGGATGACCATTTGAAGGTGAATAAGTATGTTGAGGTGCCTATGGTTGAGGCTACTGATAATGACCAGTTTTTGGGTCTAAGAAAATGGTTTCTTTTTCATTATACGCGTGTTTTGTCCTCCACTATGGAGTACAAGGATATGGTTCTGCCTATGCCCATTTCTCCAGGGTCCTTGGTTGAGAGGGGGCTTCTGTCGAAGGTTGATGAATCTATTGTTGTTTCATCTCCCGATGATGTTCTTGAGGGTGTTGTTTCTTCTCTTGGGGTTGCTACTATTCTTTCCCCTAGGGGTGTGGAGGAGGGCTATTCTATTGGGTGTTCTATTTTGGGCGTCTCTCTTGAGGAGGAGGATGCAAAAATTAGTATTATTGTTCTTGATTCTCTTCTTACTGAGACGTCTGATTGACTTAGGAGCTTGCTTGTTGGGAGGTTCTGTGGTAATCTTCCCAATATTGATATTATTAGAAGATGAATTGATGTATTTGGGTTTGGAAGATTCGTGGCAAGGTTGAGGTATTTGCAATGTTGAATGTTTTTTTTTTCTTTTTTACTTTTCCTATCAGGAGGATAGATCTAGGGTCCTTCTTGATGGCCCCTGGTTTTTGGGTTTAAATAATTTGTCTTGAAAATTGGTAGCTTGGTTTCAACCGTATGTTAGAAACTTTCAAGTTTCCTATTTGGATCCCCTTGAAATTTTGGAATGAAAATATTTTCATGTCTATTGTAACTTCTTTTGAGAAATATTGTGCTATTAACAAGATCACTAAATTTATGAAGCGCTTGTTATTCTTGAGATTTTGTGTGTTTGTGGAGAAAAATTAGAAGCTTCCCACTCAAATTACTTTGTGGTGTAGTGGGTCATACCTCCACCACTTGTTTAAAAAATAAGAAACAACACTTTGTTTGGAAGAAGGATCATATGCTAGCTTCTAAGGAGGATTCCACTACTCCTTCCTTTTAGGAAGTTCAGAAAGTGGATCTTAAAGGGTATTACCCCTATGGATTTTAATGCCTTGGGGATGGGTGAAGGTTTTGCCAGTGATTGTATGACTCTTCTTTGTCCCAAGAAAGCTAGTTTTGGGGAGAAGGATCCTTTTTTGGAGATAAAGTAAAGCTCATTGGAACAATTTTTAAACCACCTTGACTTTGGGTGTGTTGGACGGTATTTTAGTTTAGTTGTTCCTTTTTTTGTCCTTTTTTGGTGTTAGTTATTGCCTAATTGTGCTTCTTCTTGTACAAGGTTTGGGGCCGTTTCAAAACCTTGCTTACCTAATAAAAAACATATCAACCCAAAAAAACTGACAAAAGAAAAAAGTCAATTCTTGTAAAGAAGCTTGTTCAAATTGATAATGCCAAAGAATTATCAAATCAAAGGGAGGAGAAAAAATTTAACTACACATGGGCTCATGGTCATATCATTAAATTCTAAAATTTATTTGTTGCCTCAAAAATTTCTTCTTGATTTAAATTAGTTTTCCTCTTCGACATAAGATGCTCCTTCAACTCTGCCATAAATAATTTAATATTAAAATACCAAATCACAATATTGCTTTTAAACAAGTTATATTTATATGTATAAACAATCTAAAATCATATATTACACATCCTGCTTGCAAAATTTAGAAAATCTTCTTAGCCAAAACAACTGTCCTAACAATCTTTGACAGAAACTTAGCTGCAGTGCAGCTCTTGCTTATATCTTTTCACCATGTACACTTACAATTTGCACTTTCTTTTAAATATTTGGGAGGTTTTCAAGGCTATATCATGACAATCAAATTGCATTCATAAAGATAAGATTGCTATTTAATCTATAAAATCAATGACTCCCATCTTTATCAAGTGATTCATTCTGTCTGTACACGTGTATTGTGCTGCTTGTATAGTCTCTATGAAATCAATGACTACGTCACTGGCTTCTTTCTTTAATAAGCAACTCATTCTGTTTGTACATGTGTATTGTGCTTGGAAAGAGTTTGTATCACCAACGCTCTAAATTTGTAAGTTAAACAGTCGTCGTCAATGTAAATTTAATCAGAGGTCCTTTAATTGCTGATTACAATTGCCAATAAGGGGTAAAGAAGTGGGTGGTTTTTAAAACAATGAATTAAAATTATGCAAAATATATATTATATGATAATATAAACTGTTTTTAATTTAAAATATTGTATCTGAAATTAACTGTATATATTTTTAAATCGAAAGTTTCAGATTATTTGTTTTTTAATTGCAAACAAATTAATAATATGTTAAATATATTTAGTTGATAGGTTACATATAGTGTGAGATTGAGGCTGAAACAAGTCTCACATCTGTAAGCCACTGTTAAGTCATTGGAAAACAAGTATTAACTGCCGTTTAATGGTAAACCAGCTGCCATTTAATGATAAAAGCCTTCAAAATCCAGATACATATTGATTTTCCAATTATATGAGAGCATTCTATTTCATTTGCAATGTTTTTTTGTCAGTTTGATGGTAACTTTCTTTTTTCATTTCTATTGCTTTATGTTTTGAATCTGTATGTAAATATTTCAAAATCAGATAATACTTAATTTCTTCAAGAAAAATATCTATATTTGTCTAAGTTTATTTCATTCTATTATTTAACATTTATTATTAATTGTTTAATCTAGCTACTACAATTAGAATTTGCAGCACATGACATCCATACATATCCATACACAAAAGCACACTCTTTAACATATTGACCTACATATAATTATCTATGGCATAATCTTTGAACCTCCTTTAAATACAAGTACTAATTTTAACATTTTTAAAGCATGATAACAATCATTCCCCTACTGCACGTGAAATGTGGAGTGATTAATACTGAAGATCCATGTTATTAAAAAACAACTCAATTGAAAAATATTTGGAGGCTCCGCAAATCCACGAGTTTAAGCAATGAATTTCCAAATATAGTAATAAAAGGAGCACAATGCCACCCTCAACTTAACGAATCAAATTATAAAAGAAATAAAAGCTAAAGAAAGATGGCGAAGATCTCCAATTCGGTAGATAAAATCAAAGTGCATGTGCCTTGCTTCTAAAGTTGGAGGAGGGCTGTCATCAGTCTCACACCACCAAACATACAGAGAAAAGGAAACTCCACCCACCCACATTCTGACATGATAACTGCATCTTCCAGTTGTCTCACAAGTTAATGAGATTATAAATTCCTAGTAAGATGAGGCCATTCCATCAATACAGTGAGTGTATGTCCCGTTGGGAAGCCATGAAGAGGTGAGGAAGCCTGTGAATTGATTCAGGGAAATTGAGAAAAAAGCAGCAGAATATGATAAGCTCTGTTAATTTCCATGGGCTTTTTGGTTTCATTTTCCTGGATCGATTCATCCACTTTATCCCCCGTCCATGACATCCCCACGAGGCCAAATCTGATTTCCGTAGCAATCATCACATTCTATATTTTGAAGAAGATTGAAAGATACTGTGAAAATGGGTGGATTCTGAAAGAACTTCTACGTAAACATGGAGTTTAGGCAAATGGTTATCAATTCTTAGGCTGGTAAGTTTCATTTATATGTAGTCTCTTCTCTTTCTTTTCTTTTTAAAGATTACAGAAATTGGGTAGCCCTCCCTTCCTTTAAACTGTAGAGTTTCTGGTAAGCTTTTTAAAGTGATCACATTTTCTTATACCATAAAGACGAAGGAGTGACTAGATCGAGTGACCTCTTGCCTGTAACAGAATACTTTTCATCTATATATAATCTTGAGTGAACATTCTGATCTATACTTTCTCTAAATCAAATTTATTTCTCATATTCGAGACAATCCTTAAATTTGTTGAGTATTAGATAACTAGGAAAATAGTATAAAGATTACAAGAGCCAAATCAAGTTTACCTTGTCTAGCAAATTAGTATTCAATTTTTACGAAAAGGGATAGAGAAGTGGGGACAAATCGATTATTCATCCATTCGTTCCCTTTAATCAGATTCATTATTTTTTTCGTTTTAAAACACCAATTACAGTATAGTATTTATATTCTTCGTTCGTAGTTTTTCTCTTGGAGTTTCAATAATTATTTGTAGTATTGATATTGTTCTAAAACTAACAAAAATATTCATCTGTGTGGAAGTATTTTATATCAAAGCTTTTGTTTCTGATTCACTGTCATACGTATGAGAATACTTACACATTGCCAAAATCGTTACAAATTTTATATAGTTCAATTGTCTGTACACCATGCCTTGCAATAAACCTTACACCAGAACTAATATAACTTCCTTAACATTTAATTTCATTTATTTCTATGCATTCTAAAATACAGTGAAGGATGCTGTGTGTCTATGAATTAAGTATTAAATACTTAACCTAGCTGCAGCGTCTTCTCCACAGGCTCTGCAATGATTTCTCAGACTGAAATAATTACAAAATGTGTGGAATATTTAAAAATACAGTACACCTATACGTTCTTTCAGGTTTTAAGCGTATTATTGCATTCATTGTTTTCTCCTGAATATTTGATAGAATTCGTTTGGTTTTACGGTGCAATGCAGCACATCTCAACGGCAACTTTTACACTGGAACATCTAGAGCAAGTTCGTTTTAATGTGAGCTCAGTTTTAAAATAATGTCCAGTGAGAAAGGATTTCATGGCATTCACTGCCTACGTTTTGTCAACAGAAGCCAAATTTTTCTCATCACTGAAGGATTTTAAGGAAGTGAGATGCCTCGCCCGTGATCTTGAGAATCTTTTGGTTGAATAATGGGTTCTAAATTCTTCATTTAGTATCAAAGCAAGTGATGGTTTTAGATTTTCCAGGTTATAAATTCTTTGGTTGAGATCTGTCTAATAATTGAACATGTAGATGACCAATTCTTTGTCCATTCCATAATTTAATGGAAGTGACTGATTATTGGAGCATCAAGATGATGACTATTTGATAGGAAAGATTTATAGAAGATTATAGAAACTAGTTATAAGGTGTTAGTTGATTGGATTACTATTGTAACCAATGATAGAGCAGTTAAGAAGGAAGCTAGAAAGCTAGAAAGAAGAATTTTCAAGTTTTATTTTATATTCAAATAGATACGAGCCTTTATTTTTACAACTGAAGGCACAAAGATAGCCATGGATGCTTGGAAGATTCTTCAAGAAGCTTACCAAGATATTGATGAAGTTGGCCAAGCATCTAGTCCATCATAGAAGTTCAATGCATTTTGATTTGAAATATTATATCATGTTGGATTTGGTTTAGATGAAAGAAGTTGAATTGGGGTATATAGACACTCAATAACAACTTGCAAACATCTTTATTAAGGTAGTTACGTAGGTTCAATTTTTGAAGCTCGAAAACCATCTTGTGAGTTAACTCAACATCAAGGAGGGATATGTTTTTTGTTAAGATAATTTGAGTTTTTTTACAAGGCCCAAACCTTGTCACAAAAGTGGAACAACATAAACACAAAGCATAGAAAACAAGTTGTTAAATATGTTGATAAATGATGCATCCTATTTTTAGAAACTTTTAAAATTTAATTTTATAGATCAACTAAAATAACTTTTTTAAGTCTTTTGTCTTGTTTGAAATTATTGTAACAAATAGTTAGAAACTATATTTTGATGAGAAGATTTTTGTTTTTCTTAAAGATATAACACTATAGACAAAACACATCATTATTTAATGAGAACATACAATAATATTATTTTGACAAGCTTTTATTCTTAAAGAAAATAATGTGAAAGTCTATAGTTCCAGCAAGTATTATGGGTAAGTGTAGAAAGATGTGACACAAAAAAGATCATCTTTTGGCCCAAAAGAAGCATTTGGTGCTTGCCAATGGTTTGGATGACCAAGCCTTAGTTTGGTGAGTGCCAAATATGAAAGTTCTTATAAAACAAAAAAAAAAAAAAAACTTCATTTTCACTTTTCTGCTATGCAAACCTACGACTGCATTTTTCTCCTTCCCAATCCACGCTCGCTAAACACAACCATTTTTTCACTTGGATGTTGTGAAATCTTTGTCAAGATTCTGCCAAGATGTTGAGGAGGTCAAAGAGGTAAGTATCTCTATTTTTTAGTTTAAAATTTTAATTAAATTAGGTTTTTTAATTAAAATTTGTTTTAATTTCTAGGAAATGATATTCCAACCCCAAATGTTGAAAATCCCCCATCAGCTCCTCATGAAGACCCTCTTGCATATGAACCACATCAAACAACTTCATCAATTCCTAGAATCTCTTGAGGAACACAAGAAAATATACTAGGGAAAATAAAAAACAATAAAAAACAACTTGTGAAATTGATTACAAGGCTAAATGATAATGTTGCAACAAACCCTCATAGGAGAGGCCTTGTCGAATCCCTAAAATCTATCATATCTCATGTAGGATCAATGAGTGCACAATTTAATTTTTAGTCCAATAAGAGGAAAGAACAAAACAATTTTATGCAAACAAACTTTTGTATGAGCAAGTAAAGAAAAATAAAATTAACAAATCCTACTTGTGTGCCCTCTTCACCAACGCACAAACCAACCCTTAGCAACTAGATGCAAGAGGTTCCCCATCCATTGGTGCCACCATGAAAGGATAAAGAATAATTTTTGGGATAGGTGGTGGATGGTTTTTGACCAGCCTCCATGTAATAACTATGAGGTGCCACAATACTTTTGACTTTCTATATTTCTAGGTGAAATAGAGTAAAAATGTAGGTGATGATTTTGAATGGGGAGTATGCACCTACACTTTCGTTCCTTATTTCATTAGGAAAAAGAGATCTCCTAGAATAAGATTGAATTTCAACCCTTAGGTGAGTCAATCTTGATGGAGATCTTGTTGTTTTCTTTATGACTTAGGACAAGGTAAATCAACTTGAAATGCACTTTTGGGAGATGAATGAAAAATACCAAATGAATGAAATTATGCAATGTAACACATGAATCATCAATTTAAAACCTTAATTTTCCAAAATCCTAAAAGTTATTAGTAGATTTGAGAAGTTTATGAATTTATGCACTTGTCACCAAAAGCCTATGCTGAGTGTCCTCTTGGGACAGATTCACCCTAGGGTGAATGAGTCTTGCTTCATGGGTTCAAAATCTACTTTCACAATCCTCTGCTCCTAGGTCTTCACTCCTAATTATTTTAGGTTTCACAATAAAAAAACTGGAATTAAATTTTGAAAGTGAGTTTTCATGGCTTAACGACAATGTTGACAACTTTTCAAACTTGACAAATTTTTCAATTTTGCGCTTTTGATGAATCTTCAATCCTTCTTCAACCTAAGATCTGCAACACACACAAGAGGGAAAAATTGTTTATTTTTGGTGAATGGGGCTTTTCCTTGGTCAAACCCTATTTTGGTAATTATACCTTGAAATGAAATGAAACATGAAAGGAATGATAAATGCACACTTGCTATGTTCCAACTCACCAAACCCTTGAATTGAGATCCTTGAAGGAATGAAATTTAACACATCTCTCCAAGGTATTGATCTTGCATGAAATGGATTGATTGGATGTTGATCTTGATGCTTGAAATTTGACTTGAATGCTTGAAACCTACATCAGAATGTTAGCTCCAAAAACATGCATGAATGAAGATAACTTTGACATGATGCTTGAGATCTTGAATTCTGCAAAAAATGATTGATAAATATACTCTTGATTTCTCTTGACCATAATCTTAGCTTTAGGAATGCTTGCATGAAAATTCTAGGATGCTTCTAGGATTTGAATTGATAAAAAGTCCTTGCATTTATAGGTAAGTTTCTAATTTCCTGAAAATTAAACATTACAAGCCAACATTTGAAATTTAAATTTGGATCATAGATAGGCCACAAAAAACATATTAAAAGTTTGAATTTAGCAACTAGAGGGGACCCATTTTTCCAAGGGTGAATGGGTCCTGACCTAAATTGGTAGGACCTATTCATTTTAGGGTGTTAAAAATGATAATTGCATTAATTAAATCCTGATTCCCCTTTTCGAAATTAAAATTAATTAGGCTTGTAGATGCATAATTGGGCCAATTAGAGGCTTGATTAAGTCCAATAAATTATTAAGGGACCCAAACATAGTGTGAAAATGTAAAGGAGTACATTTTCTGACAGTACATTTAGCCCCCACTTTAGTGAGAAGATGAGCCCTACACTCAAATTCACACTAAAGTAGTCAAACAAGCATAAAGAGAGGTCTAATTATATAATTTTCAGAAAGATAAGACAAAAAAAGTTAAGGAGGATGATCAAGCCCCCAAGATCTAAGATCTCATGATAAACTAACAAAGACCCAAAGAGACACATGCCTATGTTAAATATGAAACAACAAGACAAGATACACAAACATACAATGCCAAAATTAATGAGAAGAGAAAGAAGGGTGGATCAAGCCTCAATTATTTTTCCAATCGATATGAATCAAGCCTTATTTTTTTGTCCAAAAATGTTGACAAGTGGAAACCTATTGTCCACTATGCAAACAAAATGTACTTACATAGGCTAGTGAAATCTGTTGTCCACTAAGTGAGACCCAAAAAATGGTTAATGGGAAGGTCATGCTGGGTCTATAGGGTCCCATTTTACTTGCCATACCAAAGTTATACCTCCTCACAACTTTTATAAGGAACCACATAAATGGTCACAAGGCTAGCAAGCTGCGTTATGCTAGACACTTATATGAAAAAGGCTCCACTAGCAAGTAAGTTGTTTTATGTTTGGTGGGCTTGATACATGCAAAAGGATATTAAAAGGGGTTTTTCTTAGTTCATGAAAGGTATCACCTTAGTGACATTGTGTCTGACATCACCAAGAGAGGACTAGTCGAGGATAAAATATTTACAACTTAGGGAATGCAATCCGTAGCATTACCACTAAGAGGAATGCCAAATTATCAAAAAGGTCACAATCTTGAAGGACATCAAACCCAATGTCACCACCAAGAAGGTCCACATCATGTGAAGTAAGAAGACCCATCATGTGAATTAAGAAGACCACACTCTGAAGCAAATAATGAGTGGGGATGCATATGCCCCCACTTCAAAGAAATTACTAAACACCATGCTTTGAGCAATTACTTTAAAGTAGAATGTATGATAAATGCCAATACATGAGAGCTTTATTTGGAAATACCTATGTAAAAAATATGTTTCCAAGATAGAGCTACATCATGGAAAGGAGGTTTCCCACCATATGCAAAGATAACACATAAGGGATCCATGGATATGGGGTCAACATTTGTTGTTGTTGTAGTAATATAATTGAGCTCGGAACCGTCATCATTCCCCAAATGACTCATGGAACAACGAGCACAAAGGAAGAATAATACATAGAGAGAGAAGACAAAGGAGAGATTTTAGGTCAACATGGAAGAGACATGAATGTCTCAATGCCTTGCATCATTCCCAAAAGGAAAAAACAAGACAAAAGATAAATGGTTACAACATATAGAAGAATATAGATACAAATAGAAGAATGTCACAACAAATTTGCTTCCTTTGTATCCTTGCATCAATAGAGTGACAAGGGTCATCCAAAGTAGGCTCAAAAACATATAAATACATGCTACGCAACATTGTATGGGGGATCGCATTATGCAAATGGAATCACAAAGACAAATAAAAAGAATAGTATGGAACATGTGAGTCAACCTATAGTAGGCCATCCACATCCCAATCTTGTTCATCATATGTAGAAGGCAGAAGACTAGCCAAAGGGACAATGACAAGTTTCAAACTAGGACAAGGCTATTAACTCCTTGTCCCCACTAAGTGCAGGACAAGGATGAGCCGATATGGGTGATGAGAATGGGATCCTTGAAATAAATAGATGATTTGAAATAAATGTAAAACATGTAGTAATGCATCTGCTATGATACTACAACTATCACATGGGAAGGAGAAAAGTGCATATGTTTTAGTTAATTACATTAATAACATCATTTTCATGAATCAACCATTGTAAAAGATGACTCATTAGTAAGATGCCCAAGATTTCTATGAAATACACAGTAATTCATGTTTGCACTCTTTCCTTTTTTTGTTTTCTTTGATAGGTGGCAAGTAAATCAATCCTAGATGGAGGAGTTGTTTCATTTTTCATTCAGTCTCTATTGAAGTGTGTAAGAATGGAAATTCCTTGATCTTATATGGCTTAGATTTCTTACTTGTTTGGGAAATTTTTTGTGGAGGTGGGGGAGGAGGATCTATGGTGATCTTATCATCCTTTTGGGGTATTAATTGGTCTCTTGATATGATCTTGTGAAAGAGAACACCTTTTCCCTTGAGATATGTGCAAGTGGGGGAAGATCTTGATATCCTAACACCTTGGTATCCTTGGATGGTATTTTCTCTAAAATTTTGCGAATTTCATGCTCATTGGTTATGTCACATCCTTGTTTACTTGAGATCTTAAAGCCTTGACCATAACTCTCTTCTAAGTTAATGGGTGTATTAGTAACTCGATGGACATGTAGGATAGAAGAGTATCATTATTATCCTTGTTAACAAGTTCATTAATGATTGATGGTTGAGGCTTTCTTTGTTCTTCCATTTTAGGATGTAAGAGGTTGAACATATCAAGTGATGGGATTATAGGTGGTGTTTGCATGGATGGATAAAAGGATGCATTATTCTCAAGGTTTTGTAAGGAGTCTTGTATGAATTGTTGCATGCTATCTTCATCTTGAACTAAGACTTCTAGTTCACGGGGACATTCATTAATAGTCTCAATTGCATTAGGGTCCTCACCAAACACACAACTTGAAACATCTACCAAAGATCTTAAGGTTTTCCATATATTACCCATACACATGTCCATGATTAATTTTTATGCAAAGTTTTAGATCTGATATATGAAGATTTTTTGATTTTTGAATGCAAGATACTAAAAATGATATATTTTTAATGCCAATTTTGATTGCCAATAATGCACTTAATTTGACCAATTGAATCTAATACAAGTTCAATGACATATTTTTTTGATTTTTGAAACTAAAACCAAGATTTAACAACATATCAAAATGAAGAAAATAGAGACAAATCACTACCCCAAATTTTGAAAAAGCACCCTGTACATGGACTGATTCACCCTAGGGTGAATGGGTCCTAGCACAGGGTTTGCACAAATTTAAATCTGAGTCTAATGTTGAATGCTAGGGTTTCCTATTTTTGGTTACAAATTTTAGTTTCAGTGATTGAATTTTCTAGATTTTGATGTCTAAATGCAAGTGCAATGAATGAAAAATGATGAACAATATGAAACTTTTTGAAATGCAATTTTGACTCAATTTTTGAATGTGAATGATGAAAAGTACATCATATGCAAGTACTATACAAAATCAACGTAATATGCATGCAAATTTTTGAATTTTTCAGATTTTAAAGGATGGAAAATGTAAACCTAAAACCCTAAATGAGATGTAAATTAATGCAATTTTAACAACCCTAAATGGAATGCAAACTAATGCACACTAATGAAAATCCTAGATATAGGGTTTGAATGGACTCCAAATTCAATTTTTTTGATGTACAATGTTGGGTTCACCAAAATAAAATGGAGTAAAAATGTGGGTGATGATTTTGAATGGGGGTATGCATCTAAAATTTCCTTCCTTATTTCATTAGGAAAAAGAGATTCGCTAGGATAAGATTGACTTTCAACCTTTAGGTGAGTCAACCTTGATGGAGATCTTGTTGTTTTCCTTATGACTTAGGACAGGGTAAATCAACCTGAAATACACTTTTGGGAGATGAATGAAAAATACCAAATGAATGCAATTATGCAATGTAACACATGAATCATCAATTCAAAACCGTAACTTGATAGAATCCTAAAAGTTCCAACAGATCCAGGATAAGGTTATGAATTTATGCACTTATCAACAAAAGCCTATGCTTAGTGTCATCCTGGGACATATTTTCCCTAAGGTGAATGAGTCTTGCTTCAGGAGTTCAAAATATTCTTTCATAGTCCTCTACTCCTATGTCTACACTCTCGATTCCTTTGGGTTTCACAATTGGAAATTTATAATTAAATTCTAAAAGTGAGTTTCTGTGACTTGACGACAATGTTGATAGTTCTTTGCAACTTTGACAACTTTTGCAATTTATTTTTTACTTTTGATGAATCTTCAATCCTTCTTCAACCTAAGATCTACAACACACACAAGAGGGAAAAGGGTAAAAAAACAAAGTTGTGTCACACTTTCAACCAACTTATCAACACCACTGAATTTAAGTATTTCTAACTAAAAATCAATTTTGGTCAAACATATGATCTAGTAAGATTCATTCTAGCTTAGTTAGATACTTCCACTACTTTTTCAACTAAAATTGTTTGCTAAAAATTTATGGAGCACCACTTTGAGTCCAATTTACCAAAAAAAAAATTATTTGAAAAACTTGAAGTTTCAATAACTCCTACTAATGTAAATAACATTTAAAAAAAAATATAAAAAATACCCTTTTGTAGATTCATAAGTGTAGTTTTCAAAAATATATTTATTTTAATAGTTTAATTTTTTTTTTATTCAAGGGGTAAACGCTTTTGACCGGAGCTATGAACCGGATACAACCATTCAACAATACCACCCCAACAGGGTTTGAACCTTGGTGGTAAGAACAACAATGCCACCTAGATAAACTATCACACCATGCCAATATCGGCATTTTAATAGTTTAATTATTATTTATATTTTATATTTTATTTTTACTAAAAGTAGGTTATCAACACAAAATATTAGGTTGATTACCATGCTGAGGAAAAAAAAATAAAAATAAAAATAATTAAAAAAATTGAAAAAAATACGATGCACTAGATAAAAGAATCTATTTCAAGATGGTATATTTTTTTTTGATTTTAGATAGGTATTTAATATGAAAGTTGATGTCCAGTGGAAACAATAGTTTTTTGATTCATGCACATTTTAATATTTATTTAAAAATATATATTTATCAAAATTGGAAAAAATATATCCATGCACTAAAGTTTCAAGTTATAAATACATAAAAATTTGAAAGAAAAAAAAAAAATTACTATAAAAAGTTTGACATCTCACGCAAGTTCATTTTTCAGCATTTTATCAGCAACTAAATTATAGTGTTAATTTATTAAAAACTAGTTTCAATTTTCTTTTTAAAAAAAATTACAAACATAAAATATGCTAAAAAATACACATTTTACTAGTTTACATCATTTCAAAATACAAAATATATATGCCACTTTTTAGTGATTTAAGTTTAAAAGTTGGATTAGTGTTGGTTGTTTCCATGTGACACAACTTTTGGCTTTTACCCAAAAAATATTTATTTTTGGTGAATGGGGCTTTGCCTTGGTCAATCCCTATTTTGATAATTAAACCTTGAAATGAAATGAAACATGAAAGGAATGATAAATGAACAATTGCTATGTTCCAACTCACCAAACCCTTGAATTGAGATCCTTGAAGGATTGGAAATTAACATATCTCTCCAAGGTCTTGATCTTGCATGCAATGGTTTGATTGGATGTTGATCTTGATGCTTGAAATTTGACTTGAATTCTTGAAACCTGCATCACAATGTTAGCTCCAAAAAAATGCATGAATGAAGATAACTTTGACATGATGCTTGAGATCTTGAATGCTGCAAAAAATATTGAGAAATATACTCTTGAATTCTCTTGAACATAAAAGCTTTAGGAATGCTTGCATGAAAATTCTAGGATGCTTCTAGGATTTGAATTGATAAAAAGTGCTTGCATTTATAGGTAATTTTCTAATTTCCTAAAAATTAAACATTACAAGCCGACATTTGAAATTTGAACTTGGATCATAGATAGGCTGCCAAAAACATATTAAAAAATTGAATTTAGCAACTAAAAGGGATTCATTTTCCCAAAGGCGAATGGGTCCTGACCTAAATTTCTAGGACCTATTCATTTCAGGGTGTTAAAAATGATAATTGCATTAATTAAATACTGATTCCCCTTTTGGAGATTATAATTAATTAGGCTTAATTAAGTCCAATTTATTAAGGGACCCAAACATAGTGTGAAAATGTAAAGGAGTACATTTTTTGACACTACACTAGGGTAGAGGTGGGGGCTCCACACATTAAAGAGTGGGGGCACAACGTAACCCACAGATTGCACCAAGACCCTTGGGTAGACATAAGGTGGAGCATGTGATTTTTCCTTCCATTGTGAAAGACAGTGTCAAGGTGGATACCTTAGAATCCATTACCTTGCTCACTCAAAGCCTTATACAATATGTGAGGCCTCTAGTACAAGGTGATGTGGGTGAGTCTTCTCAACTTGAGTTCCAGTCCACTTTTGTCAATCTTGTGGTGTTTTTTGTACATATGATCTTGAGAGTAGTTAGGATGCAGCTACACAGGATACATCAACTGCATAGGGGATGGTTATGACAAAGTCTTTGTTGAATTTAAAACATTTAGTATTGATACTCATGTAAATTTCAACAAGTTCATTTAATTATATTTATTAAATTTTATTCTAAAATGTAAGAATAACTAAATTAGTAGAATGATTATGATGAAAATTCAGGGTCAGAGTGTTCATGCTACTTGCAACATTCCCCTAGACCCCTATTTCATGACGACATTGAGTCCAATGTGACTAGTAAAGAAATATAATTATTACATGTGAATAGTTGAATCTTATATGAATGGTTTTCTCATAACTCACCTTGGATATCGAATAGTTTGATGGTGAACCTTCAACATCGACACCTCACACTTATCATCATCGATGAAATTTCACCTAGGTAATCTTTATTCATTAATGGTGTTGTGAAACAATGTTAGGTAGTTTTGGTAATTGAACAATATTTATTATTTCATTTTTAGATGTTGGCATCAAATACTCCTCCTAATGTTCATGCCACATTAGACCATGGTGTTGCTACAATAGTAGCAAGTTTTGCTCCTTTGATAGAGGTATGAGATAGATTAAAGTAACTTTCACATTATATTTGTTCTTTTATTGGTCTATTATTAAATTTTTTAATGATACTTGTATGTAGTTTTATTTCTATCTTGATGATTGCTATAGTGGTTTGTGACTCTAGATCATGAACATGCCCCTATTGTGGATGAACATGTTGATTATTTGTATGCAATAAGTGATTATTCTATTATATGTCATTCTAAAACTCAAATTCTATATATTAATATCTATAATTTTTATTGTATTAGATGGACCTCTAGAGATGTCTAGAAATGAGGATGAGTGAGTGCACTCGAAATACACCAGCATCACATGCTTCTCCACTAGTCAACAATCAAAGGCAACTCATGATCTATTTCCTTCCCATAGTGGGAAATGGATATTTATTAGGGTCCTTTGTTGTATGCATATGTGGCATTTTTGAAAATATGTTTTGTATTATGGATATGTGACATTTTATATCCATATGGATTTTTTGCAAGTCTATATGACTATTGGATATATTTTATACTTTTATCAACATATAATGTTGTATGGCCTTATGGATTTTTGGTTAATGCAAATCTTTTTTTACCACTGTTATCCATATTTTCACTACAAATGATTAATTAAATAAATAAATTACACAATATTCATTATTAGTAATCGTAAAATTGTTACAAATATCCTAGGCCTCAAAAAGGGGGCAATCCCCTTTACTTTAAACAATATTGGTAGCACAAGCATGCTAGTTTTTGAATTATTTGTCAAATATATTATGGATGAACTTGCGATCACAAGAATTTGTTAACATAACTTGAAACTAAACATTATTATTTAATGCAACCATATAATATTGTGATGTCTTGTGCTCTCCTTTTCTGGAGACTGCATCTTTGACTCTTGTTATCCACAATACCTCCCTAAGTGTTAACTCATTACAAACTATCCCTACACCTTTAATATGTACATGTTCTTGACTTTGAAATTTTCCTAACCACAGTCATAAGCATAAGCATTACAAACTGTCCCCGCACCTTTAATATCCACATTCTTGACTATGTAACTATTGTCTAATATTTCTTTGGGTCCAAAACTAATTTTCACTCCCTTTCTTACTAGCACAAACTTGAGAATCAATAAAAAACCGCCCTAGTTTCTAGCATCTATGAGATCTTTGACATGCATCAAAAGATTCTTCATTACTCAAACCTTGTTGTGTCATCTAATGTTCATTTGATCAAATATGGGGTAGACCATTGAACAAGAACTTTTGGAAGGTTCATGAGTCTAACCATGAGGAAATACTTGACATAATAAAGATTAGAGCAAGCCCAAATGGTTCCTTGGATTGATTGTAAGTGAAAAAAACTGTTAAAGTCAAGCTGATTTGTAAATATGTACATTAGATTTGTAAAGTCATGCTGATTTATAAATATGTATATTATATTTGTATAGTCATGCTATTGATCACTTTATTTTGGTTATTAAAATATATATCATAAAATATGGACCTCCTTGAGGGTATTGATGTTGATGTATTGCTTACTTGTATTACATTCAAGTACTTGTGCTTCCTTGTATTGCTTACTTGTACTTGTATTACAACTTTATCTTATTAATCATTCATGCCTACATCTCTAGTTTCTCACAATCCTTTATTGTCATAAATGCACACTCCACTAAAGTCTACAACCTTATCTTAATAATCAATCATTTCTACATCTAGTTTCTCACATTCCTTTATTGCCACAAATGCACACTCCACTAAAGTATAAAACCTTGTCTCATACATCCATAATATTTATTCTTGCCTATGTTCCATCCTCTTCATGATTAATCCACATGTTTTATAACCTATTTTCCATAATTTTTACCAACCAATTGATATAGACATTAATTTTCAACTACATGTTCTATGTTCATGATATTATGACTATCAGATCCTATTTTAAGTAAATTAGATATGAAACACTATATTAAGTTTACAAGTATTTTGAGTTCTTTTGGAGTGGTTTTGATGATGACTATCTTGCCAATTTCTGTAACAATTATGTAAATCAGCTCTAAAACACAATATTAGTTGACCTAGAACACAATATTGTAGGGTTGCACTAATGTAAAATAATTTCTTATGATCAAATATGGGAATGCGTGTTGATATAATTTTCCAAGAGACTATAAAGGTATCTTCTTGTGATTCAATATAGTTATAATTTACATGTATAATACAATGATTTTTAGATGAATATATCATATTAATGATGATAAATTTAATAAACCTATATAGTGTGAATTATGTGATAGTGATTGATGCTTCTAAAATTTTGAGCCTTTATAAAAGACCAAAGTATCCTTAGTATCTACTAATAAATTTCACATGATCATCTTGTACATGTAGAAGTTCAACACTTCTCATGATAGAACATTATCACATTAGTAAGATTTTGAAAAGGTAAAATTGTGGTATACCAATATCTTTGAATAGTGAAAATATATTCTAATGCGTTACATAACTCATCACAACATCAATTTGATTCCTAAGCCCCTCTATCTAATAGTTGTATATATGGTGTATATCTATTTAGGAGGTTGATGAAGTTTTATGTCAAATATAGGAGTTGATTAATTAGAACAAGGTAAAGCCTAGCTCTTCATGTTGTAGTATCATTGTATTTTCACTATAGAAAGATGTTACATGGTACCTCGACATTGCCTATTGCATTCTTAATAACATCATAATGCAAGAGTAATATCTTTACCTATGCAATGGTGTTCTTTTGAAGTAGCTCTATGGTGCAAAATTCTTCACAAATGTTAGAATTGAATAATGGTATTATTAAGTACCAATTAATTCCAAAGATGTTTTGGAAAACTAGATTAAAATCCATGGAGGAATTATACAAATTAATGGTTAGGTATTTTCCATCTAACCTACCTAATAGTGACATTCATGCACCCTATAAATGACAACATGTGACCCCTCACCAACTCATTTGAATGACAACATATGACCGCTCACCAAATCTCATGATTAACAAGATCTCAAAAGATCTGTGAAGCACATTTCCTACATCCTATATACTTTATGCCAACATAAGTTATAATATAAAATTAACAACCATAACTTCAATATAATACAAATATACTATCTAGCATACATCATTGATAATTTCCAAGAATCCATGAAGGTTTAGATAAAATTAAGGTCATTCAAGATTGTTTGATTCCTCATCATCACTAATTTGTATATTTATTGAACTCACTAACTTATATCGTAGTTTTTTCCTTATAACCATGAACATTACTTGGCCACTAAGTCAAATTATGCATGCCAAGGTATAATTCATTTGGAAAAATTACATAATGCATCATGATATCAATTTTATTCTCAAACTCCTCTAACTAATAATCATTGTATCACAAATATTTTTAGGATAATGAAGAAGTTTGATGTCAAATCTAGGACTTTACTGATTAGCACAAGGTCAAGGATAGCTCTTCATGCAGTGGTATCATATGCTTTGCACAAAATAAAAATGACACATGATATATTAGAATATAGTAGTGCATGATACACAAGACCATAATAAAGAACCATATCCTCTTCTTTGATTGAATGAATGCATGCATCATTAAACATTCAAAGGTTTTTCCAAAAAATAGGTTCAATAGAGAAGTCATAAATTTGTTATGACTATCATAACTTCATTATAATGGTCATAGGTTCATTAGAGTAGTCACAAATTCATTAGGACTTTCTCTTAAGAGCCCCAAGTTCCAAAAAGTGGCAAAATTTTATGGATTATTTATCGAAAACCATGACACCTATTTTTTTTTTTTTTTGAAGGTATAGGGTCACACAGAGTCCCTCCACAATAACCTTTCTCAGTTTTTCATATCTCCAATCCACTTGATCATGGCGACAATTTTTTAAATGTTGCAAAAAGCATCATATGTGTTTAGTAAAAACTTTTCAAGAGGCACACTTTTCATTCTATTTTTCATGCAACTAAACCAACAGTTACAACATGTCTAGATGGGTGGGCTTATGCTAGGAAAGGTCTTGTTTCACACTCTAGCATTCCAGAGCCCTAAGTACAAAAAACTGGTAAACTTTGATGAGCTATTTCTTAGAAATTGTGGCACTTAGAAATATTTTTTCTGAAGGTACAAGATAATGTAGGGGCACTCCATAATAATCTATATCTATTTTTAATATCTCCAATCCACTTGACCATGGAAACAATTTTTTAAATGTTGTAAAAAGTGTCATATGTGTTTAGTAAAAAATCATCAAGAGCCACTCTTTTTGTTCTGTTCATTATGTAGCCAAACTGATAATTACAATACATTCAAGTGGGAAGGTTTATGCTAGGAAATGTATTGTTTCGAACCCCAACATGCTAGATCGTTCCAAGCTACATTGTGCCAATGCTTTCTCTTAAGAGCCTTAAGTGCCAAAAAGTGGTGAACTTTGATGAGTTATTTATCAGAAACCATGGCACTTAGAATCATTTTTTCTAAAGGTGACAGATCACGTAGGGCCCCTCTACAATAACCTCTATTAGTTTTTCATATCTCCAATCCATTTGGCTACGGTGATAAGTTTTTACACATTGGAAAAAGTGTCAAATGCATTGAAGAGAAAGTTGCAAGGTATTGTAATTTTTGTTTTGTTTATCATGTGACCAAACTAATAGTTTCAAGATGTCTAAGTGAGTGGTTTTATGCTAGGAAAGGTCTTGTTTTGCACCCCATCATGCATTCCAGGATACATTGTACTAGTGCTTTCTCTTAAGAACCCTAAGTGCCAAAAAGTGGTGAACTTTGATGAACCATTTATCAAAAAGTATGGGGTCATGTAGGGTCCCTCTACAATAACCTCTCTTAGTTTTTTCATATCTCCAATCTATTTGGCCATGATGAAAAGCTTTTGCACGTTGAAAAAAGCCTCAAATGCATTGAATAGAAAGTTATGAGGTGGCATAATTTTTGTTATATTCATCGTGTGACCAAACTGACAATTCCAACATGTTCGTGGGATCATTCCAGGCTACATTGTACCAAAACTTTCTCTTAAGAACCCCATGTGCCAAAAAGTGGTGAACTTTTACCATCTATTTCTAAAAAATTATGGAACTTAGAAACATTTTTTCTAAAGGTACTTGGTTATGCAAGGTTCCTCTACAATATAATATATTAGTTTTTCATATCTCCAATTCATTTGGCCATGGTGACAAGTTATTTCATGATGCATTGAATATAAAGTTGCAAGGTGCAATAAATTTTGTTTTGTTCATCATGCGGCCAAACACACAGTTCCAATATGTCCAGGTGGGTGGGTTTATGCTAGGAAAGGTCATGTTTTGCACCCCAACATTCCAGATCATTCCAAGCTACATTGTATTGATACTTTCTCTTAAACCATGACACTTAGAAATATTCGATCTGAAGGTACAATTCCATGTAGGGTCCCTCTATAATAACCTCTCTCAATTTTTTATATGTCCAATCTATTTGGTCGTGGTGAGAAGTTCACATGTTGAAAAACATCAAATACATTAAAGAGAAAGTTGCATGGTGCCATAATTTTTGTTATGTTCATCATGCAACCAAACTGATAGTTCCAACATGTCCATGTGGGGGGGTTTATGCTAGGAAAGGTCTTGTTTTACACCCCAGCATGTCGGATCATTCCACACTACATTGTACTAACACTTTCTCTTAAGATCCCCAAGTGCCAAAAAGTGGTGAACTTTGATGAGATATTTCTTAGAAATTGTGGCACTTAGATACATTCTATCTGAAGGTACATGTTCATGTAGGGTCCCTCTATAATAACCTCTCTCTATTTTTCATATCTCCAATCCATTTGGCCATGGTGACAAGTTTTTGCACGTTGAAAAAAACATCAAATGCATTGAAGATAAAGTTGCAATGTAGCATAATTTTGGTTTTGTTTGTTGTGTGGAAAAAATGATAGTTCCAACACATCTAGGTGGGTGGTTTTATGCTAGAAAAGGTCTTATTTCACACCCCAACATGCTAGATCATTCTAGTATACATTGTGTTGATGCTTTTTCTTAAGAGCCCTAAATGCCAAAAATGGAAAAATTTGATGAGTTATTTCTCAAAAACCATGGCACTTAAAAACATTCTATCTAAAGGCACAAGGTCACATAGGGTCCCTCTACATTAACTTCTCTCAATTTTTTATATCTCCAATCCATTTGGTCATGGTGACAATGTTTTAGATGTTGCAAAAAGTGTTAGTTGCATTGAAAAGAAAGTTGTAAGGTAGCATAATTTTTGTTTTGTTTGTCGTGTGGCCAAACCGATAGTTCTAACACATCAGTGTGGGTGTTTTTATGCTAGGAAAGGTCATGTTTCACACCCAAGCATGCCGAATGGTTCTAGGCTACATTGTGTCGACGCTTTCTCTTAAGAGCCTTAAGTTCCAAAAAATGGGGAAATTTGATGAGCTATTTCTTAGAAACCCTAACACTTATAAAATTTTTGTGTGAAGGTATAGGGTCATGTAGGATCCCTCTACAAAAACCTCTCATTTTTTCATATATCCAAGTTGTTTCACCATGGCAACAATGTTTCAAATGTTGCAAAAAGTGTCAATTGCATTGAAGAGAAAGTTGCAAGGTAGCATAATTTTCGTTTTGTTTGTCATGTGTCCAAAGTGATAGTTCCAAGACATTCGTATAGGTGATTTTATGCTAGGAAAGGTCATGTTTTGCACCCCAACATTCCAGATGGTTCCAAACTACATTGTGCCAATGCTTTCTTTTGAGAGCTCTAATTAAGTGCCAAAAAATGGTGAACTTTGATGAGTTATTTCTCAAAAACCATGGCACTTATAAACATTCCATCTAAAGGTATAGGGTCACATAGGGTCTCTCTACAATAACCTTCCTTAGTTTCTCATATATCTAAGTCGTTTCACCATGATGACAATATCTTAGATGTAAAAAGTGTTAGTTGCATTTAGTAAAAAGTTTTCAAGAGGCATTTTTTACATTTTCCATCTTGTGGGGGTAAGCTGATAATTCCAACATGTTGGGGTGGCTACATAAAAGGTCCAATTTAGGGTTTTTGGTCAACGCAAGTCTTTTTATACTCTTATGACTAAATGATCTACACCAAAGAACTAGTTTCCTCCATGGATTAAATTCAATGTAGTCATAACCATTTTGGTCAATATAGGAATACATTTTTTTGAGAGGAAGGAAAATGTGGGCATGAGGAATAGCTCTACAAATGTGAAATAGTGATTGGTCAACTAGAAGATAGGGGTCCATACTATAAATAGGTCACATCATTTAATGAAATATGAAATGCTAGGTTGGTAAGATGATAACATTGATAGATGATTAAATATGCAACTTGATGGATGGGTACTTGAATGTAGATACTAACCAACTAGTGGGTATCAACAAGCTATTTTGGTAATATAAGTTTTTCATTATCTAGTCCTAACAAGTATGCAACCATACTATAGTCCAAATGGAAAAGTGAGCCTTTTACAATTATTCAATTAGTTAATTATAATGTAAATATGGATAACATTAATCATTTATAGTTATGCCAATTTTAATTTTTCATTTATTTAAATAATCATTTATAATACAAATATGGACACCATTGATAAAAAAATATGTATTAACTAAATAGCATATAGGCATACATCAATACATGTCGATATAACATATATGCAAGACAACCATATAGGCTTACAACAATGCCATATGGACATACAATGCCACATATATTTAATATAAAATATATGTTCAAAAATTCCATATAGGCATACAAAAAATGACCCTAATACATAGTCATTTCCCTCTAGGTAAAGGAAATAGATCATGAGCATTCTTTGACTGTTGGGGGATGAAGATGCATATGATGGTGGTCTCGTTTGAACTCATTCACTCGACCTCCTGTTTAAAGATTCCCAAAGCCCCACCTATTACAAGAAAACATATAGACATTAATATATAGAAATTACATTATAAAATGAAATATAAAAAAATAATCACTTACCACATATAAATAATCACTCTACTCATCCACAAAAATTGTACACTCATGATCTAGCATTTTGAATCCCTATGGAAACCATCTAGATAGAAATTAAACTACAAATGAATATCACTTGATTTTTCAATAATAGACATATAAAATAATAAATATAATGTGAAATTTACTAATCTACCTCATACCTCTATCAAAGACATCGAACTCACTACTATTGTAGTGACAACATGCTCCATTTTCCTATGAATATCAGGAGGAGTGTTTACGTGCATCATTTGAAAATAAAGCAAAATTATTCAATTTCCAAAACTACATGAGTGAAAGTTCTCTATATTACCTAATATTGAATTTTTACATAAATATTTAAAGGGTCTAAACCATCCAATAGTGATAAAGAACCAACTTAACCATTAAAAAATACTTTACATGGAATATAGATTCCATCCCAAGACATGTGCAAGCATGATAGTGATCAAAAGAATATTTAATATCACTCATAAAGGTTGCTAATAGCATGGTGTGAAAAAATCATAACCTCAAATCCTTATATATATATATATATATATTCAAGCATTACCATGTCAAGTATATCAAGTGACCTAAAATCATGATTTTAAACACCTCCAATCACAAAATTTTCATAATATAGAATCAAATATTATTTATAAAATGACTAGAGTATTGTGATCATATCCATGTAAGAAAATAAGTCAAATGAAGCAATGAAGTAAATCTAGATATAAGGCTCCTCAAACTCATATCATGTCAGAACCTATCAAGTGAATGATAAAACATCAAATTGATCCCAAATAACACATTTCATAGCATAGGAAGGCATCTAAAACATGTAAGTCAACTAGAAACAATGAAGATCAAATTAACTCACCACTAGGATCTATGCCATCCAGAGAAGATGAAAAATAAAAAAGATGGTAGAAAATCTCTCCAAATTGCTAGGGTTAGAAATGACAGATATCTAACAATTAAATGCAAATTTAATTAATAAACAAAGAAACTAAAACACACACAATAAATTATAACATAGAGAATTTAATGTGGTTCACCCAATTCGGGCTACATCCACCAAACTGCAACCATCCAATGATTTTATTATCCAGTGCAAAAACCTATTACAATCTTGCAAATAATCGTGTTTTTCATTATACTGTAACTCCCATCCGAACCCCTTTTTAACAAGCTTAGAAGCTTCCAGATTAGGGTTCTACAAAATCGGGTTTTTTTCCTTTTTCATTGATTTTTCCCTTTTTCGGTGACGATGCGAAAAAGTAGGAGGAAAATTTTTCTTGGGGGCTGCCACCCCTGAACCCCTGCTTTTCAAGGGCTGCCACCCTCGAACCCCCGCTTGGGGCCCAACCTGGTCCCGGACCCTGGCAAGGATACATGTCGGGTTGCACAGTATAGCATGATCAGTCGCCAGCATACCAACAATCTCCCACTTGGAGACTGATTAGGCTACACCAACACAATCTCCCACGAGGTGATCCTAGATGACATTGCCGCAAGCTCCCACTTCGGAAATAAGTACCTTGGACCTCTTTGCTTTGTTATGCTTAAATTCAGAAGAGGCCAACCCGTGAAGAGAGCTCAACTTCTCCCTTGTCACCACCTTCATAAACATATCTGCTAGATTGACATCTATATGTATCTTGTCTAGCTTGACCTGTCCATCCTCCAACACCGACTGAATGAAATGATATCTCAATTGTATGTGTTTTGTTTTAGAATGCAAGGCATAATTCTTTGCAAGATGTATAACACTCTGGCTATCTATAAACAAGTAATTTCCAGCCTGTTGTTTTCCCAACTCATCCATGAAAAGTTCCAGCTATATCATCTCCTTTTCCACCTCTGTTGCAGCAACATACTCTGCCTCTATGGTGGATAAAGCAACCACCTTTTGCAATTGAGAAATCCAACTCATTGCTGTCCCACCAACTGTAAATACATAACCTATGGTACATTGCCTGGTATCTATATCCCCTACCAAATATGAGTCAACATAGCCTTTTAAATCAGTATTAGAGCCCCCAAAACATAAATATTTTTTGGATGTACCTCTCAAGTACCTAAGAATCCATTTTACCACATTCCAATGCTCAACTTTGGGATGACTCAAATACCTGCTAACAACTCCTACGACATGTGCAATATCCAGTCTCATGCATACCATGGTGTACATTAAACTACCTACAGCTGAAGCATATGGTAACTTGGACATTTTTTCTTCCTCCTCTTATGTCTTTGGACATGTATCCTTAGTCAATTTAACATGATTAGGCAAAGGTGTGCTGACAATTTTTGCATTCTCCATATGAAATCTCTGCAACACCTTTTCAACATAAGTAGCCTGAGATAAAAACAATTTTCTATTTTTTCCATCTCTAGAAATTTTCATACCAAGGATTTGTTTTTTTGCCCCCAAATCCTTCATAGTAAAAGATTTTGCTAACTGTTGTTTTAGGTCACTTATGTGATCCATGTTAGACTCTGCTACAAGCATGTCATCAACAAATAAACACAAAATAATGTAGTTGTCATTATCCAACCTCTTAAAATAAACACAATGGTCAGAATTACACCTGTTGTAGCCTTGCTCAACCATAAAACTATCAAATTTCATATACCATTTCCGAGGTGCTTGCTTCAAGCCATATAAACTTTTCTTCAATCTGCACACTAGTTTTTCCTTACCTTTGACCCCAAATCCTTGTGGTTGTTCCATATATATTTCCTCTTCCAAATCATCAAGGAGAAAGGATATTTTAACATCAAACTGTTCTAAATGCAAATCTTCAACAACCACAATACTTAAAACAATACGAATAGAAGTCATTTTAATAACTGAAGAAAAAATCTCATCAAAATCAATACCCTTTTTCTGTGTAAATCCCTTTACAACTAATCTGGCTTTAAATCTTTTCTTACCTCCATCCCCCTCTTTTAGCCTATAAAACCATTTGTTTGGTAAATCCTTTTTACCTGCAAGAAACTTGCATAATTTCCAAGTCTTATTTTTCAGCAAGGAGTCCATTTCTTCTTCCATTCCATACTAAACCTTGGTATCCACATGCATAGCTTCATCATAATATTCTGGTTCACCAGCATCAGTTAACAAAATAGTATACAAAGAGGGAGAGAATATTTTTGGAGGTCTACTTATCCTTGAAGATCGTCTAACCGGAGTTTGTAGTATTTGTTGTTGTTGTTGTTGTTGTTGCGGAGCATGAGGAACCACTAAAACATCATTGTTTGGAATATCATCCAACACTGCATAATCATTTTCTTTGTACAATACTTTCTCATTGAATATGACATCCTTGCTTCTCACAATTTTTTGATTTTCAAAATCCCAAAGCCTATAACCAAATTCATCAATGCAATATCCAGCAAATATACATTTCTTTGATTTTGCATCAAGCTTGGTTCTATTTTTAGAATCTACATGTGAAAATGCTTCACAACCAAAGGTTTTGAGAAAAGAATAACTCACCTTCTTACCTTTCCATGCTTCCTCTAGAATACTACAACCCAAAGGATTAGAGGGACCTCTGTTAATTAAATAAACAACAATGTTTATAGTCTTTGCCCACATTTTAAAGGGCAGCCCAACATGCAATCTCATAGTCCATGCACGCTCCATTATTGTTCTATTCATGCGCTTGGCCACTCCATTTTTTTGTGGAGTCTTTGGAACCATTTTCTGCCTACGAATACCATTAGAGGAACAATAATCTTCAAACTCTTTGCTGCAATACTCACCACCATTATTAGATATGAGACATTTTAGCTTTTTACCCATTTCATTCTCAACCAAGCTTCTCCATTTTTTAAAAGTTTCAAATATATCAGATTTCTACCTAAGCAAATAAATCCATACCTTCCTAGTTGTATCATCAATGAATGTAACATAATACTGAGAGCCATCGAGAGAAGATACCTGAGCTGGTCCCCATAAATCCATATGCACAAGCTCCAATTTCTCATTTTTCTTTTGCTTCCCATCCTTGAGAAAACTTACTCTCTTTTGTTTTCCATACACACAACTTTCACATAAATCCATATTAACACATTTTAGACCTGGTAAAACATTATTTGAATGAATTACTTTCATAAATTTTGCACTCATATACCCAAGTCTATTATGCCACAGTGTTGATTTAGAGTCCACAACAACTATATGATCTTCTACCTGCTGGACTACAACAACTATTCCTGAACATTGACCTTTTCCATAACAATTAAATTAGAAGGAATAGTATGACCTATACAAAGATATAAGGTTCCTACTTTCACACCTTTTGCTACCACTAAGGCACCCTTTATGACCTTCCAATTTTTATCACTAAATGTAACAAAACAACCTTCATCATCTAGTTGCCCTATTGAAATTAAATTTCTTCTTAACTTTGGAACATGCCTTACCTCATGTAGTAGCCAATGATTCCCATTCTGCAACTTAATCTTTATTCTCCCTTTCCAACAATTTTATAGGGTTCATTATCTCCTAAATAAATCAGCCCAAAATACCCTTGGACATAATCAATAAAATAACTTCTATGGGAGGTAGCATGAAATGAAGCCCTTGAATCTAACACCTAAGAATCATCAGCATTATAAAGGGAAAGAATCAAAGCATCCTCATCAGATTTATTAATTACCACATTTTCCTCTTTACTTCCTTCCTTTTTGTCTCCTTTATTTTTCTGAGACCAACAATCTTTCTTTAAATAACCCGGCTTACCACAGTACCAATAATCTCTCTTGTCTCTAGATTGGGACATTTTGTCCTTTGATTTTCCTCGTGACTTCACATGATTCCAAATCCATGAATCTCTAAATATATTTAACATAATGAAGTGGAACAAATTTAAATGTGTGAAATTTATTTTTAGTATATCTTTATTATGTGCATGCTGATTTTTCTTCTTATGTGTTTTTTTATACTTCCAAACAATATATGATCGAAGATAGGAAAACATTATCAAGAGAGGAATCTTTAGTATCATTTTTATCAAGAGGTTTAACTTAAATACAATTTAAGTTTTATTAAGCATAATTTAATCATTGTATCTAATAAGTATTCTAGAGTGAGAAAAAATAGCATTAAGAAGTACATAAGTGGCACATTTCCCTCTCATTTTTTACATACTTTGATACTCAAGACTATTTGTAAGAATGAAACATAGCTATTTTTCCCCCTTGTAACACAGGTAATCCCAAAAACCACACATCATGAACTATATCAAACATTCACACCATCCTCATACTCATTCTCATCCTTTCTTCCATCCAAGATACCAATGTATGATGCTTCTATCCTCCAAACAAGACCATGTGTTCTAGGATTTCCAAATTTGAATTTCACTTTTCTTATTCACTCTTCTCTCTCCTTCACTCCTAAAAGTCTTAATTCACCTCCAATGATAAAAAAATTCAATCTACTTATAAAATATGATTTTAATTGGAAAATAAGTATAGGAAGAATGGACACAAGGAGGAAACACTTAGGACCAAAATATAAGGAATTCAACATAATTAGGGTTAAAATAGCACACTACTAGTGACTCCATTATCTAACATCCATAATCATATAGATACAATCCTCTTGGCACCTAGGTTTCTTACATACCTCAACAAAGGTAAATACTATAATTATCCCTAATTATTCATTTTTTTCTTAGACAATTGATTACAATTTTTGATGAAGAGTTACAAATAACATAATCACATAGAACAATTAGGTTTGGTCGATGGAGGTCCCAATAGTTAATCCAATAAAGAGGTCTATAGAAGGTGGAAAATTAATCGACACCACTAGCCTATATTTTTAGAGGGGTCAGTGTAGGATCATGGGGAAACAAAATAGGCCCTTAAGTGGCAATGAAAATTCAAGAAAACTGATTTAGGCAACTTGACATAAAAATTTGAATAGGTTATTAACATAATTTAAAAAATATGTAAGAACAAAATTTGTAGAAAATTGAATGTAGTTTCTGAGCTACTAGTCATTTTTTGGAGAAAAGTAAATCTATTTTCTGAAAATTTGAAACTTCAATGTAGTAATACTAAATTTTCAAGAAAAAAAAAAGCAGGTCTATGTCTTGGAACATAAGTACAATAAATAATTTTTTTTTTGAAACTTTCAATATAAGTATAGGACACATGCTTAGATGGCTACATTTTTTTTGTAATTTTTTTACAAGTAAATAATTAGTTTTGAATATTTTATTATAACTTTTCAAAATTATTAAAACATGTTTGTTTGACCACCATAACTTGGACAAAAAATTATGAAATTCATTTTTTTTATCCTATAGTATGGGAAACATAGAATGTGATTCATATTTCATATTCGAAAAATGTGAAATAGTTTGAAAATGATAGAAGTTTTTCAAGCAACCTATCAATCAAGACTTTAGTCGTAATGTATGTAGAAAATCAATAATAATTATCTATTTAATTCAAAATAAGGAATATATTATATTGGTGGAAAGATGATGATTTGTTTAATAAACCCTTTTCGTTTCATTAAATTCAAATTAAAAAAAGCCATCAACCACAAGGGTGAACTTTGAAAAACTAAGGAAATTTTTTAAACACATTTTTTAGTTGACTTTCCAGGTATGACACCCCAAGGAAAATCCCGAGGTTGCTAATTTTATCAAAAAAATTGGATATCCATTTGAAATAGATATCTATTATGTTCAATATTTATAATATTTTGTATTATAAATAATAATGCATAATATATATAGTATATAGTATATAGTATATTTACTAATATATTATATATTGTATATTATATAATATATATTATACTATATTATATTATATATTATATTATATCATACTATATTATATTGTATTATATTATATTATATTATATTATATTATATTATACATATACAATATACTATATACTATATATAGTATATATATTATATACTACATTATAATATATCTAGTGAGAGAAAGAGTTATCTAGGTAGGGTGGGAGGGAGTTCTACCTGAGAGAAAGAGATGGGGGACAAAGAGAGTGGGAGGGAGAGACGAGAGAGAGAGGGAGTGGGAGAGAGATAGAGAGAGTTATCTAGGTAGGGTGAGAGGGAGGGAGATACTAGAGAGAGAGAGTTATCTAGTTAGTGTGGGAGGGAGAGACCTGAGAGAGGGAGATGGGTGGGTGGGATACTTGGAGGGAGAGACCTGGGAGAGAGAGGAGTGGGAGAGAGGGGGTTGAAGTGATAGAGAGTTGTCTATGTAGGGTAGGAGGGATAGAGAGAGAGAGTTGATATTGTCTTAACTTTTTAAAGTGGGAGGGAGAGAACAAGATGAGACAGTGCTGAGAGAGAGACTTGAATGTGTGTGAGAGAGTTATCTAGTTAGGGTGGGAGGGATAGTTGGAGGGAGAGACTTGAGAGAGAAGGTGTGGGAGAGATGGGATTGGAGTGAGAGAGAGAGTTGTCTAGATAGGGTGGGATGGATAGAGGGAGGGAGAGACCCGAGAGTTATCTAGGTAGGGTGCCCAAGGAAGAGACCTGAGAGAGAGGGGTTAGAGGGATATAGGGATGGAGAGACCTAAGAGAGAGGGAGTGGGGAAGAGATATAGAGAGTTATCTAGGTAGGGTGGGAGGGAGAAAACCTAGAGAGAGAGAGTGGAAGGGATAGAGGGAGGGAGAGACTTGAGAGAGAGAGAGGGAGTGGGAGAGACATAAAGAGTTATCTAGGTAGGGTGAGAGGGAGAGACTTGAGAGAGAGATACCTTAGAGGGAGGGAGGGAGGGAGATAGAAAGAGAGGGAGAGAGTGGGTGGGAGAGAACAAGATAGAGAGAGATAGTTGCCATTGTCTTAACTTTTTAAAGTTGGAATTTCTTCCTTATTTTTCATAGAAAATTGGCATTGCCTACTCTTTATATTGTGCAACCTTCCTGAATCTACACACTCTATTATTTTTATCTATTATAAGAATAGTTTCAAGACTCCATGAATTGTCTCCATTGATTTGGATTCTTCCATAACTTGTTTCTTCCAAATTAGCATCCAAGTTTATTTGCTCTCCATGTCTTTAACGACTCATTTACCTCACTGCAGTCCATACACGTCCCATATCTTCAATCGATGTTTGCATTTAGTTTGAAAAAAAAATTAGATTCATCACCCTTAGTGCTTTATTTATTCATAGTAGCTTCCTTCTAGTGGTGCGGGTTTTACTCATCTTTTAGCTACGCAGAAGTCTTTTCCTCCTCTCTGTCATTTCTATTCTAATGCAATCAATCACTGATGTAAATAATAATCTTATTGTTGTGACCTTGGAAAGGCTATTGAGAGGGATTTCTCCCATTCATTCATCTCCTTTAGCTTCCCTCTCCCCCTTCTATTTTGAGGCATTCTCTATTTTTTATTTAAAATGACTTCCCAATCTTTCCATCTTCTCATATCTCTTAATCTTCCCAACCTGTTCATTTCTCCTTCACATTAATTTTTTTCAATCATAACTTTTTAATTTTCTTTTTCATTCTCCATAAAATTTTAAATTATCTTTAAGCAAGGGTACGACTTCAATTTGGAGGGACCCACATGTGAAACTTTCATCAAAAAGGTCAGTGTGAGATCATGGGGGGCCAAGTAGTGGTGATATGACATAAAAGTGGTTGATGACTTTTTTTTTAATCCAAATTTGATGAAACAAAAAATTTTTATAGAGAAAATTGTTAGCTTTCCAAAAATATAAGATATTCCTTATTTGGAATTAAATAGATAATTATTATTGATTTTCTACATACATTTTGACTAAATTCCTGATTGATAGGTTGATTGAAAAACATCTATAACTTTTAAACGATTAAACATTTTTTGAATCCAAAAGATGCATTACACACTATGCTTCACAAACTATAGTAAAAAAAAAAAAATCATAATTTTTTTAACCAAGTTGGGATAGCCAGACAAAAGGTTTTTAATATTTTTAAAAATTCCTACTAGAAAATTCATAACTGAATATTTACTTGCAAATAAATTAAAAAATAATATGCGTCACATCCAGGAATGTGTCCTCTTCTTATATTGAAATATTTAGAATAAAACATTTATTTTTTCTCCCCACTAGGGTGGTTGGACAAACACTTGCTTTTTATTTTTTTCCTAAAAATTTTAGTACTACTACATTGAAATTTCAAATTTTCACCAAATAGATTTACTTTTTTTCCAAAAAAGGACTAATAGCTTAGAAACTACATTCAATTTGCTACAAATTCTGTTTTTACATATTTTTCAAATTATGTTAATAGCCTATTCAAATTTTTATGTCAAGTTGTGTAACTCTGTCTTTCTGAATTTTTATTGCCACTTAGGAGCCTAGTTTGGCCCTCCATGATCCTGCACTAATCCAAAATGTATTATCTCATCAACAAGGAACATGTGGAACAAAATCAAATTTTTTAATGTAACTGCTTAATAGTAACTTGGATTCAAAACTGGACGACATATGATGGTGAAATTTTTGACATTAAATCCAATATAGAGTCAATCCACTCACAAGAGGGCTTTCCATGAAACCTCACCGATCACTCAAAGCAATTATTTTTTTGGTCAACGCACGATAGCTTGTGGACCCAAATGCTC
>VDFB02026320.1:110890722-110956097 GCA_007258455.2 Sequoia sempervirens | reverse complement strand
AGAGAGAGAGAGAGAGAGAGAGAGAGACTTGAGAGAGAGGGAGTGGGAGAAAGGGGGTTGGAGTGAGAGAGAGAGTTGTATAGGTAGGGATAAATAGAGGGAGAGACCTAAGAGAGATAGAGTTATCTAGGTAGGGCGGGAGAGAGAGAGAGTGGGAGAGTAGAGTGAGAGGGAGAGACTTGAGAGAGAGAGAGAGAGGAAGTGGGAGTCAGAGGTAGAGAGTGTGGGAGGGATAGAGGGAGGAAAATACTTGAGAGAGAGAGAGAGGGAGAGATAGATAGATAGATAGATAGATAGATAGATAGATAGATAGATAGAGAGTTATCTAGCTAGGGTGGGAGGGAGAGACTTGAGGGAGAGGGGTGGGATGGAGAGACCAAAGAGAGAGAGAGAGAGTTGTCTAAGTAGGGTGGGAGGAATAGAGAGAGTTATCTAGGTAGGGTGCCCAAGGGAGAGACCTGATAGAGAGAGGGGTGGGAGAGATAGAGGGAGTGAGAGACTAGAGAGAGGGATGGAGAGAGAGGGAGTGGGAGAGAGATAAAGAGTTATCTAGGTAGAGTGGGAGGGAGAAATTTGAGAGAGAGAGACCTAAGAGGAAGAGAGATGGAGGGATAGGAGGGAGAAAATTGAGAGAGAGATAGAGGGAGTGGGAGAGAGGTAGAGAGAGTGGGAGGGATAGAGGAATGAAGAGAATTAAGAGAGAGGGAATGTGTGAGAGATAGTGAGAGTTATCTAGGTAGGGTGAGAGGGAGAGACCTGAGAGAAGGGAGGTGTGAGTGAGAGGGAGAGACCAGAGAGAGAGAGAGAGAGGTGGGAGGGAGAGGGAGCGAGAAAGAGAGAGAGACCAGAGAGAGGGGTTGGAGAGAGAGAGTTATCTTCCTCCCTCTCTCCCTCTAAGGTCTCTCCCTCCCTCTATCCCTATCATCCCCTCTCTCACTCTATATATATTATAATGTACTACATATAATATATTATATATAATTATACTATATATATAGTATATAATATATAATACATATTATACTATATATATAGAATACAATATGTTTAATATATAGTATATAGTATATAATATATATATATATATATAATATATATATATATATATATCATAATACATAATATATTATGTATTATTAATATATAATAAATAATAACATAAAATATATTTATTATATATTAATAATACATAATATTGGTTTTATGTACTCTATGGTTTAAAAAAACTAAAAGAAACAAATATTCGTTTATAAGGGGACCATTTTGAGCATTCCAATGATCCCCACATTATTTTTGTCATCTAAAATCTTGTGTTCTCTATCTATAATAGACAAAATTCAGCTTTTACAAGATTATTTTACACAATTTTCAACTTTACAATCATTTATGTGCTCTTTTTTGTTTGTATAATGGTGAGCAATAGTCATTGTAAGCAAAAAGGAAAGAGAAAACTAACGAAAAATCAAATTGAAGCATATAGAGAAAAAGATAGAGAAATCCATAGGAAGAGAAGAGAAGATATGCCAAATACTCAATTTGCAAATGAAAATGTTCAAATTGATATTGAAAACATTAAAAATATTATGCAATTTGTGGGGGGGTGTTGAGGAATGAGGATGGTAGACTCTTAGGCACGGTGGCACTCTCGTTGGGAAATCAAGCAAATCATTGTATTGAGATGGAGGCTATGTTTATAAGCATAAAATATGTTGTGGACAGGGGTTACTCTAAAATATGAGTTGAAGGTGATTCTTTAAATATCATCAATTATCTATGTGGAACCCATTAGCCTAGTTGGAATGTGGATCAATTAATAAAAGATACTATAATCATGTTAAGTTCTTATGAAGAGACCCACGTCGCTCACATTTTCCAAGAAGGCAATTCATTGGCAGATTTTTTTGCCAATGAGGCTATTAGGTTAAATGAGTATCGTGCATGGGAGGAGGGCTCTCTCCTTCCTAAGAAAGCTAGGATATTAATGTGAAATGATGGTGTTGGCTGAGTTGATGCGGTGACATCATTTAATCTTTAGTACCAATTCTTGACTCACACGCTTTGTGGGTTTTGTTTGGCTTGTTGACTATTAGTTGAGTGATTATTCCAAGGGTTTTCTTTTGCTAGTGTTTTAGGAGATGGGTGGTGACAAAAGAAGAATAGAACAAAACTATTGTGTGAGCCTGAGGAATAAGAAGAAGCTATGGAGGATTCTCCACCACAATAATTTTATGCCGTATTTAGAAAGATTGCATGGGCATGACCCAAATGCCTCGATGGAATTTATTTTTTGCTGGAATAATCACAAGCTCCAGATAAAGGGCCTGGTAGTGGATATCAATGAGGAGCTAATATCTACTGTGACTAGGTTGCCGATGGTTGGCCGTAAGTTCTATAAGGACAAGAAGAGCAATGAGGAAGTGATGGCCCAATTCTTCAAAGACGATGAATGAAAAAAATTGGTTAAGATGGAAAGTTGGGGCTATGAGTGCAAGTCCCTCAAGAAGATATGGGCGAATGTTGCAAAGATGATAATGTGGTATGTGACTTTGGAAGGTAGGTTCATTGCAATCCTTGGTCACCATTTCACTCTTTTAAACCATTTCAGGCATGGGTGTTCATCTCCTTTCTACTTTTTTTGTTGTCTTCCATGGAGGTTTTTGTTTATGCTCATTTAAAAAATAGGAGGGCTCCAGTCCTCCATGAGGGTCTCATTCTTTATTCATGGAGCATGTTAAAGCTCTTCTCCCTAACCCTCCTATTAAGGGAAAGGAGAATATTCTGAGTGAAGCTTCTAGTTCATCTAGCTCAAATAACAACATTTCTAAAGAAGAGTGGAATGAAGAGGATGCAGATGGGTCCCTGTCCCTTGTGACTACCTCCTAGAAAAAGAGGAAGATGGGTAACCTTAAAATAAATCGGGCAACTAAGCGCATTGTTCTTTCTGACAATGAGGATATAGAGGTGGGCTCGGGTGATTCCTCTCCTAGGAATGTGAATTTGGATGTTGGCCAAGGAGAAGCCAAAGGTGGAGGTAACAGGGGAATGTGGTGACTATGGAGGCCAAGGATAAACTGAGGGCTTCCAAATGCATTGCCAAATTGAAGAACCAGGCCTTGAAAGATTTAGCAAAGGACACCAAGGTGCTTTGTAAGGAGAGGGTTTTTGTTTAAAAGGTGGTGGAAATTGATGACTCCTCAGTTCATAGCACTCCCAATGTGGAGTTGGAGGACGAGAATATGGGTTAGGATGAGGAGGATGCTGAGAAGAAGGGTGCAAATTTGGAGCCTCTAAAGGTAAATCCCCTTTTTGAGGACTTTTCCTATCTCAATGATGATTCCACCTCAATGTTTGAGCTACTGGACATGGCTAGGGTTGGGCCACTAGCACTTTTAAGTTAGCTAAATGGACTCTTCAGGAGTTTAATAAGGTTAACATTAAAATAAGGGGTTTGAAGGAGAACTTGAAGAATATTCTAAAAGGCCCAGCGTCGGATATTCTGATTGATAGAATTGTGGACCTTGAGGGTTCCTTCCATGAATTCAAATCTCTGTGTGAAGAGCGCTTGGATGGTTTAGAAGCCAATATATTGGATACTAATGTGGATATAAAGAAGTTGCTCCATGCTTGTCACATTTTAGTGAAGAATAATGTGGACTCTTTGGAGGCCTTGTTCCGTAAAATCAGTGAACTTATGGAGGATCAATTGTATTTTTCTGAATTAATGGAGAAAGATCACTTGACCAAAGATAAAGGAAAAAAAGGTGCAAAAGATGATGGTAAAGGCCCTACTGTTAGAGGGTTTTCTAATTGGAAGAAGTCCTTTGAAGTTGAGAAGAAAGAGTTGTTGGACATGATTGAAATGCATAGGAGCCAAGAGCTTGAGGTGGCCGACACCTTAAGCAGTATGAAATAGTGTTCTTCTCTCTTTTTCAAGTGTTGTTTGTTTCCTGTTGGGACTCAGTTTCTTTCCTGTTGTTTTCCCATTTTGTTGCTCTTGGGTGTTGCTGATAGTTTACTATTTTATGTCTCGAGCAACACTATTTCTTTTGTTGTTTTGGGTTTTAGTCTATTGCTGGTGTCTTACTGTAGTATCTTTTGAGCGACATTTTGTATCTTAAGTTGTAAAGGGTTTCAAGTCCCTTCAAAACCTACTTTTCCTGTATAATCCAAAAATTTAAAATATTAAAAACATTAGAAATTAAAACATTGATAACATTGAAAACATTGAAAACATTGAAAATGAAACATTTGAACCTTATGTATCACCAAATTACATGAGAACACAAGACCTTTATGGGGAAGAAATTCAAATTTCAAATCCAACACATTCAAGAACCCCAAAATGGTTACTTGAAATAGATGAGAACATAATAGATAAACTTGATGGAAAAAGGTCATCATGAATGGTTTGGTTGTGGGCTACCCAAATGTTCAATCAATACTTTTCCAATAAGACAATAACCAAGCAATCTCAACTTTTTTTATAATTGCTAAAGTCTAACAAAATGACACCATTATTAAAGAAATTGAAGATTGGTGTGACCAAAAAGTCAGAAAATAATAATATTATTGTTAAAAATATTTTTAATGCTCTAAATTCTATTGGAAAGACAAGTAATGAAAAATATAAGAGAGTTTCTTGTAGAGTGATCACAACCTCATTAGTAAGCCATCATTTGAGAAAGGCTTGTTTAATGAGGAAAACTTGTATTGATTTAAACCTAAATCATAAAACATTGTCTAGAGAACTCTCAAGAAGAAGAAAACTCGATAGTCCTCTTCAAAATGATACGTGGGATTTTAGTGGGAGGCTTCCACATGTTGATAAGAAGCTAATGAATAATGTAAAGAATGAAATTCAACAAATTTGGCACTCTCAATCTAGAGTATCACCGAATGCAAAGGATTTTTTAAAGTTAAAAATTGGAAATTGAGATCATACACCACATCCTAAACATTTCTTGGAATGTAGCCAATCAATATTGTACAAAAAAATTTGTGAAACACATCCAAATTCACAAATCTCACAAAGGGATTTTAAATATTGTAAGCCATTTTATTGTGTACATATTAATATTCTTAATACATGTTGTAGTAAATACCACGTAGAGTTTTAATGTATCATGAACTATTATTCTACGTTCGTTCTACTATGCATACTAACGGAATGTTGTAGGAGTGTCATACAATGCAACTTCCAAAGTCATCTAGGGACTTGTTAGATTCATTTTTATGTGTTAGAGGTCATGTTTGGTTTTTTTATGGAAATGACTATTTAAATGAAATGTGCTTGCAATGTGATGGTTTATCAAAGTTTGTAACATGTTTTCATAAGGGAAGTGTATATGATTTTGCTAAAAAATTTATTGAGATAGTGAAATACAGTATGAAGAGTGGAGGTGAAGGTTCTAGATGTGATTTGGTTACAAGAGATAAGTATTGCTGATTTTATTTTTGTTTTAAAAAAAAAATATTTCTACAAGTATGCAAGGCATAGCAACAAGTCCCAATGGTTGGATTGGCAATTCAGGATGTGTAAGGACTCTTTCTTGATTGGAACTATTATATCTATGGTTGATTTGCTGAAAAATACACATTGCAACCACAAAATGAGGTACAATATCAATATTACAATTCTATTCAAATTTTTATTTTTGTCCACATAACATATAGACATGCCCTTGATAGTACATAAGAGGATAGGAAGATAATTAAGGAGTACCATTTTTACATGAGTGATAATAGATCTCATTTGTTCGAGTTTGTGCAACATTGTTTTGAAAACTTTTTTGAGTTCTTGCAGGAAAAAGTTATTGTAATGGGTCAACATCTCATTTGGTTAGATAACTACACGAGGAAATTCAAGAATGCTTGTATGTTTTATTGGTTGAGAAGGATATATGTAGAGAGGGGTGTACCACATATTTGGATTTTTTTAAAGTTGGGCATGGAAAAGGAATGCATGATGGCACATGTGCATGTGTGAAGAGAGCTTTGGTTAACACTACTAGAATTTGGAAAATAAATGATTAAGTGACTAAAAATTTTAGTCACAACAACTAAAAATGACTAAATTCTACTCATTTTTTGCAACTCAGCTATAAATGAGTAAATAAATGACTAATTTGGTCGTTGACTAAAAAATTAGTTAGCCATAGAAATAAAAATGACTAAATAGTTAGTCATCAAATCCAAAGTAGACAAAACTTAAAAAAAATAATTCAGTCAATTATTGACGCAATGTATTCATGCACGTGATGTATTGGCACAATTATTCATGTTCATTTTAGATTCATTCATCTTGCTTGACCTCGCTTTGTTCATTCATTACAGACCTCACTTTATTTGCTAGCCTGGCATGAGGCATTTTGATTAGTTATAGAAGCTACTTGCATGGGCGATAAGGATTCATAGAGGACCTAGAGACTTTTGAAAAGGCGGGCAAGGGCAAGGAATTCATAGTTTGTTGCAATGAATTTGAATTTACTAAGACCCTCTATAGTGAAATTGGATTTGGGGATGCCCTTTGTAGCGAATTCAGAGGTAATTCAAAACGCTCATTACATTAAACACAAATTCAAAATTCTCATTACAATCTATTGCTCTTAATAATGTTCTTTTACAATATTTCCATTATTTTGCTTCATAATGTGCTTGAGCTAAATATAATAAAATTTGGGTGTTAGTGCCAAATTAGAAAATCCTCAAACATTTTTGATACATTTTCACTGCATGCGCAAATTGTCCTTGTGCAAAGTAAACATGTGCTAGATTTACCCACACATCAGGGATCAGAACAAAGATGTTTCCTACTACAACTTCTTGTAGCTATGCAAAAATTTCCTTTGCAATATCAAATTGACCCCTTTTAGCTATTGCAATGGCTGCCTCATTTGTAGCATAAACATTTCCAGGTCTCTATGCCAACACTTTACAATATAGTTCTCTCGCCTTCTCAAGATGTTGTGCCTCCACCTTTGGATCCCTCCTCTAATTGTGAAAAGCTACAAAAAAATTTCAATTTCCAAGTGAAATGTCAACATAAGAATTCTTTGCATCTGATTCACTTTGTGTAGCTTTAATTGTTTCTTTGATTTAAGCTATTCATATGTTTTCAATTCCATTTTTCCATAGATAAAGCATTTGATGAGTTTTTATCCACCTTAAGTGCATCCCCAATCAATTCTAGGCTTAGTTGGATCTCATTCCGAGCTGAGCCATGGCTACAAGACGTAGATATGTATCCACATAATCAGGAAACTTGAACAATATTAGCCTGTATAAAAGATTTTATTTTTTAGTATCATGTAGTTGTTCAAACAACCTAGCAAGATTAAATAGTGTTGTGAATTTATCCCATGGTAGCTCAAGTGAAACACCACCTTCTTCTAGTTGATGGAAGAATTTCATATCCTTAAATCTAGCATAGGAAAAACTGTAGAATTAGCATTGGGTCTTTTATTTACGAATTCAACCCAAATTCCATTTCCTAATGCCTCCATAAAAATTTGTTGAGCCAACTCTGGTTCATCACACTCAAAATGAAGAACCCCAATGTTGTTTAAAAATTGAATGGATACTTCTTCTCTACTCTTCTTTAGAAGAGACTTTGGTATCTTAAGACAATCTAAGGTTGCACTGGGTTTTGACGATATTAATAACTCACCCATCTTGATAAATGCATGGGAATTAGGTGGATCTATGTGAGTTTTCTTTCTTAAAATTTCCAATTCCTTCTCTGCCAGCCCTTGCTAAGCATATATATGGCCTACAACTTTTAAGCTCTCACAATTCTTAGGGCGGATCTACAAAACTTGACCTCCAAAACCTTTTCAAAATTTGAGGGAGAACTCTTAAGATCTCTGAGCTTCAATTGAATCTATCCAAAAAATCCTATGGCCTCTAGCTTTCCTTGACTAATGTCATGTAGTAGCGACCAGTGGTGTCATAATAACCTTTACTATGATAAGATCATGCAAGATTATAAAATGAATAAGATTTCATGAGAGGATGGTCAATTGAAACAAGAGCTATCTTAGTCAACTGTTCCACAAGAAAATGTTTCCTACAGTGAAGAAAAAATGGTTTGCTAAATGATTCAATGCCATTGCAGAGTACAGGTATAATTCAATGGCTCTATGCATCTTTTCCATTCCTTCATGAACACTACCTTTTTCACTAACTGTGAGAATCCTAGAAGTAAAAAATGCACAAAACTAACCACAAAGATTTATGTAGAGGCAAAACATCATTTCCTAATACAGGTCCATAAAAGTTTGTTGAGCCAACTCTAGTTTATCATGCTCAAAATGAAGAGCCCCAATGTTGTTTAACAATTGAATGGGTACTTCTTCTTTGCTCCTCTTCAGAAGAGACTTTGGCGTCTTAAGAGAATTTAAGGCTACACTAGGGTCTAATGATATTAATAACTCACCCATCTTGATAAATACATTGGCATCATGTGGATCTATACGATTTTCCTTTCTTAAAATTTCCAAAGCCTTCTCTGCCTACCTTTTCTAAGAATACATGGCCTACACATTCTAAGCTCACAGTTCTCAGGGTGGTCCTCCAAAACCTTTTCAAAATTTGAGAGAGAACTCTTAAGATCTCCTAGCTTCAATTGAACCTATCCACAAAATCTTGTGGCCTCGGCTTTCCTGGACTGATGTCATGTAGTAGCTGCCAGTGGTGTCATAATTACCTTTAATTTGATAAGATCGTACAAGATTATAATATGAATGAGATTTCATGAGAGGGTGGTTAGTTGAAACAAGAGTTGTCTCAGTCAATTGTTCCACAAGAAAATGTTTCCCTGCAGTGAAGAAAAAATGATTTGCTAAATGATTCAATGCCATTGCAAAGTATGGTTATAATTCAAAGGCTCTACGTATCTTTTCCATTCCTTCATGAACACTACCTTTTCACTAATTGTGAGAATCCTATAAGTAAAATATGCACAAAACTGACCATAGAGATTTATGTAGAGGAAAAAAATAATTTCCTAATGCCTCTATAAAATTTTGTTGAGCCAACTCTAGTTTATTATGCTCAAAATGAAGAACCCAAATGTTGTTTAACAATTGAATGGGTACTTCTTCTCTGCTCTTCTTTAGAAGATACTTTGGCATCTTAAGAGAATCTAAGGATGCACTGGGGTCTAACGATATTAATAACTCACCCATATTGATAAATGCATGGGCATCATGTGGGTCTATGCGAGTTTCCTTTCTTAAAATTTACAAAGCCTTCTCTACCTACCCTTGCTAAGCATATATATAGCCTATAACTTTTAATCTCTCATAGTTCTTAGGGTTGACCTCCAAAACCTTTTCAAAATTTGAGAGAGAACTCTTAAGATCTCCCAACTTCAATTGAACCTATCCACAAAATCATGGGGCCTCTGGCTTTCCTTGATTGATGTCATGTAGTAGTGGCCAGTGGTGTCATATAGTAGTGGCTAGTGGTGTCATAATCACCTTTACTTTGATAAGATCGTGCAAGATTATAATATGAATGAGATTTCATGAGAGGGTGGTAAGTTGAAACAAGAGCCATCTCAATCAACTGTTCCACAAGAAAATGCTGCCCTGCAGTGAAGAGAAAATGGTTTTCTAAATGATTCAACACCATTGCAGAGTACAGGTATAATTCAAAGGCTCTAAGCATCTTTTCCATTCCTTCATGAACACTACCTTTTTCACTAATTGTGAGAATCCTACAAGTAAAAAATGCACAAAATTGATCACATAGATTTATGTAGAGGCAAAACATTATTTCTTAATGCCTCCATAAAAGTTTGTTGAGCCAACTCTAGTTGATCACTCTCAAAATGAAGAACCCCAATGTTGTTTAACAATTGAATGGGTACTTCTTCTCTGCTCTTCTTCAGAAGAGACTTTGGCTTCTTAAGAGAATCTAAGGCTACACTAGGGTTTGATGATATTAATAACTCACCCATCTTGATAAATTCATGGGCATCATGTGGATCTATGCAAGTTTCCTTTCTTAAAATTCCAAAGCCTTCTCTGCCTGCCCTTGCTGAGCATATATATGGCCTACGAATTTTAATCTCTCACAGTTCTCAGGTTGGACCTCCAAAACCTTTTCAAAATTTGAGAGAGAACTCTTAAGATCTCCCAACTTCAATTTAACCTATCCACAAAATCTTGTGGCCTATGGATTTCCTTAACTGATGTCATGTAGTAGCGGCCAACGGTGTCATAATCACCTTTACTTTGATAATATTGTGCAAGATTATAATATGAATGAGATTTCATGAGAGGGTGGTCAGTTGAAACAAGAGTTGTCTCAGTCAACTGTTCCACAAGATCATTCTGCCTTGCAGTGAAGAAAAAATTGTTTTCTAAATAATTCAATGCCATTGCAGAGTATGGGTATAATTCAAAGGGTATACACATCTTTTTCATTCCTTCATGAACACTACCTTTTTCACTAACTATGAGAATTCTGCAAGTAAAAAATGCACAAAACTAACCAAAGAGATTTATGTAGAGGTAGAACATCATTTCCTAATGCCTCCATAAAAGTTTATTGAGCCAACTCTAGTTCATCACAATCAAAATGAAGAACCCCAATGTTGTTTAACAATTGAATGGGTACTTCTTATCTGCTCTTCTTTAGAAGATACTTTGGTGTCTTAAGAGAATCTAAGGCTACACTGGGGTCTGATGATATTAATAACTCACCCATCTTGACAAATGCATGGGCATCAGGTGGATCTATGTGAGTTACCTTTCTTAAAATTTCCAAAGCCTTCTCTACCATCCCTTGCTAAGAATATATATGGCCTACAAATTTTAAGCTCTCACAGTTCTCAGGGTGGACCTCCAAAACCTTTTCAAAATTTGAGAGAGAACTCTTAAGATCTCCCAACTTCAATTGAACCTATCCAAAAAATATTGTGGTCTTTGGATTTCCTTGACTGATGTCATGTAGTAGCGGCCAGTGGTGTCATAATCACCTTTACTATGATACGATCATGCAAGATTATAATATGAATGAGAAATCATGAGAGGGTAGTCAATTGATACAAGAGCTATCTTAGTGAACTATTCCACAAGAAAATGCTACCTTGTGAAGAAAAAATGGTTTGCTAAATAATTCAATGCCATTGCATAGTACAGGTATAATTGAAAGGCTCTACACATCTTTTCCATTCCTTCATGAACACTACCTTTTTCACTAACTATGAGAATCACATAGGCACCTCCAGAGCACAACATAACTTACTGAAAATCATGGGCACTAAGGCCCATTGAAATGGCACACAACCTGAACTTTTCTGTGCTCACTGGCTTTGTCAATGCATCTGCAACATTCTCCAGAGTATCAAATTTTTCCAAACTGACCTTTCCATCCTCCACCATATCTCATACAAAGTGGTACTATACATCTATATGTTTCATCTTGGCATGGAAAGTAGGATTCTTTTCTAGACAAATCACACTCTAACAGTCACAAAATATAGTTATTTTCCTTGCACCAAAACTAATGTTAGAACACAAATGTTTTAACCAGACAACTTCTTTATAAGCATGTGTAGTTGCGATGTATTCAACCTTCGTAGTGGACAAAGTGACTACATCCTGCCACTTACTCATCCAACTCACTGCACCACCATTCAACATGAAAATATATCCACTGGTGGACCTCCTGCTGTCAATGTCCCCTGCCCAATCAGAATCCACATAGCCTTGAATATTGAGAGTCCTCTATGATTCAACCAAGTTCCCATGGTAACACAAAGCAAAATCTGAAGTACCCTGCAAATATTTGAAAACTCTCTTTACAACATCCTAATGTGTCCTTCCAAGATTAGCCATAAACCGACTAAGAACTCCCATTGCTTGGGAAATGTTTGGCCTTGTACAGACCATTGCATACATAAGACTGCCAACCACACTAGCATAGGGTACACTAGTCATGTCCTCCATCTCAGTAGGATATTTTGGACAATCTTCAACAAATAGCTTCATTCCCTGCAAAACTGGAACAACTAGCTGCTTGCAATCATACATGCAAAATCTCTCTAGAACAGTCTTGATATACTTACTTTGACTGAGCCAAAGTTTTCTACTATTCCTATCCCTAGTTATCTCCATCCCCAGAATATACCTTGCTACCCCAAGATCTTTCATTTCGAACTTAGCAGACAACTGAGACTTAAGATCATAAATCATTAGCTTACTATTTCCTATGAACATCATATCATCAACATAGAGAGAAATAATAAAAACTTGATCACTTTCAGCTTTATAATAGACACAATGATCAGATTTTGATCTCACAAATCCCAAAGACAATACAAAAGTATCAAATTTCTGGTACCACATTCTAGGTGACTGCTTTAACCCATACAAAGACTTCTTTAATTTGCAAACTAGTTTCTCTTTACCTTTTTGAACAAAGTGCTCAGGCTGGGACATATAGATTTCTTCTTCAAGATCACCATGAAGAAATGTTGTCTTCACATCCATCTGTTCGACCTATAAGTCATATGCTGCTGCAAGTGAAAAAAGAAATCTGATAGACATCAGCTTAGCTACAGGAGAAAAAATTTCCCCATAATCAATTCCCTCTACCTGGGAATAACCCTTTGCAACCAATCTTGCCTTGTACTTTTCCACATTGCCATCCAGACCAATCTTCTTTTTAAATACCCATTTGCAGCCAACAACTTTTCTGCCTTTAGGCAAGGGCACCAAACTCCAAGTGTCATTTTTTTTCCAATGATGCCATTTCTTCATTCATGGCTTCCAACCAAGAGTCTGAATCAGACATTTTAAATGCCTCCTTTATAGTCCTAGGCTCATAAGTGCTAGAAATTAAAGCATAGGCACAAGTAGAATCTATCAAAGAGAACCCATACCTATCAGGTTGTTTTCTTTCACGGGTTGACCTCCTCACTTGCTGAGGCTGAGGTTCTTCTTCTTCAGAACTTTCAAAATTGCTTGAGCTCTCAGTTTTAGGTACATTTTGAATTTTGAATTCCTCTTTCTCTAGTGTAGGAGGAATTCCAACTACATCCTTATTGTTTTCTGACTTTGTCTCTGACTGCAGATCCAAGGTAGAAGGTTTCAACTCATGAAAGATTACACTTCTACTATATACAACCTTCTTTGTATTGGGATTTCAAATCTTGTATCCTTTTATGGCAGCACTATAGCCAATAAAAATACATTTGACAACCTTGTTCTCCAATTTATATCTTTTCACATCTGGCACATATGCATATCCAAAAACACAAATATGTCTTAAAAATGGCTTCTTACCAGGCCACACTTCCAAAGGTGTTTTCTCAACAAGAGGAGAATTTGGAGAACAATTAATTACGTAACATGTAGTAGATACAACCTCAGCCCAAAACTTCTCCTCCAAGCTAGCACTACTGAGCATACTTCAAGCTCTCTCCATCACTATGCTATTGAGCCTTTTTGCAACTCCATTCTGTTGTGGAGTATAAGGTTTAGTCTTATGTCTTTTAATCCCATGGTCTTTTCAATGCCTCTCGAATTCATCAGAACAAAATTCATTGCCATTATTAGTCCTTAAGAATTTAATTTTTCTTCTAGTATGATTTTCTACAAGGTTCTTAAATTCCTGAAACCGACTGAATACTTCTGATTTACTTTTCAAAAAATAAAAAAATGTTCTTCTCAAATAATCATCAATGAACAATACATAGTATCTTGATTTAGACAGAGAAGGAACATTCACTAGACCAAACACAACAGAATGAATATAATCTAGCAAACCAGAATATTTATGAGGACTGGAATAAAAAGAAACACGATGCTATTTTCCATATATACAATGCTCACAGAATTCAAATTCAATATTACAATCATCAAGCCCCTCAACTAGGCTTTTATTCTTCAAAGTTTTTAAACCTTTTTCTCCTATGTGGCCTAGCCTATGATGCCAGAGCATAGTCTTCTCTACTAGAAGTTTTACTTCCATAGAGTTTACACAATTAGGAACATTTCCCTCTCTTCCTCCATGAGTAGCTTTCTGTGAATTTATAGAGACATTGTTGCATTGAACAACATATGAATCTAGCTTGTATAGGGTACCAATTCGAGCACTTCTAGCCATCACCATAGAGCCTCTAGTCATCTTGTAGCCATTTCTAGAGAACGTGACTTGCACTCCAATATCATTCAACATACTTACAGAAAGTAAGTTTCGAGCCAGACTTGGTATATGCATTACATTATTGATTCCCTTCACTCTGCCATCAAGGAATTGTATTCTGACTCTTCCACAACCAACAATTTCCAAAGTTGAATCACTTTCCAAGTACACCTTTCCACCATTGTATTCTTCATACATCATGAACCAATCTCTATGAGATGTCATGTGAAAAGATGCTCCAGAATCAATCATCCAGACATCATCTCATGCATGTGTAGCCAAGGTTACAATGAAGGCGTCTCCATCACTATGAGAAGAGTCATTGTCAGAATAAAACTTCTTCTTCTTCTTCTCCTCTTTACAATCCTTTTGGAAATGACCAGGTTGCCCACAGTTCCGGCACTTCACCTTGGAATTCTTACCAGGAGACTTTGATCTCCCCTCTGATTTCAATTTAGATTTCTTGTCCTTCTCCTTGCCTTTCTCTTTCAACCTTCCTCTAATAGCAAGGGCGTTCTTCACCATCTCAGAAGATTTCCTTCTCATCTCTTCTAATAGCAAAGATGCATCAACATCTTCCATCTTGAAACTAGATGTTGTACTCCCAATATCCATCACTAGATGATCCCAAGAGTTTGGCAAAGAACACAATAGAAGCATACAGTGATCCTCTTCTCCAGTCTTCACACCAACAGATGTTAACTGTGCAATCAACATGTTAAATGTGTTCAAATGATCAGCTACAGACCCTCCTTTTTGCATTCTCAAAGAGTACAACTTCTTCCTTAGGAACAACTTATTAACCAAAGACTTCCCTTGATAAATAGATTCCAGTCTCTTCCATAAGGTTCTCTTCATGTACATTGAGAAGAATGAAGTCTGCCAAATAGAGCCTTATTAGCCCCTTAGACTTTCTATCTGCAAGGTCCCAATCTTCTTGCTTCATGCCTGTAGGTTTTGCTCCAGACACAACAATCCAAAGATCATGATCAGCCAATAGATCTTCCATATTAAGTTTCCACAACTCAAAGTTGCTGCCATTGAACTTCTCTATTTCAAATTTTCCTAATGTGCTACCCATCTCAATCTATAATTAGAAATTGACAAACTTCTACAGGACTCCCACTGAACAGAATTGACACAAAAAACCCAACGTACCCACAAGGATAACACAATTGGCCAGGCTCTGATACCACTTGTAAGGAAAGATAGATGCGAAAACAACTCTCCTAACATCAAAACCTCAGGGAAGAATGCAGAGACTCTTTTAAATTTTACAATTACAGTCAAATTAAGATGCACTTGAAATAGATAACAGAAACAGAGTATTTGAAAAACATATATGAACACTAGATTTACATGGGAAAACCCTTATGGGAGAAAAACCCACCACACCAAGAGAAATCACTTTGTATTACAATAATAAATAATTACATGCAAAGTTCTAACTTATCTCTCTGATGCCAGATTACAATAGCTTTCATAATGATCAATCTTGTACAAGAACCTTCAAGTTACAAACTTCACAAAATAGAATTCATCTACTGATTATACAATCACACAACAATTTGTTGATCCTTCAAATCATCTAACCATTGAACCCATCACAAACTATGATCATAGAGTATAACCATGTCCCCCTTGTTTGTCAAGCTTCCTCTCAGTAATGGCTGCAATAGTTCAACTGCTAGTAGTTCCCATTCAGCTCCTCTGATTGGTCCACAAGACGCCACATAGGAAATTCAAATGGTCAAAGGGCTTCAATCTGTGTTGGCATTTCGGTGAGACACTAACAGTGTCTCCCCGATGCCACAAAGTCTTCATATCAATATCGGCATAGGTTCCACCAGTCAGCAAGACAAAATAATGAACACCTTGAAACATACCAAATCCATCGACATCCAATGCATCTCTATTGGCAAGATGTTTTACCGAGCTTCACATGTTGCATCGACTTTAGTTTGCTATCAACGAGACATACCACTCTCGCCAAGACCTTCCACTGATTCTCCTTACGTTACACTGAAGCATCCACCAGTTGGTGAGACTTATCACTTTCGCCAGGAGATCATACCAAGTTCCATAAGTCACATAAACATGAGTGTTCCATTCGGAAAGACAAATGTCTTTCACTAAGACTTTACTTCAAGATCTTTATGTTACATCGAAGCCTCAAGTCATACCGAACAGTCTGCAAGACTTCTTTCCATCACTAAGACTTCACAGCGAATACTTCATGTTATTCCGAAGAGTCCAAACGGTCGGCAAGACACAACTCTATTGCTGAGACATTACTCCGAACACTCACAAGTCAAACATCTTGTCGGTGAGACTTACCACACATCGATAAGACTTCTTACCGATAGTATTCCTTTAGGCCAAGTCTCTTCGATGTACGATATGAGTGGCCTGTCGGCCAAAGATCTTCACGCGGTAAGAGGTCACACCAAATACAACATGTCACACTGAAGACACCATTGTGAAACCATTCGGCAAGACTTCTGCAAGGTCACAGTGACTTGTACAAAACATAATGTTTCAAAGCTGCTAGTCGACCAGACATAGAATGTGTCACACTGACTTGAATCCAATAGAGGTTACATCCTGTGATGATTGAGGCATATATTTCCAACAAAATATTTTTCCCCATTTCAAATAGCAAAATTGGCAAAAAAATGCATTTAAAACCTACAAAAAAATGCAAATAAAATCACGTTGACTTTTGTGCCAAAAAAAAACCATGAGACCATAGCTTGTTTCTTACTATTATGCTTTGATTAATTTTTTCCAAGCATCCATAGATATTTTGAAATCACCTTTGTAGGCTTTTAGCCATATCAGCAAGGCAGTAAACTATTTGATAAAATGCTTTGGTAGACATTGTATGAAAAATGTGGTAACATAGACAAGGTAGTGAAATTTTTGAAAAAATTCCTCAAAGAAATGTGGTCTCATGGAATGCCATGACAAGCAAATGCAATTGGCAGCTGCTCCTAGTTATTAATTATGCAATGTGAAGTACTTGAATAACTACTCAACTTGACTTTGTAAAAACTATATTGTAATTGAAATTTTGTCATCTATCAACATCTAGTTATTAGTTATGCAATGTGAAGTAATGATTTGAGTTTGAAAGATGTGTAATGCAATGTAATCATCAATTTGAACATAAACTACAAAAATCTATATTTTACAATTCATTAGTTAAACTCTCTATTTTATTTCCTCTCTATAACTATTGCTATGGAAATGCATTTCAATTAAAAAAATAGTTTTTGTCTCTTAGTCTACAATTTTTTGTTTATGTGTAGAACATTACAAATGGATCAACATCAAAGGTTGAAATACCATTCATTTGATGAGAGAATAGCCAATGAGAGTGACATGGAAAAATATCCATGTCCATGTAATGACTTTCTTGGTGGAAAGGTGAAAAAAAGAAGTCAGATTTATCGACATATGATAAGATATGGGAAAAGTGGTATAAGCCCTTGGAATGCCAATTATTATGAAGATATGATAGAATGGTAGAGTGTGAGAGATGAAGAGGAAGCAACCAATATAGATGAAGTGGCACCAAACATAGATGAAAAGGAAACAATGTTAGACGAAGGGTTTGAAGTTGATAAAATGTTGAATGAGGGTCTAAACGATGATTGGGCGAAGTTGACGGAGGATGCTTCAAAGCCTTTGTATGCTAATTGCAGGTTAAGTCATTTGACAACAATCCTTCGAATTCTTAACTTGCAAGTGGTGTTTGGTTGGACAAATGAGAGTGTAGATCAATTATTGGCATTATTAAGTTCGTTGTTACCACCTGACTCCACATTGCCAACAAAACGAAGTCAATGTAGAAAGGAAATCACTAAGTTAGGATTAGGATATGAAAAACTCCACACATGTGTGAATGGTTGTGTATTATTTCACAAGAATATTGCAAGTGAGAGTGAATGTCCGAAATTTCATGAAGCGAGGTATAGATAAGGGTTGAAATTAGTTGTGGCTCCTAGAAAGGTTCTTCGCCACTTTTCGGTAATCCCACGATTACTCCGGATGTATAGGTGCAAAGACATTGTTGAACTTATGCAATGGCATGCCCAAAATAAGAGCACTGATGGAAAACAATGTGACATGTGCCTGATTGTAAGACGTGGATGGAATTTGATAATAGATGGCTTGATTTTTCTCAAGATTCTCATAATATAAGGTTGGGTTTGGCTCTAGATGGGGTGAACCCATTCTCAGATCAAAGTACTAAATGGTCAACTTGGCCATTGTTTTTAATAAATTATAACTTTCCTCCATGGTTAGCAACTAAACCATTTTTCTTAATGCTATCATTGATTATACCAGGAAAGAAAAGTGTGAATCATATACAATTGATGCTTATCTAGAGCCATTATATGATGATTTAATGGAATTGTGCAAAGGGATTGAAGCAATTCAATCTTTAAGGGATGGTCATTCAATCAAATTCACTTTAAGAGCTTCCTTATTGTTTACGATTCATGATCTTCCTGCATATGCTACATTTTCTAGTCTTAGTGTTCATAGATACCATGGATGTCCTGCTTGCAACTTTAAGGATTTTGTGAGGCACTCAAGAAGTTTGCATAAGTATATTTATTATGGACATCGTGCTTACCTTAAAATGGATCATCCATATCGTCAACAAAAAACACGGTTCAATGGTCAAGAAGAGAATCGTGAAGCACCATTGCTAATAACAGGTGATTACATTGTTGAGAATGGACAAAAAAGAACATGTCATTTTTTGAAAATGATGGGATTGTTGGTAGTAGATATGATCCATGTAATGAAAGTGGTGTAAAAAGGTTATGCATATTCTATAAGTTTTCATACTTCAAGGATATAGCCATTAGACATACTGTTGACTTTATGCATTCTGAGAAAAATATAGCCTATGCTATTATAGAAACTCTTTTTGGTGCTTTTGATACTATTTCATCACGTGAAGACTTTCAAAAACTAAAGATTAGTCAAAATATTTAGGTTGAAAATATAGAAAACCTAGTGCTCCTTATGTTTGGACAAAGGAATAATGTGCATAATTCTTATAGTTGATGTCTCAGACTTGCTTTCCCATAGGATATGTAAGTAGTAGTATTAGAAGAAAACTGACATTAATGGCTTAAGAGGCCTCAAGACCCATGACTATCATGTCATAATGGAGAATATTTTACCTATTGTGGTAAATATATTAAGTTTGGAAAAGAGGCGAAGATTGGGAGTTATAAGGTTGGGCCTAATATTAAAGAGAATGAGTTTACATGTATTGGATCCTTCGAAATTTGATAGTTTGAAGGAGGTTGTTAAAGTCCTTTTCTATTAGAACGAGAATTTCCACCAACAATCTTTAACATCTCTATGAATATTTTGATACATCTACAATATGAACTAAAGCATTGTGGCCCAATAAGAACAAGATGGATGTATCCTATAGAATGATATATGAAGGTTTTGAAAAAAAAAGTTCATACTAGGGAAAAAATGGAAGGCAACATGTTTGAGGGATATTCAATGCAAGAGGCCATGGGATTTTGCACAGAATATATGAAGGATTTTAAAAATGTCAATCAATGTGTATGGGATGATGATGAAGAAGACACAGTTGTAGGTGAAGTATTAGAAGGAAATGGATGTCGCTTCAAGCTATCACATCAACAAAGAAGTTCAATACATGCCTATATTCCTCAAAACACATCTTCATTCGATAAGTGGTGCACGTAAAAAAAATTTACACAATAATTTATTTACTCAATTGCATTTACACATTTATATTATCAATCTTACTATTTCTACACTAATATTCTATGTAGAAAATATGAAGAAGACAATCAAGCTTGGATGCAACATTGACCTCAAAGGTGCAGACGTCATGCTGATTTGATTCAAGGTGATTCTTTTCCAAAATTCGAAGAATGAATTGATAATGCAGCTATTGATGCAAAAGAAGAAGTTCAAGATATAATAGAGGAAAGTGAGCTTTCACAATCTCCACATTTATGTGCTATGCATTTCAGTGGAATGTGCGCTTATGGTAGTCATTTAAGAGTGGAAGAAAAAGCAAAAGGAAAGATAAATTGTGATTGTGTTGTTAGTGCTGAATTTCTTCATGAAAATGAGAATAAATTTTATGTTGGATTCATTCAACAAATTATTCTAGTGGACTATGGTGAAAATAGTCCTATATTATTAAAATTTAGGTGGATCCAACCATCTACAGTACAATCTGATGAGTATGGATTTGTATGTGCAAATACAAGACAATTTTTATTAGAGACAGATGAGTCGTATGTTTCCCCTCTTCAAATTAACCAATCATTTCTAATTGATGATGTAAGAAACCTAGTATGGTTGTATTTCATTCAAATAGAGTCTCGTTCAAAACAAAAATTCATGGAAGTTGTTGATATATTGCCTGATGGGAAATATGTTAATTTACAAGAAACATTCAAAGAAGTGGATGAAGATGATGATGGAGTGTTTGAAGAAGACATTTTGATTACCAATGAAGAGATTAGGAGAGAGAATGCATTGCATGTCATAGATGAGGATGAGGAAGAAAATCAAGCAGATGGAGACACAAATGATCAAGATTTTGATCTTGCTAGCAATGCAGATGATTATGATGATCTTTTGTGACCTTAAAAGGTTATCTTGTAACCTCAAATTTGGTTATATGTATGGTGTAATTTATTATTGAATGTAATACAAATTTGAGTATAGGTATGCTTATTCACTGTTATTTTACTGATGCATTTCTGAATGTAATCATCATTATTCTACTAGTACATTGTATACAAAACCTGAGATGTTCACTGTTGATTTGAAGTGCATTTAAAGTTATGTTCAATCATTCTTCTTAGATTTATTACTTTGGTTGAAAATTTGAAATTAATTTTGTTTAGTTAGAATATAATTTCTTCTATGTCCTATATATTTTCTAGATGAAAACATATAATGAACATCTATGATTTAATAATACATATAGATATCTTAACATTAGGTGAAATAAGCCTCCCCATTACAAACAAAGAAATGATCTATTAGGTTTGAATAACACTGAAAACTAAAATTGAGAGATTGCAAAATTAGAAAATTGTTCAATCTTTTCAATAAAATGATATCTAAAATATTGCATTCATAATAAAATCCAATACCTCACTACCACAATAGTCAATAGAGGTATGCATGGGAGGGTGGGACATATAGGTCAATGTACAAATACTTATCGCAACACCACAACAACCAAATATGAATATTATGGGGTGGCGATGAGAAAATGTTAATAGCTAAAGTAAACCGCAACCCCACAAGGGGTAAACAGTGACACTGTGGTATGGTGGTGAACAATCACTCAACCACTAGAATTAACCTGCTATTTTGCGAGAGTCCAAAGGGGTGTGTGTGGGGTGGTAGTACTTCTACCGCTACCCTCAATGGTCTTGATATGATAGAGCGGTATGGTGGTGAACCGCTAGAATTAACCCACCACCTCACAAGAGTCCAAATGGGTGTGCATAGGGTGGCAATACTGCTAATGCTACCTCACAATGGTCTTTAAATGATAGAGCGGTATTATGGTACAAGTTGTCAAAGCATTAAATGATTACACCATTTGATTTCCCAAGATCAACTACATGTATTCAAACTCAAAATATGGGTAGATTCTAAAATATTTTACATGAATTGACATTAATAGTGAGGTGACCGAGCTCAACAACAAATATTACTTGGGACTCAACAAAATTTTGGAAATCATTCACAACGGTCAATGTACTAGAGGGAAGGGAGTTTAAGTTGGAAAACTCTGCAGCTATTATTTTGTCGGGTAAGTTCATAGAAACCCTCTATAGCAAGTGTATAAGAACTAAATTTGCTTCTACAAGTAGAGACTTAAAAAATCAAGTAGGAGTAAATTCTTCATCATTCCACCCAAAAGAAGTCAACGCGCGAGTAAAAAGGAAGAGTCCGCAGTTTCTAAATCAAAGAAGAGTTCCCTGCAACAATCCATTTTAGATGTGTTACCTAATTTTGTAGACAAAGGATCCAAAAAGGTGTTTAAAGATACAATCCATGGATGTAGAGACCCAATTATCCCTATCTTAGGGTGGGATCTATTTTGGTACTTCTATGAAAAAAGGGTTGAGAAGATACCAATTTCGAATCCTTGGACCTTATATTTGGCCAAATTGATAGTCCGAAATGTTTTTGTAGATGTAGAGTTTATTAAAGTATTGGCTCAATATTATCACCTAGCTACTAGGACTATAAGAATGCTAGATGGTTCACCATTAGTGGTGCTGACTAAAGATGAAATTATAGAGTGTTTGATGTTAAACAAGTAAGCTATCACTAAGATTGACTTGGACAGAAGTGAGGAGGATTATAGGAGATTGAGAAAAAACTATAGGAGTGATGAGATTCCTTTACACATGAAAGAGGGTGTAAACAATAGGAGGATACCTATCTCCCCCTCCCAAAATGAGCCATTTTACATAGAAGGCTTCCAAGTATATTTCAAAATAAATTATTTTTCTTTGTACCAAGTGCTTAGAATAGATGCTAAAGAGAGGATGCCAACATATCTTATGATGATGCTGAAGGGATTTTTGCAAGTAAGAGAGAACTTAGCTCCCATCACTTTCAGGAAATACTCTCTGCTATGTCATTTAATATTGTACCAAAACAAAAATAGATGGACTAAAAGAATGTGTTTGAGAATGACTAATGATGAAGGGAATAGGTTGCCTGTACAAAATTGGTGTTACATCTAGGATAGTAGATGTACAAATAGTGATTATGTAATATTTCATGATGATTTTGTACTAAAGGTCATGGCCACTCTTGGTCATATTTCACCAAGATTTCCTAATAAAATCATGCAAGTATTAAGACCTTTAGCATTGAAGCCAGAGTAGGGACACTCACAATTTTGGTGACTGGCTCTTCTTAGTAGACCAAACAGTAATAAGGGTCTATGGGTGTCCTCAAGCCCCACATGTTTTACCTAAATTTGTTTCTATTTTAATTGAATTTTTAGAATTTATGTGGAAAATGTTATGGATGGATCAGGATGTTATGAAAAGATAGAAAAAGGGGACATTCCTCCCTGACAAAACTGAATGTGAGGAGCTATCTGTAGGGTCTGACACTCTTGAAGGATTGTAGAACTATTTGAAGATGTGGTATTCATTGAAGTCACAAGGAGAAAGGGTCTTTGATCCTAAAGGGAATATTGATTTTATAAAGAAGAAACTTCTTACTAAAGCTAGGATTACCCATGTAATGGATTATGAAGAAGATGTAATAAAAAATTACATTACACCTGATGAAGTTTTTTAGAGGAAGAGGAAGTGGGAAATCATAAAGAGGCTTGAGGGGGAGAAGAAGAAAAGGGACACTAGATTCCAAGGATTCTATTTTGAAGAAAAGGATCCTATCAAAAGGATGAACATAATAATTGACAACTTTGAAAGATTATATGTTGAACTAGAAAAGAAACTTGAGGGCCAGCCTTCAAAACCCTCCAAGTTGTCCATCAAACCAAGAGGTATTGTAATCATAGAGCCCCCACCAGACACTTCCACAATACAATCAGAAGCATCCCCTGAGCAGCCAAGTCCTAAAAGGCAGAAGACACATGGAGTGGCCCCCTTAGTGGCATATGAAATAAGTGGAGTAGGGGATATTGAAGAGGTAGCCGATGTACTTTTGAATTTTAAATATGATGAAGTTGATCAACCACCGCCTAAGCTTGCAACTGATGCTCACAAACTAGAAGAAAGAGTGGATGTACACGGGAATAATGATCAAGAAGTGCATGATGATGAAAGGGCAATTGCTACCCTTAGATTTATTGAAGATGATGAATTTATTCAAACTCCTGAGTTTAAGGATTTTTGGTTTAAGATGAAAATGAAAGAACTTGAGGAGAGAATCCAAATTAATAAGATGGGAAATGAGGAGTCACAACATGACTAGATTGTTGCCAAGACTCTTGAAGAAATCAGGATTAATGAAATTACTATTAGCCCACAAGAAGCAAGAAAATTGGTCTTAGAAAGCAATATACTATTGCAAGATGGTGTGTCCCTTGGTATTCCTTGCAACACAATGCTTAGGTTTGTGACATGGTCTAACCACCTCTTGTGGATATTAGCTGACACTTGTATCGGGCATTGACAGGTTGACCTTTTAGTGCAATGACAAGGCCAACAATTGGTATCAAAGCTGGTCATAGGTTCAAACCCCTCGCTTGTGCTGGGGGGGATTGTTGCAAGATGGTGTGTCCCTTGGTCTTCCTTGTAACACAACACTTGGGTTTGTGACATGGTCTAACCACCTCCCATGGATCTTAACTGAAACTTGTATTGGGCATTGATAGGTCAACCTTTTGGTGCAACGACAAGCCAACATATACTAATTATTCCTGGGATGGAGTTACAAAAGATATTCTTACTGGATCAAGTAAGAAGCCAAGAAGATCCCATGTTGGTTTTTGAATTCAATTCAAATGAGGGAATGAGTGGCAGAGGTTACAATCCAAGACTGAAACCCTAGCCTTTAGGACAAAGCAAAAAAGAACAAAAAAACCAAGATTGCTTGATGTTGTAAAAGAAATAAGAGGGACTGCCATGGTAAAGACACTTCAAGACACATCAACATTGGGGGCAACTACTATGGCAATGCACTCAACAATGTTTACTAGGGATGCAGTTAAAGATATGGAGCTTAGATTGGTAGAATATGAGAAAGCACAAACTAAGTTGAACATTTGATGAAGTGAATAGGTTTGAAACATAGATTTTTGGGACCCTATGAACTTCTCTTGCACTTCTAGGGTTTTTCACCTAAAAGGAGAGAGATAGGGCTAAAAATGCTAATGTATCACTCAAGTTAGGATCTCTATAATTTTGTTTAATGTAAATGGACCTAACTAAATGTAATTAACTAATCTGAATGACTGAAAATGAATGCAAAGCTAAGGTTTATGAAGTTTTTGAAAACACAATGTGAAATGCAAATAATGAAGAAAATGAATGAAATATGCAGAAAAAAAGAGTGCACCTGGGAAAAGTGTGATGATTTTGGAGTGTCTTGGATGCTGGATGAAATTACTAATTTTTCACACTGGGACTCATTCGCCCAGGGTGGTGAATAAGTCCACCTATTGGTGAAAAATTGTCGAGAGCTAGTTTCTGTCTGTCGAGATCTAGAATATGACAAAACTCAAGTTTCCAGTCCTAAGGTGGGACTCATTCACCATAGGTGGTGAATCATTCCTCTCCATTTTTTTTTGAAAAACTAGGAGACAACTCTGCAACACCATATCTGGAAATGTCAGCTTGTTGGGTTGGCAAAGTCAGATTTGTAGAAATGGGACAAATAACTCTCTCCAAGCTTGAATTTGACTCAAGTTGACTTGAAAACCAATCTTCAACACCTAATAAACTATCAAATTTTCAAACAAAGGGCTGAAAACAAACATGCAATAGGGGAAAAAATGATTAGGGGTTAGTGAATAGGGGTTTTCCATGGTTAAACCTAACTTTTGGTAATTAAACCCTTGAAAAAACAATGAAATGAAAGAGAAAGATAAACTAATAACATGCAAGTGCTATCAACTTACCTAACCCTTGATAATGCAAGTTTGAAATAATGTCAATGGCTGCTTCAAAGTGCTTGAATAGTGCTTGAAAAGATGATGTAAAGTGCTTGAATTCTTGAAATGTGTGATTAAATGCTTGAATGAGTGAGGAGATTGTAGGAGATGTAAAATGAGGTGAAAATCACTTAGTTATACAATTCTTGTGCCTTAGTATCCATTCATACCTCATCACAGGCCGACATCAAGTGATTTTGAATAAAATCCTGAAAGGAAATTTGAAATATTTTGAACTTGGGGCCAAGGGGGACTCATTTGCCACCCATGGTGAATGGGTCCCACCTAGGACCTAAAAACACGTGTCTGGAAAAATGTTGTTTGTAAGGATAATATGCAAAGATACACTTAATTAAAACTTATGAGGGTATAAAGAGACCAAATAAAGCATGAGAAGGGTGTAAATAGTGAAAATATTCCTAGAAGAGCATGAAAGCTTGTTACAAGACTTTACAACACTTCAAAATAGGGCTTGTTGATGAGTGAAAATATGATTTTTAGTTAAATTACATTAAATAGAGTCAAGAATAATGTAGAAATGTCTTACAACACTTCACAACACCGTCACAAGACGTCATTCTTTGAGTTTTAGTACCTAAATAAGCATGTTCAAACCATGTTACAACATAAAATCAAAGCAACATAGTTCCAACACCATGAAACAAGACCTAAAAGGCCTTGAAAATGACAAGGGGTGATTTTTCTATGACATAAGGTTATTCATAGAAAATGTGAAATTGAAACAATAGTTGAAGAGAGCAGGTCCTTCCCAAAGCACATAATTAATAGTATACCATCCCCCTGCCATATAGACTGATATAGGTGAAAACACTATTGAACAAGTTAATGTGCTAAAACAAGAAATTGAGAAGTTGAAAAAGAGTAATGAAGAAACAAAGGAAAGAGCAAAGAGAGAAACCCTCAGGGTATTGGAATAGATCTTAGAGAATAGGGTTAAACTAATTGTGGAAAAATTGGAAAATGTGTATGAATGTTATTTTTCCTTGTCACAAGCAGTTGATCAGGTAAAGGCCCGTGTACCTATATTGGACCCCTTATTCAAGAAATGGAAACCTGTACATCACATCTTAATGATTTTACAAAGGAGTGTTGAGGCCCCCACAAATTTAAATCCTACCGAGCAAATGGTTCGAATGGTCACAGATGAATTTTAATACATGTCTACAGAAGATCAAAAGATCAAGGCAAGAATGGATTCATTTCATACGCTAAAGTAGTGGTTCATGCCTAAGATACTAAGGGATGATGATCACCTAAAAGGCTCCAAGGGTTGGACAGATGAGTTTAGAAAAATTGTTCCCAACTTCCTCACTAATATACAGAAGGATGGTAACATAAATATTCACCTCCTCAATTTAACCTTGGATGGAATAATTGCACTAGAAGCTAGGTACTCAAAATTCATCATAGATACCAAAGGGTTATTGGAAAATAGATGGAAGAGTCACTTGGCCAACACACAAAAATTCTAGGAGTACAAATGGCCTCATGATTACATGGTGTACCAATGGGTGCAAACATATCTAGCTCCCCCAGAAGAATAGGCCTTGCAGTGAAGTACCAAACCTTGCATATACTATCATGGAGAGAGGACCTTGCCAGATTTGAATGATCACAGGTACCTTACGATGAGTAACAAAATTTCGTATCATGTGAGTGCTATGGACTTCAACATTTGATAAATTATCTTTGTTTCTCATCTTTCATTACTTTGAAAGTTTTATGTAATCCTATGTAAACAATGATAATTAAGACTTTTTCATTTATGTTAAAAGTGCGTAACTGACAAGACACTTTTTAACATGTCAGTCAGGACAAAATTTTGTTCATATATTGTAAAATATTTTTGAAGATCAATAGAATGAAGTTATAATTGGTGGCCGAATTTTGGTTTCAATTGTTTGTTTAAGTGAATTAATGAATGTTATCTTGCCATCCCCAGTTTGATCTTTCCTTGTTATTTAAATCAATATATCAGGTATATCTGGTTTATCAAAACACATTTGTTGTCAAACAATTCATTTTGTACTACATTTTGGTGTCAAATATTTGTTAATTATAGTTAGTTTCATTACATTCAAATTCTGAATTCTGGGAGATTATGTACAATAAATAGATTGATGGCTGTTTGGATAGTGAAATTAGCTCTCTTAGAAATTAACTGAAATATCTTGTCTTGAAATTTCTATAAGGATTATTTTTTAAATTAAAGAGGATTTTGTGGTCATTTTTATAACAATGATTTTACAGTGTAGCTAGCTTGCTATTTTCATTCAAGATACAAGTCATAATCAAAGTCAAGCACATACCAAGAAGATGGTACTCTACTTTAAACCCTCAACCTCACTTAGTTTAGTCTACTCACATGGGGATATTAAGGAAGTTGCTAAACAATTAATATATATCATTTGTTGTTTATGAAGGAGAATCCTGTGAGATCCAATATGGTAGTGGATCAAATATCCAGTTTCTTTTTTGCTAATACTAAACGAGTTTAGGGTGCTACAACAACTTAGATGTTATACTTTAGAACATTAAAGTTTATAGTTATGGCGGCTGATACAGATCCTCCTGCCATTCTTGATCCTTTGATTTCATTGGCCAAAGATAAGGTATTGATTTTTTCTCTCTCCTTGTACCATTTTGAATTTTGACATTGTAAACACAGGTTTTGGTACCTTAATGTACTCTCTTTCACTTCTAGGGTTTTTCACCTAAAAGGAAAGGGATAGGGTAAAAAATGGCTATGTTCACACTCAAGATTAATGTAATATGGATGAAATATGCCTAGATGAGATGATTTAAATGCAAAGAACTGATAAAATAGATTGATTTGGTATACAAAACTAAGAAATGCAGTGTTTGAAAACATGTTGAGAACTAGAAACATAAACAAACAATAACAAAACTTAATGAAACTAAATGAGGTGCACCTAGAGGTTGAAAGATGATGTGGAGAGGTTTTGGAATGCTGCAAAATTTATTGTTGAAGCCCACTAGGACTCATTCACCATAGATGGCAGATTAGTCTTGTTTCTAGTGAAAACTACTGGAATAGGTTTCAGGGTACTGGGAACAAAAAATTTAGAAAACACTTTTTCTAGCCTAGCAGTGGGGCTCATTCACCATAGATGGTGAATTAGTCCACCTACAGATTTATGAAAAGTCAAGGGTCAACTCTGTGGGTCCTGATCTGCACTTTTCTATCTGACATGTTGTCGGATTCGAATCTAGAAAATCTAATGGGAAAGTGTTCTCCAAGCTTCAAATAGGGTTTTGTTGACTTTGAATGATCTTTGACAATTTGATGACACTTTTAAGACCTATATCTTTGACAAATCTACATACAAGACCTACAAAACACACATGCAAAGAGGGGAAAAAGTGTAAAGGGTTAGAGTATAGGGGTTTGCCTTGGTCAAACCCTAGTTTGGTAATCAAACCCTTAAAAAAGAAATAAAATAAAGAGAGGATGATTAAAAAATAACATGCAATGACATAAACTCACCAAACCCTTGATGTTGAAGTTTGAAGATATGCTGCTCCAAGATGCTTGAATGATTGATTGAATGATTAAGGATGCTATAATGCTTGAATACTATGATGGATTGAATGAATGAATGAATACTTGAATGAATGGGGCATAAAATGAACAAAAAATTATATATTTATACACAATTATTCCCTAATTTCTTGAAAATACAACATCACAGGCTGACCTTAGGTCTTAAGAAATAAAAGCCTGCCAATAATTTGAATTTATTTTTATTTTTGTGCCAAGAGGGAATTGTTCGCCCCTAATGATGAATGGGTCCCACTCAAGGCATGTGAATGGGTGTCGGGAATTAAGTTGTCTTAAATGATGTTTGTTGTGTTTATATTTAAAAATACACTTAATTAAGGCCTGTAAGTGCATAAAGGGGCCAAATAAAGCATAAGGAAGGTATATTTATTGATGACAAGCCTAGAAAGGTGTAAAAGTTTGTTACAATAATTTACAACACTTTAAAATAAGACTTGGTAAGTGATCAAAATGGGGTATGTAGGTGAATTATGTTAGAATCACCAAGATCACCTGCATGCAAGATCGCACCAAGATCACCTGCATGCAAGATCGATACCTGTCACATGCAAAAGATATGAAGAACGAAAAAGCAATGTTCTCAGAAAACCTCTCTGTGAAAATGCATTAAGAGAATCAATTATTACAAAGTGATCAATCCTTATGAAGGAGATCACGAAACCCTAAAAAGGAAAACCCTAGTGTGCACACTTAATAATTAATAATTAATTATTAATGTGCCTAAGTTTAGCTTAAGTAATAAAGAGGAATAAGTGACTTAATTAATTAATCAATGTGATGTAATTAATTAAGTAAAACAACTTATTACTCTAACACCCCCCCTTAAGATAAACTTAGGAGGTAGCTAAAACACTAGAAAAAGATGCATGAAAGCAAAGATGGGTCCCGGCAACTAGGCCTGATCAGGTACCCATTTACAAATGCAAGAATAAGTAAGAGAAGGAAAAACCCAGTGGGACAAAACCCCCCTTACAATGAGATAACATGCTGCAAAGAAGCACTGGAAGAACTCTGTAGAGTAACACTGGAACTTGATATAGGCAAGCAAGTAAATATTCTTCTGTATACTACTGAAACCGGATGAGAGTCACTGATTGACTCAAGGAATCATGATTAAAGCAACAGAAAACCCGATGCCACGGAACACTGGAAAACTCCAAACTGGAACAACTCTGGAATCTATGATGCAACAAGTGATTATTAAATGATATATTACTGTAAACGAAGTGCAAAGATGCAAGATGCACTCTCCCAACTGCCAAAACATCCAAGTAATCGCCAAACAACCCATCGGGCCAAATCTGGACTAACTGATAAACCTGGGACAGATACAGAAAAAGTGCATGGACAGCAATATAGAGCTCCTTAATACCTTTCCGACGCTTCAAACGAGGCGAAAAACGGAGATCGTGGCAAAAAGTTATGAGCTCGGAAGTCCAAAAACAACATCTGACTTTAAACAGTAATAAATGCAGTAAAACAGAAAAATACTGTAAAATAAACTGCACTACAGAAAAGAGCTCGGAATCAGCTTTCCGGCGATATCTCGTTTGCCCGATTTGGATACCGTATGCCCAAGTTATGGCCAAAAGAAAAAAACTGCTTCTTTAGGGAAAATTAGGGCTAGGAGGGGGCAAAGAGGGCCGGCCGTACGCTGACGCCATGCTGACGTCATCAGTTCACGAGCATAAATTTGACGGCCGTCTGGCCGTCGGGGCAAAAAATCGCCTCCCCTGCAAAATGAAAATTTTTTGGGCGTGGTCGTGCATGTGACCGCGGGCTGATGCTGGAGGGGCTGGATCTGTGCCTTGGGCGGAGCCCCTGGTCCCGATATGACCGCGCCGAGCAGAGGGGGCTGGCCGGGGGCAGATCTGGGGGCTCGGTCGCCCATATGCCGGAGCTAGTGTGAAAGGGCCCTGATGGCGGGTATGGCGCGGTGGGTCAGCGGTGGTGGCCGGCGGCCAAAAATATTTCAAAATTTCAATTTTTTATATTTTTGAAATTTTCAAAAAATGCCTCGTCTGTCGGGGAGGCCGACGCCCCTCAGACAAATTTTTTTGCCTCCCGAGTCAACTGCTCCAAAATCGACGATTTGACAGGCGTTTCTAGGGTTTTGGGACGCTGCGAACGCGATGGCGACGTCCGTTTGAGCCCATTGTGTCCCGAAAAGATGGCTACCCTCAGATCTTGCAGAAAAGATGCCTGTGGAAACCCTTGCACCCGAAACTCACGAAGAGGCCATATCTTTAGATTACGAACAGGCTGCTACAGGTCTGGAGCTCTGATACCATGTTAGAATCACCAAGATCACCTGCATGCAAGATCGATACCTGTCTCATGCAAAAGATATGAAGAACGGAAAAGCAATGTTCTCAGAAAACCTCTCTGTGAAAATGCATTAAGAGAATCAATTATTACAAAGTGATCAATCCTTATGAAGGAGATCACGAAACCCTAAAAAGGAAAACCCTAGTGTGCACACTTAATAATTAATAATTAATTATTAATGTGCCTAAGTTTAGCTTAAGTAATAAAGAGAAATAAGTGACTTAATTAATTAATCAATGTGATGTAATTAATTAAGTAAAACAACTTATTACTCTAACAAATTATAATAAGAAGATTCTAGAAAAGTGTGAAAATGTGTTACAACACTTCACAACACTTTTAAAATACATCATAAATTTTTAATGATTCATAAAGATTCAAGACCTAATGTGAATGTGTGGGCCACATTGCAACATTAAATCAAGGTAAAATCAAGCCAATTAAGCACAAGGAGGGACAAAAAAAGAAAAAGTAGAAGGGTTACTTTTTCCGTGTCCACAAACATTATGGCAACCTTTTAAGATGTCAGATGGGCATTGCAACATTTTTAGGTTAACTCCATGTGCCATGCAATACCTAAATCATTCGTTAATTTGTGAGATGCTTTCCTTAAATCACCTCTGATATGTTTCAACCGTTTACTGGAAATCTTTACATCATGTAGATGTTGCAAAGGTGGATTGAAGGGATCAAAACCAATAAAATGAACATAGTTTGATTCTTATTGTTTAGGGTAGTAATCACATGGGCAAAATGGTGGGATTGAAACTAATGAAATGATGTTTGACATAGTACAAAACCCTTTTAACTAAGAAGTTTTCCCACGATCAAATCCCCTGATTTGCTACCCTTTTTTCTAATTTTGATGAATTGTAAGAGAATAAACCTAAATAACTTGCACATGAACATCAAATTTTTGGACTTATATTGACGATGAGTTTTGAACCATTTGGAGATGCTTCTGTGTATTTGTTCAAGTAGTTGTTTTCTTGCAAGTTTAATGGATTCCTTAAGTTTTGTTATTAATCGTTAGTTTGAAAATTACCGTTACAGAAAGTACTTTATGTGTTTGTGCCTTCAAAATTTGAATTGGGCGGTGCTTGTAAAGTGAATGGGGAAGATGATGTCATAGTTGGGAAACTTGTTGTGAAACATAAGGTTAGTAATTTTTGGATGTTAAGGCTTCCCAATTGGATATCAAATATCTTTTCTCATCAACTTAATTTGGAATTTATGTATAAATGGATTCTTTAATGGTGCAGGTCTTTATTGAGACAACACATGAACCAAGGTTGACATTTATGTTGTCCAAGTCTAATGGCATTCTTGGGCTTGGTTTCCAGAATTTTTTGTTGATAATGTTGTTCTAGTCTTGTTAGTGTTGATAGCATTCATTCTATAATATGTCAACTTCATTCTATAATCTGAGCGTATCACCTTTCTTCAATTTTGAACAATGTTTTGAAATCAAGGGTTCAATATGCATATTTCAAGCCTATGTTGGACACTCTATTTAAGGCATTTGTTGACAAGGCTACAATTTTTTGATTAATTTATCTTTCTACTGTGTTTGGACTTTCTTTTGTAAACTTGCAATATACAATGCACTTTTATTCTTTCTGAATTGAGACTAATATTATTTTTGTTGGTTGTAATGAGGCACAACTTCATTCATGGTAGAAAAGGAAACACCCTATTGCTCATATCAGATGGCACGTTGCATATAAAGGAGGAAATATTCTAGCTGGGTTATTGTTGACTACATTGAAGGAGAGAGATTCATATATGGGACATGATCAACACTCTCCTTGGATTCTACACGTTACATCTTGCTCTAGGAAGATTTCCCACATTGTAGAAGTTTTAAGAGATGAAAGGGGCATGTGCTCACATTGAAGGGCTTCAAGCATGCGTTTCCATCATTGCAAAAGTCTTTTGGAGAAGTTTCTTTCTTGTAGTCATTTCTTTGCAATATTGTAACTTAGATTTTTAGTCTTGTGACTAAAAATAACAATTGTAATATTATATTTGTAAGTTGTAACTAGAACACCTTTCTTTTATTAATAAAGTTCATTGATTTTTCCTTATCAATGGCTATCATATTGTGTGCAAAATTGATGATTGATGTGTATTTTTGTGTTGTATGCTTAAATCCTCAAATATTAGTCAATTAAAATGACTACATATATTGCTAATTGACATCAATTAATAATTAAATTGACTAAATATACTACCAATTGACAGAAATTAGTGAATAGTGAATAAATATGACTAGATCTATGACCAGTGAAATCAGTGAATAAAAATGACTAAATATACTACCAAATTGATCAAAATGATGATTAAAATTAATGACTAAATACACTACTAATGCACAGAAATCGGTGAGTAAAAATGACTAAATAAGTGACCAGTTAACAACAATTAATGACTAAATATATTAGTGAATAAAAAAATGACTAAATAAGTGACCACATTACAACAATTAATGACTAAATCAACAACTAAATAAGTGACCAGTTAAATATATCAATGAATAAAAATACTAAATAAGTGACCAAATTACAACAATCAATGACTAAATCAACGACTAAATATATTAGTGGAAAAAAAGTGACTAAATAAGTGACCAGATCACAACAATGAATGACTAAATTGACGACTAAATATACTACCAAATCTATCAATCAAAACAACCAATAAATGACTAGAAATGGTTTAGTCATCAATCTGGTTGCATTATATATGACTGGCAATAAACTACTAGTGTTCACGTGACTAAATGTAATTTATAAGTAGTTTTTAGTAAGCTTTTTAGTAGTTTATTGTTGTTTATGTACTAGTGTTAAGGAACAAATGAAGATTAGAGGTGGCACAACATTCAGTGATGCATATTCTATTGTTGATTGGTGTAGTTATGCATTGTCACAAGGAGGGAAACTTGATTCAAAAGTGTACAGGTTCTTTTGGTTGGTTGAAGATGGCACAACGAGAGAGAAATTGGAATGTCAGACAATCATATAATCTTTAAAGATGCATTAATTTCGAAGCTTAGATGTAGGTGCATAGACCATATGGACATGAGAGTTGGATTGTTTTTATCAGAATTGTATTCAGTGTGATTGGGATCAATACAAGTCAAGTGAGTGTGTAGATACATGGATTCCATAGTATCTAACCCCTTTATCTATATCACATTCCTCTTTAGAAGATGTAATGGAAAATTCACTTGACTATGACCATGTTTCAAATCTTGTACACCTAGGACATTTCTATGCAATTGTTGCACTGTAGGGGAATGAAGAGGGATCAGACTATTGGTTGGCACAATGTGTAGAGGGAAAGAAGAAGCTAACACAACTAATGACAGATGATGATGGGTCCATGTATCCTACAGATTCAGTTGTTGTTGCCAGAACTTGGTTGCAAATGCATATGATTAGAAAGAATGGCATACCTACATTTGATAACTACGAGAAACACAAAACCATTCTCATGTATTCACACCTTGTTATAGAAACAAATGTTAAGTTATTGAGACATCATACCAAACCAAGAAAAAAGGAACTATGGATAGTCAGTAGTGTCGATCATGAAGCAATACTGGATACTTTTGAAGGTAAGAGATTACCCTTCAGGCACACTTCAGTAGTAGATATTTTTTTCTATGGGACATGTATGATATTGTTCATCTTATTTAGATTCATGTTATTTAGATATGGGTTGGGTTAAAAATATATTAAAAGTTTGCACAAAAAATAACTGGTGTGTAAAAATGTAGGTTTTTAAGAGAACAAAGGTATATTTTCAAGCGATTCAAATCAAATCATCCACATCTATTCATATAGATCAATATATTTTTAAGTTATATTTGATTTGAGAGAATGTTCAGTTAATAATTTATAGTTCATGTTGCTTATGCTCAAGAATTTGTCTCTATTTATATGCAGTTTCTTCTTTGACCCCATTTCTAATGAGTATTCTCACATTCTCTCAATTGCTAAATTTTTGAAGGTATTAATGTTTAACTTGTAGGGTGGGAGCTCTCATTCAACCTATTTCATTCATGGAGGTTTACTATTGGCCAACATTGTTCATCTTCATTGCTTGGAGGTGATTTTGTATATGTACACCAATTCCAATCTCTTATTTTTGTTAAGTTTCTCCATTGTTTGTGTTTTGAATTAAATATGAATCCTCTCATAACTTACAAAAATATAACTCCTAAGTAGAGACTTTTAGTTATCATTTGGTCCATGTGCTTTGCTAAGATTGAAGGGAAGTTGGAAATAATGCATTTTGATCTTTCTTGAAGGAGCATGATAATGATTCACAATTGAAAACTACTCACACACCACAAAAGAGTCTTCTCATGACCGTCTGTACACTTGACTATACATTCTTCATCATGCTTTAGCACACTCAAATGACTTTAGGTATTGAATCTCATATTTGCCTCCCTAAAATGATCGAGTGACTTGGGTAATGAAAAGAGATATTCCCTGGTATTTAACTACCTACCTCGATGTTTCCACACTTCCCACTTGTCAAAAATACTGAAAACTTAAAACAAAATTGCATTTTTTGCTCTTACGACACTTTCTAGACTACCCCAAACTATTGCACTCCATAATCATGAGGGGACTTGGGCGACAAAATGAGGCCTTTCATAGCATTGGATTTCCCACCATGACATGTTGGTGTTGTTGGTTTCACTCTATCATGCACAAAATAAAAAATACTTCTTTCCACTAACAATTTTTGCAAGAATGCATTTGACACTAGAACACAAAAACGGTGTTGATTTGACCCAAATTGAGAGAGGTTGATTTGAAGGGATTCAATATTCACATGTAGGTCTATAAAAAGAATTCCTACATGTCACAAGCTCCTGCAACGACTTCGTTAAAGTTTCACAATTTTTAGCTTTTAGGGCTCTTAAAAACTACCCCAAAAAGAGCACCCCAGAATATTCAAGTGAATTGTGTAACAAAGTTAGACATTCTCTAGTATTTACCTGTCTACCTTGACATGTCCATGCTGCCCATTTTCAACATTACTAAAAAAAATATTTTTTGCATTTTTTTCTCTTAAGGCTCTTATGAGAGTACCCCAAAATATTCGGGTGACTCAAAAACAAATTTGGACCTTACCTAGTATTTACCTACCTATCTTGACTCGTCTGTTCTATCCATTCATCAAATTACTAAAAAAATAACATATTTTACATTTTTTGCTCTTAAGGCTCTTTATAGACTACCCCAAAAAGAGCACCCTAGAACGATCGAGTGACTTGGGAAATAAAAAGAGACCTTACCTAGTATTTACCTACCTACATAGATGTGGCTATGCTTCCCGTTTGTCAAAAATACTGAAAAATTAACAATTTTGCATTTTTTGCTCTTATGACACTTTCTAGACTAGCACATATTAGTGCACTTTGGAATCATGGGAGGACTTGGGTGAAAAAAAGGATGCCTTTCATAGCATTGGAATTCCCACCTTGATGTGTTGGTATAGTTAGTTTCACTCCATTATGCACATAACAAAAAACACTTCTTTCCATTTTTGCATTGCTTTCCATTGACAATTTTTGCAAGAATGCATTTGACACTATCCAACACACAAATGGTGTTGAGTTGACCCAAAATAAGAGAGGTTGGTTTGAAGGGATTCAATATCCACCTATAGGTCTAGAAAAATAATTCCTATGTGCCATGAGCTCCCACAATGACTTTGCCAAAGTTTGACCATTTTTGGCTTTTAGGGCTCTTACGAGACTCCCCAAAAAGACCACCCCAAAATGATTGGGTGACTTGGGAAACAAATTTAGACCTTCCCTAGTACTTACCTACCTACCTTGACATGTCCACACTACCCATTTGTCAAAAATACTGAAAACTTAATCATTTTGCATTTTTTTTTTATGACACTTTCTAGACTACCCTAGATTAGTGCACTTTGGAATCATGGGGGGACTTGGGAAAAAAATGAGGTGTTTCATAGCATTGGATTGCCCACTTAATAGTCAAAAAGTGGTGAATATTCTAGACTTGTCTATGAATGAACTCTTGAATGTAATGTATGTGAACCTTAATGTGTGTGGTTCACTTATGATGGAATAGGTTCTAATAGATTAATGTAGCACTCTCATTGTTATAAAATATAATAGATGGCCTACATAATTAGAAGTGTTGAAAGAATGTCACTAGTATTGTTGTTGGAAACATGAGCATAAGGGATAAGCACAAGGTATATAACAATGTATTGAAGTGTTTTCATTGATGTCAACATTGTATCTTGATATGAAGATCTTGGTGCAGATCATTACAAATCATCTTGGTTAGTTCTAACAAGTTTTAGAGTGTTTGTGGAAGACATTTTTGAAAGATGGTTTGATCCGGTAAAGTTGGTTATGATGGAAAATTGACTAAGTGTCAATTCTATTAATTATGTGTAACAAAGCATCCACTTTTTGGGTTTGCATCCATCCAAAAATGAAGATTTAACCCTACGCTTCTAAAATTATTTTTTGGTTGCTAGAAGTATCTGATTCTTGAATTTCATCATGTTTTGGCTTTTTGTTTGAGAGATATAAGTAACAAAATTTTAGTCTAGCGGATTGCAATTACTTCCTATATAGTGCATTTGAGTGGGAGAGTCCACACTTCTCCACAAATAAGATTTTAGCTTTGCGCTTTTGAGGATATGTTGACAGATGGCATTACTATTTGAATTCTAGTTGGTGTTGAATTTTGAAGTCCATGTGTCTGAATGTGGGTACATACTTGAATAATTTTGGTATTAGGTATTTTGTGGTGCCAACCTAATAAGTTTGAAGGTATGTGAAGGTTAAATTAGTGTTGTGGTCTTATGTGGGATCTATTATAGGTTTGTGCTAACCTTTTTCAAGTTATTTTGAGATTTAAATCTTGGCACAAAGTGTGTGTGTGGAATAACTTAATCCAACAAGTTATATTTTGAATGTTACATCTAATTAGGCCGACCAAATTGATGTTATGCTTAATGCAAATATATGAGTTAGATCTTTTCTGGTGTTTAGTTGATAGTGATGGATGTTGCGAGTGTTCTACATATATGTGATGCAAATATTATTAGAGTAGTGCAAATTTAAGTTATGAATGTTGAGTAGAAGATTACAGTGATGTGAATGCAAAGGAAAGTAGAGTGTTAGATCTACATCAAATGAAGTGTGTAAAGTTAGCTTATTGAGTTTCATTAGAACTATATTTCATGCATATGATAGATGCAATTAAAACAGTTCAAACTAAGTGTAGACATGCAAATAATCTCAATCAATATCATGCATCTAATTCCATTTCCTCTATTAATAAAATAAAATAATTTATTAGATTAATTCACTAATCATGTTTAATTAAATAAATCAATTTGTTTAATTAAAATCCTCAAAATCCTCTTATCAATTAAATAAATTAATTTGTTTAATTAAAATCCTTAAAAATCTTCTTATCAATTAAATAAATCAATTTGTTTAATTAATCCTCAAAATCCCCTTATTAATTAAATAAATAAATCAATTTGTTTAATTAGTACCCAAAGTCCTCTTATTTGATTAAATAAATCAAATGATTTAAATCAAATTCACTAACCCACTCATAGTTAATTAAATTTTAAATTAATTAACTTTAATCCTCATTACCCATTCTCTAGCTTTTGACTCAACCTCAGTCAAACTCAACTCCAGACTAACCCACCCACTTGCACATGAAAGTCAATTTTTCTAATTAACTAATTATCTCATTTTCCCTTTCAAAAACACATTATAGGGAATATTTCTTCATTGACTCCCTTTATTTGACTTTCTCATTCAAATAATTTCTCCCCCCAAAATAATTCAATCACACGTATTTCATGTCTCTCAAATATGCATTTGGTGCCTGTTACAGACACATACAAAGTGTGACCAATCCTTACCCATTAGCATTGAGACAAATGTCTCAATCTCATTGGCCTTCTCTTAATCCCACATTCTTCCTATTCTTCAATTCTTCAAACCTCTAACCTGTAAATAGAGGTCTTCTCTACTTGAAATCTATCCGCAGTTTTATGCATTTACACTATACACACATTTGTCTTCATCACTTGCATCTTGCTCATCATTTTGAAAGCTTATCAAGGGTTGGGAAAGGGCGACTTTCCACATCAAAGTAGCACCAATCCACTATGAGATAGAGTTTGCTTCATGTTTTCATATGCTTTTGTTTAGTTTTATTGTTTTCTTGGTTGTATATTTAACATGATTGAGTATTCCATAGAGATGTTTAATTTGTTGTGCTTTAAATGACTAACATGCTAATGTGTGTGAAGGTTTAAGCATTTTGCAGATTATTATATCTACATAATGGTGCTAGAAGGAGGGTCTGATCTATGTTTTTTTATTGTATTTTAGTTCATTCTAAAATAATTCGGGATCTCTATTCTTTTGCTATATTTTAGTTCATTCTAAAATAATTTTGCCTACTCTCAATTGACAACAACTACATTACATATGAATTAAATTGCTGGTAAAAGTTACAGAATGCAACCACGTTTTTGGGAGGTTGGGTATATTTTAATGCTGCAAACTTCAAAATAATTATTGTTCTCACATCCAAAATGTTGCTTGGGGCATTTGTCATGCCCAAACCTCAATTTTTATGATGTTTTAAGTATTTTTTTGTCACCAGCTAAGGGAAAAACGTTACAACAATGCAAAAAATGCCTCTGTAATTTTTGTTGGAATATAGGAGAATAAAATACTTGGTAAGTCTGGAAGTTGGCTAGAGGAGAAAAGTTACATAATGCAGCTACGTTTTTGGGAGGTTGGGTGTATTTTAATATTGCAGACTTCAAAATAATTGTTCTCACATCCAAAATGTTGCGTGGAGCATTTGTCATGCCCAAACCTCAATTTTTATGATTTTTTAAGTGTTTTTTGTCGCCAGCTAAGGGAAAAACATGATAGCAATGCAAAAAACACCTCTTAATTTTTGTTGGAATATAGGAGAGTAAAATGCTTGGTAAAGGCATTTTTTTTTACTATCAGTAAAAGAGGGAAACTGTGATCTTTCTTTTTGAAGAGTTTTGACTATATTGCCAACATCAAATGGAAGGGGCTGAATTATTTTTTCTAGAGCCAAGTTAAAATTTTTTGGTATTGATTGTGATTCTCTATTGACTGGACTCCCCAAATCAAATTTGGTGCAAAATCTACATTTAGTTTCATGTATTCATATGGGTATTGGTCTTGATTTGATTTTTTAAGGACGCCATACTCAAAGTGTTAATTGTGTTTTGATTTTTAATGCTACATCTTTCACATGATTTGAATCTAAATTTTATTTGGGAAATGCTCAAATCTATCTTTATTTAGAAATTTTGATTTGATTTCTAGTGCTACGAATTCACATGATTTGAATCTGAATTTTATTTGGGAAATGCTAAAATCTATCTTTATTTAGGAATTGTGTTTTAAATTTTAATGCTAAATATTATTATTAATTCTTTGAAATAAATCTCATCTCTAAGATTTTACTTTGTAATGTTTGCAGGTTAGGTTGACATTGGAAATGAGTAAAAGCAAGTAGATTGGAGTTGAAGAAAATTGAGCATTGAACTTGAAATTGACAAAGAATTTTTAAATGCTTAGGGCTTCCATTTTCTGCTTTCATTTGTTGTTTTAGGCCAACTCACTTCAATTTTGGGTTTAAAATTAACCATTGATTTTAATTTCTTCAAGTTGGTTAAAATTGAACTTAGACACTTACTAGCTTTTTGATTTGGTCTAAAGTTGAACAAACAACTTCAGACACTCAAATTTGGTGCTATAAAAAGAATCCATCATTGCTTTTGAGGTCTAAAATGAACATGATCTTATCTTGTTTTGTAATCCTTTTTACAAACTAATACCATTGGAATGCGTATGCACTTTTCTCGTGCTTCATAGTGATTTTGAGAATCAAAAACATTTTAGTGATACTAAGTTGTCTAAAAGATTACCTCCACATTTCAAATTTGGGTTTTTAAAATTGAACAAAACTTGCTAGTGTGAGAAAGGGCATCACATGTGTTCTCTCTTTGTTAATGCAAACAAAGATTGATTGAAGTATGGATGTACTTACTTGCTATTGTTCACCTTTAGAGGGCCTGCCTTGGTGGGAAAAAGTACCCACCCCAAGGGAATGACGCAAGCGATAATGAGCATAAGCTAGGATCTTCCGAACTGCTATACAAATTTGTGGTTGCAAGGAAAGTTTGCAATCAACTTAATAATGCATGATAACTCTCCCCCAATATATTTATGAGGTGTAAAGCCCTTGTTCTAAGGGTTGGGAGATCTCTTGAGGGAGTTTATCATCATTTGTTTTGAACCAGATGCCCTTATTACGAACTATTGTATAGTAGCCAAAAATCTCAATATTTGTTGGTGTCAAGAGGTCAGACCTCCAAAGCTGTCCCACATACTTGCAATTCTTTGTAGAGATGAAAAGTTTTTCATGGAAGATTCATGAGAATTGAAGCTTGGATGACCCGTAGAAGTGAGTGTTGTGGAGGGGAGCCAGTGTGGTCAAGCTTCTAGTCATCCACTCTGAATAAGCGTAGCTAGATTGATCCTAGTGGGAAATTCAACAAATATTTTTTCTTCCATCCTAGGATTGTGCAATTTTGAGTCAGTAAAACACATTGTTTGGATCCAAAATCTTGAAAAAAAACATTCAACAAGGACATCAAATTTCAAACCCTTTAGTAGAAGCAAATACCTTTGAAAGAATCCAAGTGCTACTGCTTGTTCCTTTGGATTTCATCCTTAGAGGCTTCTAAGTATTTGGGTTTATATCTCAATTTTCTCTCTAAAGTCAACATTAGGGAACTATTGCCTTGATTCTCTTGATTTCCACATAATGGACTTTGTGGGATGAAAATAAATTGAGACATTAGACATTGAGTTCAAAATCTAAGCAAGAAAGTGTTTGTGGTAAAAAGGACTCATTAAGCAAAGATAAGAAACAATTGGACCCCATACATGTGTTTTTTTCAAATAATTTCCTAAAAGATCAAAATCCTAAAACCAAAGTCTAAAAGTTCTAGTCCAAGAGCTCTCAAGAAAACATTTTTCTATGCTTTACGAATCTAGAGAGAGAGTGGTCTTCAACTTTTACAAACATGCATCAAATAACAATCCCAATTTATATTCATTTTACTTTTGTCAAAATCCAGGACTTTTTCAAAGGTTTGAGTATCTCAAATAGGAAGCATAGCATGTTCTTCAACACCAAGGTCTTGTAAGCAAAATTATCTATAGGTTCACTTAGGATCAAGTCAAAAAATTCCATCCATCCTCAAATATCAAATCAAAATCATCTCACAAACAACTCTTGGAAATCTTGAAAAAATCATTCCTGCTAGACTTTTGGAAAATCCTTTAGATCAAATCCAAATCATCTTGTTTGACTAGGTATGTGTAGATGAATCCTTCTTCATACATTTAGTCAAATTATCAATCCTTGTGAACAAGTCCATCCCTTGATAAAATCCAACATCTTGGGGTTTATGAGTTCATTATCCAAAATACAAAATCAAATCAAATCATAATCAAATCAGAAATCAAAAATCCAAAATTCCAAAGGTCTAGTATCTCCTTCAAGATTTCTTAAAGAGTTTAATCATTCACATCATCCATCTTTCACTTATCTCATCATCACCCTTTCGTCATTATCATCCTAGATTTTCTTTTTTGAGCCTAAATTTTAGATTAAACTAAGAAGTTAGAGGTTCACCTCCCACATTCCTAAAAATTGATCCCTATTTTATGGTTCAAACTAGATCTCAACACAAGAAAAACATGGAAGCAAGCAAGGAAACATCCACTTCAAGTGACTTGAGTCAAACTGCACCTGAAATCAACCCCATCAAATCTAACAATCCCCCACTCAACCTTCCTCAACTACCATAAGATCTTCAAGAGGTAGGTTCCAACTGGAGGATATCACCAACAATGTCCTAGGAATGACTCAAGATGAAATCATGGAGCTAGTCCAAAATCTTGAAAACCACAAGATTGTTAACACGATGATGAGAATCAATCCTTCACAATACATGTTAGCATTAGAAAAGGAATGGGACAAACTCCATTTTGATTACGATGTGAGCACTATCATGGAAATATCCCTTGGAAATATACCTCAAGCCCCCATCATGCATTCATTTCCAAGCATCGTTCAACCCATCATACAACCCATTTCATCTCATGCACCAAGTCAACCCATAACTACCAAGGGAAGTTCATTGCTCCATGCTTTTCAAACCCATCCCCTTGTTAGTAACCAAAACTTGGAGGAAAACACTATCTTGGGTATGCCAAACATTGTTCCACAGGATCCAAAGCATCAATATGTCCCACCCATTTTCCATAACACAAGTGATCTTGCTTCTTTCAGGGCAACACTAGCACATCAATTAAACACCATTCTCACAACATCATAAGGACAAGAGGGAGTTCTTGAACTGTCATCCTCGCTATCACAAGGGAACATATCATCCATCTTTCCATCATTCCCACTATTGACTTCATCATCCACACCTAGTCAAGGTGGAGGGAAAATATTTCCATCTAACACATCAACGCCAAATCAGAAAAATCAAATCAATCAAACCACAAGTCAAATCAACCAATCAAATCCTCCAATTATGCCTCCGATATCGCAACAACAAGTGGCATCAATTCAAGTCTCACAACCAATCATCACTCAATCCACAACCCCCCAAATTCCTCAAAACACAGTCTCTCAAGGACCAAGCACATCATTTATACCATCTACCACTCAACCCCTTGTCATCACGCAAACACCCCCTCAACAAAATCTTATCACACCATCTCACAACATTCCAAATCCACCACCTCCACTGCCAAATTTGAATCAATACAACATCACCCTGCAAGTAGCTCAACAAGCATACCATAAGGAATTCCAACAATTCCAAGCTCAACAAGTCACACAACAAGTGCAACAAGCTGCCCAGGCACAAGCACAGGAATTGCTACAACAACAAGAAGCCCAAAAAGCCGCAAAAGCTACACAAATTACACAAGCACAAGCCCAAGCGTAGGTACAAGCCCAATACCAAGCACAATAGGCCCAAGCGCAAGCCTTGTTACAACAAAAAACTTACCAACAAGCTTTACATGAATACCAAACACAATAGTAAGTGGCTTAGTTACAAGCCCAACAATAAGCTTTGTTGGCACAACAACAACAAGACCAACAACAAGCATTGTTTGAACAACAACAATGCCAAGCATACTAGCAAGCATTAATTGCATAGCAGAACCTACAACAAACTCCCACAAATACATCATCAAGTCCCCAAATCATCACACCAACTCAAAACACATTCATTCCACCACTGGATCCTTAGAATGATCCATCCACAGAAATCAAGCTGCTCTCACAATAGGTGTTAGACATACAATATGAAAAAACACCAAAAACACAAGGGAATATGTGCCCTTATCCTTTTGACAGGAGCACTACGATGAAGCCATTCCCTCAAGGTTTTGAGATATTGAAGTTTGACAAGTACTGCGAAATTGAAAATCTTGAAGATCACATCAAAAAGTTCCATGTGCACTATATGGAAGTTTCCTACGATGAATCTTATCTAATGTGACTCTTCCCTAGAAGCTTGGTTAACCCAACAATGGAGTGGTTCTCCCATCTCCCCCTGGAATCAAAAAATTCCAAGAAATTGTGGATGCATTCATACAAAATTACTCATTCAACGTAGGCATGGATGTGAGCTTAGAAGAACTGTTTACCTTAAAACAATCCAAGGGGAAAAAATTTGCATCCTTCTTACAACAATGGCAATCCAAGGCCAATAGGAGCAAGTGGGCTATGCTAGAAGAACAATTCAGAACCATCATCTCAAATGTTGAAGGTACTTTAGCCTTCCATTTTAAAATGCAGTGCATCACTACATATGACCAACTCATCCCCAAATCTCTTAACATCAAAAGAGCCCTCATTGCACAAGGGGGGACACCTATGTATCAAGACAATCATCCATCAACAAGCTATAACAATAAACCTCACACTTGGGAAAAAAACAAGAATGTCACCAATGACGGTGTTGTTGACGTCAAAGTTGTAATCACTGCTCCCAGACCAAATACACAACAACAAACCTATCAACAACCTCAAAACAACACCATGTAGACCAACACATCACAACAACAAATAAACTCACAAAAAGTCAACAATGTCAATGATCAAGGTGGACCATCCACAAGGAACAAGTATCCCCCCAAACAAAAATACACAACCCTTGGGGAATCAATTGAATCTATCATGAAGAAACTGGTATAGGAGAATCTCATTAAAATCCCCATCTATGAGAATTATCAAGAGCCTCAAGTGAAACCACCATGGTATAATGAAAATCACCTTTGCAATTTTCATAAAATCAAGGGGCACACAATGACCAGTTGCATTAGATTGAAAAATCTAATCTAAGACCTTATCGATGATAAGATCATAAACATTGAACAACCTACAGGAAATCAAGACTTGAAGATATACATGAATCCAATGCCAGACCACGATGAAAATAACAACTATGGAAAGGAAAAGTATGGAAATGTAAACCATGTTTGCAATCATGTCATGGCATCCTTAGATGAATGGGTCACTATTGTTAATGTTATGGGAGCCAAAGATGATTGTGGAGTCACCACACATGGTGACAAGGTTACCATTGTTGGACCATCCCAACCATCTAGGACATCAACCTCTAAATTGAAATCCATTCCCAATCGCTATAAAGTCTTGGACCAACTAAAAATAAGCCCCGCCTAAATCTCCATCATGGAGTTACTAAAGTTCTCACCCACACATAGAAGAATCCTAGAGGAAGCATTGGCTTCATCCACTGTCCCTACAGATCTTGATGCAGATCAGTTCCAAGCTATGTTCAGACACATCACCACACCACATCTACTAACATTTTCTGATCAGGACCTCCCAACACAACCATCTCATAATCATGCACTTCATCTTGAGGTCTAGGTCCATAAAAAAGAAAGTCAAAAGTGTCTTGGTGGATGGGGGTGTAGGTCTAAATATATGTTCTCTCAAGCTCATAAAGAATCTAGGATTCTTCGAGGACGTCATTGAAAAAGGTAAAGGTATTACGATTAGGGAATATGATGATCAGGAAAGAGTGTCTCAAGGCACTATTCAACTCCCTATTCAAGTAAGGCCAATAATTATGGAAACCACATGCCAAGTCCTTGATCTTGATTTACCTTATAATATCCTCCCGCGACGTCCATGGATCCATGGGATGCAAGCAGTTGCATCTACCTTTCATCAGTGTGTCAAGTTTCCCTATCAAAACCAAGAGGTCGCAATCCATGGTGATCCTGAGCCATTTTATTATTGTAAAAATTTGGAAGCAAAGTACTACAAAATCCCTAAAGTCGCAAAGAATGATGAAGGCCCTACAACTCCATATATAGACCCAACTACTTTAGCTTCCACTTCTGAGACAAAGACACCCGCCATTCCTGACATCTCTAATATCAAAGTCATTGTACAAGACAATGGGTGTGGGGATTACAAAATGAAGAAGAGTTTCTTTGTAATAGGAGAGTTACCTCAGTCTCCTAGATCTCATGGGAAACTGCATCCAAATAACACTTCAGCCCAAACTTTCAAAACATACCCTTCCAGATTTAGATGTTGGGGGGACCTAAGTCAAGAAGTAGTGGATGAAAAGGACATATCGAGTTTGTTGTACCAAGATGAAAGGCACGTACCTGATCTTCCCATGGATGATAATAGCAAAGGACTACAAATAATGCAAGGATGAGGCTATAATGAGAACAAGAAACTTGGACAGAATGATAATGGTCTTCTAGTACCACTCATTCTTAAGATGCGTATGAGAAATCTTGGCCTCATATGTATCCCTTTGAAGGTAACCATACCTGGTAGAGGTGCCCTAGTTAAAATAGTCAAAACTCCCCCTCAGTTATCAGCATCTGCTCTTCAGTTACCAGTATCCACAAGTTGAGTCATAGATAACTTTACCTTTGACATAACCGATGTGTGCAGTGATGAGGATCCCATAACTAACTTTCCCATGCTATTCGAGGATTCCTCCCTTCTCATGATTAGTACCTTATCTTTTGAGTCAAATAACCAAACCCATGAGCTAGACTTAGTTTATCCCCAACTCATCGATTATGACCAATGAGGACCACCAATTTTGGACACATTCAAAAATGATGAGGCTCTCTCAAAATTCATGGGATTGTGGGATACTCTACTATGTAGAGATCACAAGGCTGGGTTTGACATTGAGCTAGACACACATGCCTATTATGGGGAAACGATTGAATCCCTCAGTCACAAAAGTGAAAATTTAAGAATAATATCTAGGTCTTTGAGTGAAAACCACACTATGGCACTCTCTGACCTAAAAGTAGTAAAAAAAAAGGATGCATATAGTGGTGAAAACCTCCCTAAGGTTCTAGAGGATGAGGGATTCAATCTTCCCCTTAGTGCTATTCATCAAGAGAATTCGATATTCTTAGCTAAAAAGTGCAATCCGATCAACTTGGGAACAAAAGATACACCACATATCACCTTCTATGCACAATCACTTTTAACAAAAGAACAAAAACTCCTAGTTGCTTTTCTAAGGGAAAGAAAGATAAACTTCACATGGACCTACGCTGACATGCCTAGTCTCGATCCAGAAGTTGTGTTTCACCATCTGGCTATCTATCCAGAAGCAAAAATAGTAAGGAAAAAACTAAGAAAGATGCATCCATAAATAGCATTATTGGTCAAGATGGAATTACAAAAGCTCCTTGATGTTGGTTTCATACAGTTAATTGATTATCCGGAGTGGGTTTCAAATCTTGTACCTATTTCAAAGCCCATTGGGGGCATTCAAATTTGCACTAACTTTAGGGACCTAAACAAGGCATGCCCCAAGGATGACTTCCCTCTTCCCAATATCGACATGATTGTGGATCAAACAATAGGGCATGAAATGCTATCACTAATGGATGGATTCTCAGGGTACAATCAAATCATGATAGCTAAGGATGACCAACACAGGACAACTTTCACTTGTCAATGGGGGACATACTGCTGGAATATGATGCCATTTGGGTTGAAAAATGTAGGAGCTACCTATCAAAAAGCTATGACCCTAGTCTTCCATGATATGATTCACAAAACCATGGAAGAATATGTTGATGACATATTAGCTAAATCAAAGAAACATCGAGATCACATAGCAACATTTAGCTCCATCTTTGACAGGCTAGAAGAATACAAGTTTAGGCTCAATCCAATTGAGTGTGTCTTTAGGGTATAGTCAAGAAAGTTACTAGGGTACATTGTATCTATGAGAGGAATTGAGATAGACCCCACCAAAGTCAAAGCAATCCTCGAGATGGAGGCACCAAGGACATTGAAGCAGTTAAGGGGTTTGCAGGGAAGACTCCAGTCCATCCGCCAATTTATAGCACAATTAGCAGATAAGGCTATCCCATATTCTCATCTACTCCACAAGGGGGTAGCAGACAAATGGGATGATAACTATGATCAGGCTTTCAATAAGATCAAGGAGTACTTTCTCACACCACCAGTTCTCATGCCACCAATTTGAGGCAAGCCATTGATCCTGTATATATCAGCAACATCAATAGCCCTTAGCGCTCTCTTAGCTCAACATGATGAAAATGGGAAGGAGAGAGTTGTTTACTACATCAGTAGAACCATGGTGGGACACGAGTTGAATTACACATCCATCGAAAAGGCTTGCCTAGTAGTAGTGTTTTCCTCACAAAAATTTAGGCACTACATGTTAGCCCATCAAATAAAACTCATTGCCAAGATTGACCCACTCAAATACTTACTTTCTAAATCAATGCTCACAAGGTGAATAGCTAAATGGGTTATGATCCTGACATAACACAACATTGAGTATGTAGAATAGAAGACCATTAAAGGACAAGTAATTGCAGATCAACTAGAAGATGCGCCAATGTCTTAAAAAAACCCACTAATATTAGAGTTCCCTGATGAATCCATCTTTAACATAAGCATAGAAAATCACTGGAAAGTATATTTTGATGGATCCTACACACAACATGGGTTAGGAGTTGGAGTCTTCTTCATTACACCACAAGGAGATTGCATACCCAAGTCATAAGCTATCTTTCCTTGCACAAAAAAAATTGTAGAGTATGAGGCCCTTGTCATAGGACTCAAAATAGTAGTACAATGGCAAATCATTGCACTCAAAGTCTATTGAGACTCATAGCTAATTATCAACTAGGTCAATGATGAATACCAAACGAATGATGAAAAATTGACCCCATATAAGAAACCGGTGGAAAGCCTCAAAGAATTCTTCATTGACATCATGTTTGAGTAAATACAAAGAGCAAACAACAAAGCAACAGATGTTATGGCAACAATTGGATCGCTACTGGATATCCCACACTATGTCCCTAAGTAAGAATTCCTTGTAGAGTAGCTTCTCATACCAACATTCGAGGTACTAGAGTCTAAATTTGTGTGTGAAATATTTGGTCTAGGTGATCCCCAGTATCATGACATATACACCTACTTGGGAATAGGAGTCCTCCCTGCCGATATAACCTTGAAGCTTAAAAGAACATTTTTCAAGAAGTCATCTTGTTTTGCTATCTTAGGAGACACCCTATACCATAGGAGTATTAAAGGAACCCTTTTACAATGCCTAAATGTTGAGGAGGCTTTGACTGCTTTAATTGAGGTACACAATGACATTTGTGGGTCACGTTTGAGTGGTATGACCTTGGCTAAGAAACAATTGAGGACTGGGTACTATTGGCCTACAATGGAAAAATAAGCTCATGACTATGTCCGAAGGTGCTTGTAGTGTTAACAACATGGGGATCTCATCCATGCACCAACTCAGGAGCTCCACGCAATCATTACACCTTGGTCCTTTTCACAATGGGGGCTTGATCTCATTGGAAAAATCACCCCCACCTCATCTAGTGGACATAAGTTCATCATCACTGCCACGGAGTACTTCATGAAGTGGGTAGACGCCATTCCCATGACCTATATCATAGGAAAGAATATTCCCAAGTTCATCCTGAACTATCTAATTTTCCACTTTGGTGTCCCTCAAGCCATTATCTTAGATAATGGGACACCTTTCAAAAACTAGGATGTTCGAGACCTATGCCAAAATTTTAATATCCAACATCACTTATCCACTCCATACTACCCCTAAGGAAACGACCAAGTTGAGGCTACCAATAAAACCATTTTGAAAATCCTAAAGAAGATAGTCAATGGCGTTGGTCGTGACTAGCACTTACAACTAAATCCCACCTTATGGGCCTACCGAGTTAGTATTCACACACCTACAGGTGCAACCCCATTCTCCTTGGTCTACGGATCAAAAGCTATACTTTATATTGAGATTGAGCTCCCATCCTTAAGAATATCATTGTAGAATCTCATCACTGATGAAGAATATCAGGTTTCACGGTTGAACAAGCTAGAACTACTAGATGAGCGGTGCATGGATGCTTTAAACCACCTATAGGTCTATCAGAACCATCTTAAGAGGAGATACAACAAGAAGATTAGGAGTTAGACCTTTCAAGTCAGAGAGCTTGTACTAAAAGAGAATCAGAAGAATGTACCAAATCTAGATATCAAGGGAAATTTTGAACCTAATTGGTTGGGACCCTTCATCATCACAACAAGCTACAAATCAGGAGCATATCGACTATCTACACCAGAGGAAGAGCCTCTACAGGAGCCTATCAATAGCCCCCATCTCAAAAAATTTATGCCTAAACTTGCAAGGTATAAATCCAAATATACAAAAAAGTTAAAAAAAATATAAAAATCCAAAAAAATTAGAAAAAGTATTGAAAACAGTAAAGGAAAAAATCGCCCTCTCATGAAAACCACTTTGGTGGCACTTTGGGCAAGTACCTTGGTGAAAACCTGGCAAATAGGTACCCTGTGCAAATAAGCACTTTCCATCCACCATGATCTCTATGGCTTGTTTTGCATCATTCATCCATCACACTTACATATCTCCATCCATCACCCATCTGCATCCGCATCATAGCTTGATCCCGTGTTTGTATCATGATCCCTCCTAGTACTACTCAACCCATTCCTAAGGTCAATTTTTCCTATCTATATTGGAGTAGTCTATCCAACCACATTGGGGGCATGTTCTTATACCTACACTGGATCGGATTTGTGTATATTCTTAAAATATTCCTTAAAATTAGAAAACTCAAAAACATTCATAAAATCAGAAAATCCAAAAACATCAGAAAATCACAAAACCCAAAAACATTCAAAACATATCAAAATCCAAAAACAGGTAAAAAAGTTAGAAAAATTCAAAAATAGAGTGGTCAAAATACAAGTCTCTGAGCTCTGAACGTAGGCAAGGCCATCATCAATGTGCCCCTGAGACACTTAGGTCAGTCCTTTAGGAGTCTGTCATAATAAACTAGCAATCCATTTGTTCATATCTCATAAATAAACAAGTCTGTGTCAGTCGAACTATGTGGTCTCTACATTTATAACGTAGGCAAGGATAATCTTTGATCAGCCCTTGAGGCCCCTAGGATAGGTCTTTAGGTTAGGTTCTTGGTCAAAATTTTAGAAAAACACAAAAAACATTAGAAATTTTGAAAATCAAAACATTTGTAAAGCATCTCAAAAATCCCAAAACAACCTCAAAACATTTAAAAATACCAAAAACATCCATCCCATTTCACTTTCACTTGCAATAAACATCGACTCACAAGACTTGAGCTATTTCCCAAATCTATTGGAATACTACCAGTGAACTGGTTATTAGACAAGCTGAGGCTTTGGAGGTTTTGAAGTCTTGCAAACTTGGGTAAAATGGGTCCACTAAGAAGATTGAAAGACATATCTAGTAGAGTAATATTTCCAAGAAGAAAAAGTTGTTGCGGAATGTGACTGGTACAAGGTTTCCTTGTAAAGATAACTCAACCATTGCAAATGCAATCTCCAATATGCTCAGGAATACTGCCAACCAAAGCATTCCATGAAGGATCTAACACCCCATAATGTTCTAAATACACATAATCAGGCAAAGCTATTTTCTTGAATCCACCACAAATTTCACTTGGAATGGTGCCACCAAGCTTATTGTTTGAAAGGAGAATGGTATTCAACATTTCCAAAATAGAGCACTAAGTCATTATCTGAACTACGTCATCTTTGAGCTTAAACATAGGCAAGACTAATATTTGATCAACCCCCGAGACACAAAAAGCACAAAAACATTTAAATAACCTAAAAACCCAAAAACAACCTCAAAACACTAAAAAAACATCAAAAACATCCAAATATATGAAAAAATCCATCTTTCTCATTTCGCTTCACCCACAATAATCAATCATCCATAATAAATCAATCATCACCTTCAACCTTTGGCAAAACAATCGAAAACAAGTATAGAAAATTCAAAAGTGTAAACCCAAACATCAAGGTCTCAAGTCTAGGTCAGTAGGTAAACAAGTTGGTCAATTCTTGGTATCAATATCCCATCATCCCATTAGTCTCAAAATCATCTAATAACATCATGTTCTAGGATGCATCCTTCCTACAATGGACATCAACATTAGACCTCACCATAGTTTAGTCTTGGCTAGAGGTATGAAGAACATTGAATTGTTTGTTTACTTGATCTTTTCTTGTGATTTATCGTATTGCACCTATTCCCATGACCTCTCAAGGATCACTACTGAATTTGACACCATTTTTTGATGGATGTTTTTCGGTCGTTCAAAAAATCTTTGTTGAAAAAGCGATGAAATGACGAAAACATTTTTGTTGCTATTTTTTTGTCGCAAGGCCGACAACGAATTAAAAGTCAAAATAATGGCATAGATTCTTCGATCGTCGGCATCATAAAATGACTTGGATGTTTGTCATAATATCAACAAAAACTTTGTATATCCATTGACGAATCACACCAAAAGTTCATTGCCATTTCAACGAAATGGGCAAGGAGTAGCGTCGAAACAACACCAGAAGTTCGTTGCAATTTCAATGAAATGGGGAAGAAGTAGCATCGAAAAAACATGATAAGTTTGTCGCCATTTCAACGAAATGGGCAAGGAGTAGCGTCGAAACAACAACGAAAGTTCATCGAAATTGTGATGAAATGGGCAAGGAGTAGCATTGAAACAACAACAAAAGTTCGTCGAAAGTGCGACAAAATGGACAAGGAGTTATGATGAAGCCTTCGTCGCAGCTATAGGAACTTCATCGAATATTTTCGGTGATTCGTCGGTGGTTTTAAAAAAAATATATATTCATTGAAATGTACCATCATAGAGACTGATGACTGATCATACATACAGACTGCAAGATGCATAGATGCATATAAAAAACATTACACTTGAGATGACTGATCATACATACAGATTGCAAGATGCATAGAAAAAGCATTACACTTGAGAACAACCAAGGGCTAACAAGGAAAGGAGTTAAGAAACATCTGGATTGAAGAGAAAATGTGTAGGGAAATGTTGAGCAGTGTTAAGAGAATAGAGCTTGTAGAACATATTCTTGACCTAATCAAGCTCTTGAACAACTTAAACAAAATTAAAATACTAACACATACATGAGACATGCAATGAACTTCCAATATCTGTTATCTTTTTCATTAATGCAGAGGTAGGTAAAGGAGAAATAATTATAATTGTAACACTATTCATAGTCTAGTAAATTATGTTCATAATTTGTGTTCAATGGACCTTAGTTTTATCATTATAACGCCCATCTAATACCACATATTTTAATCTAGGTTTAACTATCTCGATCTAAAGAAGCACCTTCAATTAACCATTTAAAGTACTATAAAATAAGGTAAGACTTTTACTTGAGAAAGATTGGGTACACTTGTAGGATTAAAGTTCTTGCAATCATCAGGATTTATTGGCACATAAACACAACCCGCAACATATGAAGTAATGGATGACTACAAGTTAGTGAAATGGTCCTTAATATGTGAGTGGTTTGCAAATTGATTGGTAGAAAATAAGGTTACAAACAGATCTACATGAAAAATTATGAGGACAATCTACTGTAATCATCAAAATAGATGAAAAGTGCAAAGGAAAGAGTTGAGCTACATCTCTAGAGCCTAAAAAAAACATGTGCAAGAAACATAAAAAAAAGAACAAACCAATTTTTGGATGAATACAAAATGGTGCTTTTAGCAAGTGATTCATATTCTTTCGCACCTGGCACAAGACATTAAGAAGATTTTAGTCTTCCTCTGTGAAATTAAGTACTTACAGAATAAACCCAGAAACCAATATTATATACCTCCATGTCTAGCCGAGGGTAGGTATAAGAGAAAAAAATTTCTTCAATGCAATGTCGAAAAATATGAATGTGTGTGTAGGTTTGTATTACTCAAAATATCATTTCATTGCCTAAGGAAAAATACCAAAGTGATGTTTTAAATTTCAATCTTCACATAGGCTCCCTTATTGCTACACTTGCATATACAATAATTATTCTAGCTCTAAACTGTTCAACTATTAAGGGTTTAATTAGCTATAAGATGGAAAGTTGTTGTTTAGACATAATCCATCATCTTTTACATATCTTTATTCACTCCTAGCGCTTCAGATAAATTTGTGTACATGAGATAGAAATGTGAATATTTTATGACAAAGAAAATTCTTAAAAGGAGGGGGGAGAGAGCAAAGGGTAGGGGGCAAGAGAATGCTTGAATGTATAGCAAAGTATAACATTTTGATCATTATAATAATGAAATGAATCTTAAGTTTGAAGCATTAATATCATTTACAACATTTATGATCAAGAATGAATGTAAGTAGAGAAAATTTTGCATACCTATAGATGGTACAAAATTTCATGGTTAAGTCGAAGCCTCCCATCAACAACAAGATCCAAATATCCATGTATCTATCTCAATTGAGCCTCTAAACCCTTTAGAGCTGTCAATTTTTCCACTAACCTGTTATGCACAAAAGTCAAATTTTAGAGTTATGTCACCACTAAAAACAGAAGAAACAGAGCTTTTAAACCAAATCCACACACAACATAATGTGGTATTCATACAAAGCCATAAAAAAAAACTAAACTCAGAACATTGGAATGGAAACAACTTCAAATTATGATGCAGAGCATGGATTCAGGGTACAAAGAATCATTTTTCTGCCACCACAGTGAAAAGTTAGCACTTTCTTTCATCTTTACATATTGATTTAATGTTTCAAACAATGCATTTCTTATATTGAAAAGTTCATTACCTTATTGAGCTTCTCTTTGTTTTGAGAATAGTTTAATATTCTCTACTTAACAGGGCCAACCACGTGACGGTGGAAGCTCATTTGGCCCGTCCCCCCCCCTCACATCACTCTCAATTCCCCACACCCAATCATATAATAGTAATCATTCATTCATCCATTAATAACATATAACATTCATTCATTCATCCATTAATAAAATATAACATTCATTCCTCCATTAATAACATATAACATTCATTAATTAACATATTCACATTCATTAATTAACATATAATATTCATTCTTTCAGTTTTTACATATTATCAAAAATATGGTTGTCATGATATGATTATAATCACTTTTTTTGTTTCTTTTTTAAAGCTACAAAAATCTGAAGTGGAGTATCATTTTCTAAACCAATATCTGTCCCCCCTTTAGTTGTTCTGCCCTCTGCTCATGATCTTAATGTACGCCTAGTCATCTGCTCATGATGTGGACACTACTGCAATAAGAAAGAAATGTTAAACTGATATGTTTTATTATTATTGTTACAAGTATTTCATTAATTAAAAGAACATTAGAGTGGTTCTCTTTACCTGATGGGTCCACATCATGTTCCTAAAATTTTGTTATAGACTCATGCTCAACATGTTGAACACCCTCTAAATCCTGATCTGCAGTTGAAACATGAAATATTACATTAATTAATACACCAATTGAAATTAAATATGTTTAAGAGAACATGAGAGTGGTCCTCTTTACCTGTTGGGGCCACATCATGTTCCTAATCTTCTTTAGCCTGATCATGCTCAACATGTTGATCACGTTCTACATGCTCTAAAGTTGAAACACGAAAGGTTACATTAATTAATACACCAATTGCAATTAAATATGTTTTAAAAAACTTTAGAGTGGTCCTCTTTACCTGATGGGGTCACATCATGTTCCTAATCTTCTCTAGCCTGATCATGCTCAACATATTGATCACGCTCTACATGCTCTAAAGTAACAGAATGCACACCATGACCTTCATTTGTAGGTTGTGCTCCACCCTCACCAGGCTGCATTCCAATGTCATGTGCAGTATTATCATTGCTTGAATGTTTTAAAAAAATAGGCATGTAATTACTTTATGGTAGAAATTAATATTGAATAGATTGCAAAAGTATTCAATTTTAAATAAACTTTATTTAGTTTATTTACCTGCGTGTTGGATGTAGTGGAAGGTTGTGTTTTTCCAGTCAAGACTCTTAGGCATTCAACCATGGCTCCATAGCCTTGCTGGAAGGCAATCTTCAGGTCATCTTCTGTGGGAACTCTGTTGAATTTAGAGCCCTACATTTTTGCATAAGATCATGAATTTTGCTTCTATGGTGTGATAAAACCAAAATTGTTTTCAATTTATTATTTGGATACTATATTTAATTTATTGATACTTACAATTTGTGCGGCTAATTTCATATAACCACCAGAGCCAAGTTTGTGTTGCCCGTGTTTTTCTATTCTTTCCTTTGTTTCCTTCGATGTGTCTGGCAGCCTATGATAAGTTTGAAATACATTAGATTATGTAAAAGAAAGAGTAATTAGTATCTAATTACATTGTTGATAGTATCACATACCTTGCTTGGCCCGGTGGTGTCTTTCCTTTTTTCTTTTCAGCCTTCTCCTTTCCATCTGACACCAAGTCCTTCCACGCCCTCTTCAGAATCATGGGGGGACACTCATACTTTTGTACTTTTTGTTCTTCTCTAAATGTGACCTAGATTGGTCCCTTGCATACTTTAGATAGGTACCAAATTTCTTAAGGACCTTGGTTTAGTTGAATATTTTATCACCGAACAACACAACTAAACGGTTAATGAGCTCATCTTTTAAATCTTGATTTTGGGCATTCCACCATCTATGTATGGTGGGCCCAAAGAGCTCCAATGTAATCACTTAGATGTTTATAAAAAACATCATTTCCTGCAAAATGATCATGGGATCAATAGTCTAAAAAGAGCGATCAATAAGTAAATTTCAATTGGATTATATATAATAATAATTAAAACATTTTAAAGTACCTAGGACCTTCTCTTTCTTTATGGGAACAAAATCCTCAGTCACCACAAGTGTGACTGGAAATGTTCCCGTACTAGTAATACGAGAAGATCCAGGCAATGCTGCTAAAACATCACCAATACTAGTGGCCTCTGCATCCCCAGGTACATGTCCTAACACATGTTCTGGCATGTGTTTGCTGCCAGAGGGTGCATTAATGGATGCCTGTATGGTATGTGTTTCTGATGCTTCAGACGACAATATAGGCAAAAATGATGGGGTTAGATGATGTGATGTATGCGTAGGAAGATCAGGATGGACACTTCTACCAACCCCTACTCCTTGGGCAGCACTTGTAGTACCCTGATCATGGCCAGGAGCATCATGAGGAGGCAAATAACCATGTAAAAATAACACATATTTTAGTTCATGACATAAAAGAGTACAAAATATAAAACTATGAATGAACTTATGTTATAATTAAAGACCCCAAGGATAGCTTTAATTTGCAAGTTTTGTAATCTCACTAATATTTTAACCCTCTTATCTTCATCCGCTTGAGGCACTATGAACATCAACTTAACCCATTTCTTTATTACATTTATTTTGGATCTCTTTTTATTGTATCGAGGGTTTATTGAATAAGTGATGTCATCATCACAAAATATTGATTGTACTACAATGGATGCTCTCTATCGCTGGTGCCTTTCCCTCACCGGGCCGACCGCAACAAGAATATTAAAAAACATTATCAAAATTAACCTGAAAAACACTTATGAAAAAATATAATAATAAAACATTTTTCCCATCTAATGGTACAATTACAATTATAGGTAAACTTTGTCGGTAGAAGCCAAGACATCAATCTATGCTCGGGCCGCATTTTCTCCACAGAGGGATCACTGTCCTCGCGGACAAAAATTAAATATTAAAAACATTATTGAAAATGAAACCAATATACTTACGAAAAAAAACATAATAATAAAATGGTATATTGGAGTCATTAAATAGAGGTTGGATAAAATGGTATATAGTATGTACCACCCCTATAGTAACTATGTTTGTATCTAAGAGATTCAAATTGTAATCGATTAGCAACTCTTCCCCTGCAGTTATTGATTTTATCGCATTATGCATCACATGGTTTCACTAAGACCTTCAAATATGCAATTGCTTATTTGTTTTAACTCCAGTCAGGTAATTTCATTTATAAACCTTGTAATATTCCCTCTTTGGATGCTTTTGGCCTGGCCAATGTACATATCCACTCCTTTATTTTGATCCTTATCTTTAGTTGTATATAATTTGTTGATAGTGCATACCTACGCATACTTCATGTATATCGAACCAGCTACATCCAATCTTTGTAACTGTAACAGGGTCTAACATACTCCATCAATTCAGTAACTTTTTCATAACATACCTTTATGTCATCCATGTAAAATAGGCCCAAACCATGTAATAATGATGGTGCTATGTGATATATCCTCTCGTTGACACAAAAATTAGTGTTTATTGGAGGAAGTTCCTTGGGTACCCATTGTTTTTCCGTAGATGTTTGTACCTCAAGGGCAACTTGACATCGCCTATTTTCTCATCATCATAAGAACATGACCCCTCTTTCAGCAAGAAAAAATTCCATGCATTTACTGAATTTTCTTCTAATCTTTTGACTCCTAGTTGATCTCCTCTTTAGACATACTACATGTCTCGCTTCTCTCTTCTCTCTTCCTAAATTTCTCACCGAGGAAGAAAGATCTGACAAATACCTATTTTGTGGTACCTGCACTCATAAAGATGTTGGATGAAGTTATTTCATGGTGATGTGATCCCAAGGCGACATTATGACTAATCTATCATTTCATCGCTAGAATTTCACAGGTTATAAGGTAATCAAGTCTTGATAGATTGCAAGCTATTGTTACTACCGTCCAAATGTGCCCATCACAAATCAAATCTACTTAACGCTTTAACTCCCAAAATTTGTAACAAGTGTTAAATGTGACTATGGTCCACCAGTTACACAACCAAGGCCTCAAATGTATTCTCTAATTGTAATCAAAGGACTTTTTCTCTTCATTCAAGTAAATAAACTTGAAGGGAAACACCTGCAAGTGGTTTATTGGACACCTACATGACTAAAAATAGCAGCAAATTCACATTTAATTTCTATATGTCTAAGTGGTTAATGGGGAGGGAGTGTGTACTAGGCCTAGTTAAGTCATCATAAGTTTACGCTTTGGCAATAATTATTTTTTAAGTCATATTAAATCTTCCTATGTCTAATTGCTAGGAGACTTTTAGTATGTTTTAAGGTAGGATGATCGATGAAAGATCCCAAAGACTAGTCTTTCTCCATGGTATCTAGGTAAACATAGCAACAGTCTTCTCTTATACAGTTGGACATGATTTAAAGAACTTAGCTAGGAATTATTCATTTAACCTAAGGTTTTCTCATAATTCCATCATTGGAAAAGTATGATCAAATTCTTCTATTATGAAGAATTGGTCTATGCACCTCTAGTAATCGCTATAAATGTTTGTAAGGATAAAATTACTAATTGCATCAGGTAGGAGAGAATCAACTTTGAGTTCTTCAAAGATTATATTCCTCTATTCATAAATTTTAAGGGCTGTGTGTGGAGGAGGTTATCACTACCAAGAAGGGAGGAGACCTTGCCTTGTATTCTTTTATAATTTTCATTATTCTTATTTATTTTACACTTACATTTACAAATACACATACATATGCATTTACTATTTTCATTTATTCTCATGTAGTTTAATAGTTTGATTGATTTCATATTATATGTGTTGAAGACTTTAGAATTTCAATTACATTAATTTATGGATATGTTGCATCTATAACACTACAAAACCATATGCTCTTTGCATTTACACTTGCATTTAGAAATACACATTTATATACATAGATATAGATTTCTTTAATGATATGTTGCATTTATTGTTCTAGGAGAGCACCCAGTAATTGCATTTACATTTACATTTAAAAATACATATACATACATACATACATATATATATATGTGTGTGTGTGTGTGTGTGTATGTATATCATTTATATTCAGTGTTCAGAAACAACCCATTAGGTCTGCACATAGATAAAAAATCATACAATCAGATCTCCCATACATGTTTTATTGAAACCTAGGCTTGAACCTCTCATTTCACATGATTTTCTTCACAAACCTATTGAGGACAACAGCTATACCTTCTTTATTTCTCATCCTACGCCCTATTCATACATCCTACAATTACAACAGTATCTATGGGGCCTCTTACACAAGCTACAGTAATCACAAAAAGTGTAAGAGCCCTTTTATATCATGTTTGGACTACAAAACCCTCAAAAATAGGGTAACTCAGATTATGATTTGTTGGTGAGCTATATGGACAAAATCATTAGCACCATCTCATTCTTGGAGTCTTTTGAAAGAGAAGCGAATTAGGTGGTGCAGTTAAGTACAAACCTTATAGTGTCAAGGTGAATGAGGTGATCAATTTTGATTGGCCAACTGAAGAAGAGTACCAGAAATGGGTAAATGTATATTTAACTAAGGAAGAGTGAAAAGGAGTAGGTTGCTAACGGTTGAAAAATCAGTTGTTGCAGTTACAACAAATTTCAGTTTTGTTTTTTGGTGACAGTCTAGGTGTGAAATTCTTGAAATTTTTTGTTGCTATATCAACCATTCTCAGTAGGCATGATGAACAAGAAGATTATCTGGGGAGATTGTTGTTGTAGCAAATTTTTGGAATATCACAAGGTGGTCCAATTGGCTGGTGACACGTGCTTTCTGGCCCGATGCTTGTTTGCTCCTTTTTATATAAGAAGGATTTCAAGGCCAGAAGTACGGGTTAGAAAGTTAGATATTTTTGGTCGAGTCTAGATGAAGTTGCAGAGCAAATTGTAAAGTCTGATGGTTTTTGGGAAAATGCAATTTAGGTTTTGAGTCATTCTGTAGTAGGTTTTGAATTCATGGGAATTTGATGTTTTATGACAGTATTGGCATTTGAATTGATATGATTAATTTGTCCCAGGTCTCCATTGTACAAGCATATCCTAATTTGAATAAAATGATCATGGTTGTTTCCATTCATCCTACCGTTGTGGTGTGTATGATTCTTGTTTTAGGTGGTGTTCTGAAGGAATTAATTAAAATGCTTGAATGGGATTGTAGGTGGATATGTTATGTATAAGGACGGATAAGTAGTATTGGGTTAGAATACATATTGATGAGATTGTAAAGCAATGTTATCAAGGATCTTATATGTTATGTGTTAAATCTGTCATAAACCCTTAGATGCTTATAAATTTGACTCCTCCAATGGATATATGGCACTAATCTAAGCTGTACTTATTCATATGGTTTAGTATTTGTTTTCCTTTACCTAGAGCTTGCTACAAATTGCAAATCAATGACTATCTTCTACTGTGAAATGTTGTAGTTATCTCATGCTCCAAATAGTTGATATTATTGATAAACAACCAATTCTATTCGGTATTATCCTATTATGTTGAGCTATTAAATGAGATTATTTGTTGTTTTTAATGTTGTTTATGATGATGGTGTAGAGGTTGTAAACGCATTAAGGGATCACCCTCCTGGGTCTTGCAAAGCCTGAAGTGTAGGAGGTCTTTCAAATCCTCATCAGTTGGTCCAGGTCCTAAGAGCTGCCCTTTATTGGAATTGGAAATTCCATAGGTAGATTAGAAGATCAACCTACTTACCGTAAAAACAACCAGCACTTTGCATATGTTTGTGGTGGAGGTATTAAAGAAGAATTTTATGCCTCTATTTCCATTCATTAGGTCTACCTTAGCCTAGCATATACTTGGGCTAAGTCTACAATTTCTTCATACTCATGCGATGAAGGCTATGTGTGATGAAATCCTAGACCTCAAGCAAGATGTGGGTAGATTATGGGAGTTTTTCCAAGATCTGAGGCTGGTGGACAAAAATGTGAAAGACTAAGCTATTTTATTTTTTGTCTTATATTATACCATTTTACGAGAATGGGGTTGCCAATGTACGAGAAGATCTTTGGAAACTAGGCATAAAAATTGAAGGTTAAAGAGAATGGTGGTGCCAAACTTACAGTACTCATTGCCCCTTGGTCGTCGATTTTCCTTGAGTGCCCTCAACCTCATCCTCGGCACTGGTATTGACCTTGTTTTCACTCCTCCAAACTCTTCCTCGGCACTGATATTGACCTTGTTTTCACTCCTCCAAACTCTTCGTTGGCACTGGTATTGACCTTGTTTTAACTCCAAACTCTTCCTCGGTGCTGGTATTGACCTTGTTTTCACTCCTCCAAACTCTTCCTCGGCATTGATATTGACCTTGTTTTCACTCCTCCAAACTCTTCATCGGCGTTGGTATTGACCTTGTTTTCACTCCTCCAAACTCTTCATCGGCATTGGCATTGACCTTGTTTTCACTACTCCAAACTCTTTCTCTAATCGCATTGGACCTTTGTTTCTACCTTACTCCAACCCCTTTCCTTGGCACTGGTATCGGGACCTTTGTTTTCACTACTCCAACTCTTCCTCAAAGATCGGGTATTGACCTTTCACTTCCAAATTGACGAGCTACAACCTAGTTTCCATTATAGTTTTATAATATGTTAATTAAGTTCAAAATTTTGTGCCATTTAGCTTGTGGTTTTAATATTCTACAATACTAAGTATATATTAGCTTTATATTTTACATAATAATCTAATTATTCATCCTATTATAATTATATATTATATTATTTAAAAAATTATTAAATATGTATAAAATCATTATACTCATTAATAATATTATGTATATTTTTATATAATACAAAAGAGACACATAATAGCCATATATTAATATGAGAGAGAGAAACTAAATTTTGATTGGTTGTTTCATGCCTAATGAAATCTGCTGGATGGCATGTGTCCTTCGGGAGTTATGCTCAAGGTAGCATGCCATTTGATTAAAGATATGATAATTATCCTTTAAGACCTCTTCAATGTACCCATTTCACACTTAAGGAGACATATAAATATAGGGAAGAAAATATAGAGAGAGAGGGAGATAATGAAAAACATACAAATAGAAAGGGAGACAAAGAGATAGAGAGGGGTAGAGAGATAAAGAGATAAGGATGAATAGATAGAGATATCGGGAGGGTGATTGATATATCTCTCCCTCGTCAGCTTCCTTATATCTCTATATCTCCCACTATCTATGTCACTCCCATTCCCTTTCCCCCTATCTATTGAGCTATCTCTCCTTCCCCCTCTTTCTCTCATTCACTCCATCTCTCCCTCCATCTCTAATTCTCAGATTCCCATCTCTATTTCTTTTATCTCCCTCTCAATTCTCTCTCTATCTCTTTCTATCTATATCCCTTTCTTTTCTCCCCCTCTCTATCTCCCCTTTCCTCTATTCACTCATCTCTCCTTCCTATCCCCCATCCATCTCCACCTCTTCCTCCCATATTCCATCTCTATCTCCCCATATATTAACTAAGAAGCCATGCAAACATACAATAGTATATGTTGGTAAAAATATAATAGTGTTTTATTAAACTATAAGTAACACTTATCTTTCTAATGTCAAGCCTTCTTATAAAAATAGTTTTTTATTAAACTATAAGTAGATTATTGTCACCACTCTTCATTCAACATGAAATGCCAAATGTAGCAATTGTTTTGTTGCTTTTGTCAAGTTCATTAACCAAGCTATTTACTGGGTTTAATAAAGTTGTGTTATAACCCTTCATCTCTTTAAAATAATTAGAAAATATTAGCGAGATCAGGAAGGGGAGAAAACTAAACTCCTTCAAAATAGGGGTAGTTGTGGGTTTGTTGGTTTTCTTTGTATACTATATACTGAGTTCCTCGAGGATGAATAAATAACTTTAGATCATTTTCTTAGTTGTGTATCCTAACTAATATAGATTAAGCTTTTTCATTTTAATTGACTACTACATAATAGTTTATGTGTTGAAAGAATTGTTTCCATTCTTTGTAGTTTTTACATTGGAATACAAATCATATTTAATTTCATGCCAATATACTTCTTTCGTAAAGATATTTGTTTGAAATAAGTGCTTCATAACCCATCTAATCAAATGATAATTAACCTATCAAAAAGGCAATAGGAATTTTCGAAAGAAAAGAACACTTGA
>VDFB02026320.1:110877155-110890622 GCA_007258455.2 Sequoia sempervirens | reverse complement strand
GAGTGAGTGAGTGAGAGAAAGACATAAGAGAGGGAGAAGGTGTAGGAGGGAGAGACTTGAGATAGAGACCTAAGAGAGGGAGGGGTTGGAGGGAGAGACTTGAGAGAGGAGTAGAGGTTTAAGGTTTGGGGTTTAGGGTTAAGGGTTAATGGTTTAGGGTTTAGGGTTATGGGTAGTGATGGAACTAGAAGTTTTTGTTCTCTATGTTCTACTTTATCTTGCCTTGTATCTTTGAGTCATCTATGGTGTTTGGGAAAAGCCTAAGGTTGGTGTTTTACCTTCATCTTCATGTAAAACCCTAGTGTTCATCTTACACCTTGGATGGGATCTATTTGGCCATTAATTTTTGGGAAGGCTTTAAAACGACTTAAGCCCCATCGCTTTGTCTAGGTTGGGCCCCCTTTTGTTTTATTGTTTTATTTCCTTCGCCTGACTTTATTTTTCCTAAGTCTTTTGTTGGTCTCGTGTTCCCTCGTTAAAACAACTTATGTCATTGTTTGTCATTGACCTAGTGATGTCCCCTTATTCCTTTAGGGGAGAGGGCCCAGTAATCGTGTAGACTAACTTTCTTAGCACGTAGCAATTGACTGGAATATCGTAGAACCTTTGTTTTTTTTTTGAATTGTAGACTGGTCTCTTATTTATCTATAACTAAGGTTTGGAGGCGTGACTCATCATGCAACTCGCCACATCGGCAGATCTTTTGAGAAGTGTCTAAAATTTGACTTTTTAAAGGTTCGGCCAAAACTTAATCATGGAACCCCCAATAGTTGAACCAAAAAAATATCATTTGTTGCTTGTAGAATATGATATTTTTATTTAAATTAAAATTAATATACAAACTAAGTGGACCAAATGCTTATTGATAACCATAAATCTTTGATATCTCTACCTTTTATATTCAAAACATATGGACTAATAGTTGAACACAAAAAATCTATTTGTTGTTATAAAGACAACACATAATGATTTGAAATACTACTTATACTAAACAAAATTGATGACCAATAGTTGAACACTAAAACTTTTGAAAATCCTTCACATTTATTAGGGAAAATGCATATTATTTATTGTGCTCTGTACATATTTGTGATAGGACAAACTATTAATATAAAGATTATCCAATGCTTGTACATTTGCTACCCCAATTGTTGTACACATAAGAACAATATTTTTCACTATGATAACAATACTTGTTTCAATGAGTGTCTTATTTTATTAAATGAGCATTTTATTTTTTAAATGATATACTTATAGTGGAGAGTTGTGATATTTTATTTGAAACAAAAAAATACTTATTTCACTTCTTCATGAATGTGTTTATATTTTTTTCATATAACATTTAGAGGTTCTCATGTGTTCAAGTATGGGTCCATTTTTTATCAACATTTGGTTTTTTCTTTATTTACATTTGGACTGTTTATTTACAATATATAGTATAAATATGTGGGAAGACTGAGTATTATCATCACAATTGAGTGCACCCTCTCCCCTAATAAATGTTTTTATTTTTCACCCCGCATGACTACTAGGCCCTCTCCCCTAATAAATGTTTTTATTTTGCAGAGGGACAAGTTCGCATGGTCGTAGATCAATTGTCGTGTGATCTCAGTCGTTCCCCGCCATCCTGCGATGACCCCACCAATTGATCACAATATCATGGGCGAGCGCCACATGTATTGGGTCCTCTCCCCTAATAAATGTTTTTATTTTGTAGAGGGACAAGTTCGCATGGTCGTAGATCAATCATCGTGTGATCTCAGCTATTCACCGCCATCTCGCGATGACCCCACCAGTTGATCACGATATCACGGGCGAGTGCCACATGTCTCATCCAGTGAAGCCAAAGGAATGATAAATACTTTGATGCATCTTTAATACATTATGCCATGGGTTACTAAAGTAGTTATAAGATGCACGTGTTTTAAATCAATGGAGATGTTATAATCCTGGTAGAAAGTTGCTTGATGGTAATAACAAGGCTGGCGATTGTGTTGAACGAACAAGATTGTCGATGGTTGAGATCCACGGTTTCCCACCATCGCATGATCAAAAGTTGCGAGGTCTTTATTGATTATGATATCACGAGCGAGTGCCACGTGTCTCATCCGGTGAAGCCGAAGGAATGATAAATACTTTGATGCATCTTTAATACATTATGTCACGGGTTACTAAAGTAGTTATAAGATGCACATGTTTTAAATCAATGGAGATGTTATAATCTCGGTAGAAAGGCGCTTGATGGTTAATAACAAGGCTGGCGACTGTGTTGAATGAATAGGATTGCTGATGGTTGAGATCCACAGTTGCCCGCCATCGTGTGATCAAAAGTTGTGAGTTCTTTATTGATTGTGATATCACGAGCGGGCCCCACGTGGATCTCCTTTGCAATGAGTAGTATGGTAAAAAATTGATATATTTATTTTATTTTATTTATTAAATACTTACTAGCATATATATTATTTATTAATAATATATATAAAATATGCCAAGAGATATCCTTTTGATGCGTCTATTGTACTATTATAAAATAGATGCCTTGACAAAGATATCTCTTGGCGTATTTTTTATATATTAATAAATAATATATATATATGCTAGTAGCATTGTAGCACAACATGAAAGTCAAGATTAGAATTACTTTTAGTTATAGAATTATAATCCTAACCCTTCTAATTTTTAAAATCCATAAAATATTTATTATTTATTTAGTTTTACTAATTATGTAATACAATTAAATTAAATATTCATTTTAAATTAATTAAACAATTATTAATTAGAATTTTAGAATAAATTGACAAATAAGATCTATATAAAATCAACTTTTCCATTTTTCTTCTTTGTGTCCAAATCATTTCATTTTTGAAAATTATACTAAATTCTAGATATCATAATTAAACACAAAACTTTATTCTATTCTAATCCTAACCCTAGTTAAACCCTAACCCTATTTGGACTCTAACCCTTACCCTAATTGAACACTAAATCTAATTGTAATTGACCACTAAGCATAATTGAATTCTACCCCTAACCCTAAACCCTAACTCTAACTAAACCCTAAACCTAACTCTAATCAAACCCTAACCCAAACCTACTTGATTCATAATCCCAACCCTAACCCAAACCCTAATTGAACTTTAAAACTAACCTTAATTAAGTATTAACCCTAATTGAACATTTATTGAATAGTAGTCCTAATTGTACCATAACCCTAACTTTGAACTACAATTGAACTCTAATCCTAACCCTAACACTAATTCTTATCCTAATTGAACCTTAACCCCAACCCTAACCTTAACCTTGACCCTATTTGAACTCTTATTGAATTCATAACCTTAATTAAACCCCAACCTCATCCTCAATCCTAACCCAAATTGAACATTAATTGAACCCTAAACCTAACCCTAAGTGAACACTAATCCTAATTGAACTCTAACTTTTTAGTTGAAAATATTAAAGTGCCTTATATTTTCCCATTCATCGTCATTTATCATTCAATTCCTAATAGAACTCCAAAAATTTATACTTTTATAATGTTTTAATACACACCTAATATTAAGGGTTTAGAGTTTAAGGGTTAAGGGTTTAAGGTTTAGGGTTAAGGCAGAGGGAGAGAGATAGAGAGTGAGTTGAGAGTGAGAGGGCAGAGGGTTTTAAGGGTTTGGGGTTTGCTGGGCTATGTTTAGGCTGGGTGGGTAGAGGGGAGAGAGATAGAGGATCTCGTGAGAGAGAGAGGAGGGAGTGGGAGAGAGATAGAGAGTAGAGGGTAGAAGGTAGAGGGTTAAGGGTAGAGGGGGGGGAGATAAGAGTGAGTTGGCCTTGTGTTTCATCTTTTAAAAAACAACTTATGTCGTTGTTTACCATTGGCCTAGTGATGTCCCCTCATCCTTTTCAATGAATGTTTTATTTTGTAGAAGGGATCAAATTCGTGCTACCATTGATCAAATTGCCTTTGGATATCAACGGTTGCCCGTCATCGCATGATCGAAAGCTGCAGGATTTTTACCGATTGCGATATCACGGGCAGGCGCCACATGTCCTTCTGGGGGATGAAATTGCGCGACTGATGATCAACTACCATTTGATCTCAACCATTCTCTGCCATCCCGCGATTGCCCCACCGTCAATCGTGATATCATAGGCGGTCGCCATGTGTCTCATCTGATGAAGCCAAAAGAATAAAGGAAATACCGTGGAACATTAATCTGACCTTAAATACATTAAAAGGTGGGTTACTAAAGTGCTCTTAAGATGCATGTGATTCAAATCAACGGATGTGTTATAATCTTGATGGAAAAGATTCTCGAGGGTTAATGATAGGGTCGATGACTGTGTTCAAGGAATGAGATCATTGATGCTCAAGATCTACGGTTGCCCGCCATCGCGTGATCCGAAGTTGTAGGATTTTTACCGATTGCAATATCATGGGCAACCGCCACGTGGACTTCCTTCACAGCGTATGGTATGGTGAGCCCCTTATGGCCATGTTGGCGATTGTGTCAGCCTATTTTGAAGGGAGCCATCGATGATTTGATCAAAATGAAGGATTGACGACTTGAACTTAAATCTACATGAAATATGGTTGGAGTTGTTCATACAGTGTGCGTGTGGGCTTTAATGGAGGATGAGACATTTACTAGCACAATTTGATCAAAATAAAATCAATTCTCCTGCTTTATGTGTGTCACAAAGCATTTAGGTATTTTGCAAAGCAGTTTCAAAGTTGAGAGCAAGGTTGTGAACTCTGACAGCCAAAATTTGGGAATTCTGCAAAAAGATCTGTGAGTTAATTTGTGTTTCCCAGTCACTCTATGCTTGAATTAAGGAAAATATTTGTTGTACTTATCATAGGGCTTGTTGATAAACGTTTTAGGGCTATAGTTTATTTAAATTGTGAGAAATTGCAATATTTTGTTCTGTAATTTCATATCTCTGGTTAGTCCTAGCTATTTGAAGTGTGAAGTTATAAGAAGCCCTAGTTTGTTCGAGATGACACCACCCAAGCAACATTCTCGCTAGATTGACTATTTAAAAAGAAACTTGTATGATGATTTCCTAGATCAATTGCCCTTTTCAACGAATGATAGAAAGAAGGGATTTTTTCTGATACAAGGGAAAATCCTGGGGGAGGGGTTAGTATACAATTGTTCCAACATAGCCGATGATAGGGTTCCTCTCACAGGTTTGGAAATGTTTAGATTATGGTATGGACAGAGGAATTTTCCTTACCCTTTTTCAAATGGATGGATGTATGATATGGGGAAGTTGATGGTACCAAATATTTTCCCTGATGTAGACCTGCTTAGGGCAGTAGCTGCAAGATATGACCTTGTCACACGGATAATTAGGAATAATGATGGAAATGTTTTCTTAAGCATTAACAAAGAAGATATTCAATGTATTTTTGACTTGAGTGAACCGGTGAGGACTTGGTGCCTATCAACCAAAATGAAGCATGAATATGCAAAGTGGAAGTCTCTTTTCAGAGCTAAATTTCTTCCACCTCATCTAGCTAGGGTAGGAGGTTCAAGATTTCATATTAGCCCCAGTGACCAGGAACCTTTCAGATTAAATTTTTTTGCAAATCATTTCCTAGCCACTTTCTATTCATTGTGTTAGATTTTGGGTTTCAGTCCTGGTGCGATGATGCCCATTACATATATGTTCATGGGGGTGCAAATACAACACCCTAACCTCTATGTCACATATGACTTTGCTTCTTTCTTGGATGAGAGGATACATGAGGGGTTGTCAAAGCTGCAAAAAAATGATACTAGCACTCAATTCTTTTGGTATTTTATGCTGATGCATATGTTTTTATTCAAGAATGTAAACTTCTCTGAGAAGATGAAATTAAGGTAATCGGTTGATGGAAAAAGATTGCCAATACAGATATGGGCTGCAGATTTATCTTGTAATAAGGAAAGCACTAGTTATGTGCAATTTGATAATTGTTTTGCTTCTAGATTGAGGGCTATATTGATGGTGAATGTACCTAGGATTCCTGAGGAATTACATGATTTCCTTAGGCCAAAGGGGAGGAAGCCAAAATTAAAATTTAGTCATAACTGGGGTGACATTATCCCATACCCAATCAACATTGTTTGGAGGGTATATGGTTTTCAAGGAGCCCCTCATATACTGCCATACAATGTTCCACCAAGAGTGAGGTTTACAGAAGTTATGTGGTAGATAGGTTGCATCCATGAGGACAACCTCACAGGGAGGGGTAAGGGAACATTTTTCCTTGATTATGCAGTGGTATCTAATTTTTCCTTTTCAAAAGGAGGCTGGGTGCACTTTGAGAAATTCTATGAAGATTATCATTTGAGATGTGGTCCAAAGCGACAACATGATCCTGAGGGTTTCTTTACCATTTTTAGACAAAGAATAAAGGATGGAAAGTTTTTGCATGAGTTCAACTTTCCTAAGGACCTGATCAGAAATGAGTTCAACCTAAATAAGCAGGAGTTAAACAAGGAGAAATGGATAGCTTATGATAAGCTATTAGATATTGTCCACAACATGGATCCAAAATATGATCCACTGTTGGAGTTCAGTCCCCACCATAAGAAAATTGATTTTCTAATGGAGAACTTCAAAGAGATTATGGGAACTTTGAGAAACAAAAAAGTAAACTTAGAGTTGAGTTTGGGTGTACAAGAACAAGGTGCCAGACCATTTGAAACAAAGACAACATACCAGCCTATAGAAAAAGTGGCCCATTTACAGGAGAAAAAATGATAGCAGCAGTGATGAGGAAGAAGTGGACATAAAGGGGAAGCAAATTATGAAGTTGCCTTCACAACCAGTTCCAAAATTCAAAGTGCCTAGGGCAATTAAGATCATTGATTTAGAGTAATCACCACCATCTGAGCCAAGCCTTAAAAGGAAAAGAACTGATCAACCACAAGAGAGTTTGATAAATGAAATTATTGTTAGTGATCAGGACATGGAGGTTGGTATGCCTTCCCCTCCTAGGCCAGCTGAATTGGTTTTATCTGATTTAGATATGAAAGGAAAAAGTGTACAAGATGCAAGAATGGAAGCATGTAAGGAGTTTCTAGATGACAATGCATTTGTAAAGACTCCTGCATTCTTGCAATTGGTATGGAGGATGAAGTTTTAAGAATATCAAAATAAATGTAAGGAGAGAAGAGAACTAAGACCTGAATGGTCAGACTAGGAGAATGATGAGGAAGTGAAAGCTGAATTAATGGAAGAATTTAAGAACATCACTCCTGAGGAAGGCATAAAATTGGTGAGTCAAGTTGGTGTATTGATTCTAATTGAATGGGAAACTGTAGATGCAGTGGCCTTTAATGCTATTATGAATTCCAAGAATCCCTTGCAAGAATCTGAAGAAGAAGTCAAGGCAACACTTCAAGATTCTACTTTCAGTGAAGAGTATGAAACCTTGGTAATTTGGGCATTGGCCCCACAAGGGAGAAAGCCAAATATTATAGACATTAATCCAAATTTCAGAGGGGGATTAATAATAAAGAGAGCTTCAGATACCTCAACCACTAAGGCCACTAGTTTAACTTTGAATGTGGCCAAATTGGCCCAAAAGACTATTGAAAGGGAGGAGGCTGAAAAGAAAAGCCTAATGGAGAAGTATAACCTTTTGATTGAAGAATACAACAAGATGCAACAGAGGAATGTTGAGTTGCAAATTGAGGTGGAAAGGTTCAGGTATAGATAGATTGGGGAGACATCAAGTGCTCTAGGGACCAGTACATTAGCTTCCACAATAGGGTCAGTGCCTCTTGCTTCTCTAATTGTTTCCACACTAGGGTCTCCCAGTCAGAATCCTGCCTTCACCCCTTCTTTAGAGGAAATTGATGAAGAAACAAAGTGCTCTGTTGATCCTACAAAGAAGCAGCTCTTGCAAAGAATTGATGAGTTACTGTCATCTTTGAGGGTAAGTGACGAGGGATCTCTTTCAAAGCAAAAATAGATTGTTACTACTGTTTTAAGGCATTTGAATGAAAAAGTTGATAATAAATTACTATCTATACATTATTTATATTCTTTTCTATTAGATGCAATAAAGAATATTGATAGGGATCAGGAGGTAGTGATACCATTGATTGCAAATTGGATATCTAGGGCCAGTGATCTGGATGTCATGTATAAGGCCTCAAGGTTTGATACAAACAATAGGCCCCAATAATTAAAGCCTACTCAAGTGTTAGTAAAATCATTGCAAGGTTTTTAGACCTTATCAGATGACTTGAGTAGGAAGATTAGGGAGTTGGTGAAGAATTTCAATGATTGGGGTAACACATTGTTACCTGATATAATTGATGAGCAGGGGAAAATCAGGTCATTCCAGCAGTGGTAGGCTCAGGCAGGTGAGGTCATCAATGATCAAATTACATTAATTTTTGATGACTCAAATTATGACTTGTTCGTGAGCTGTATGGATAAAATCATTAGTACCAGCTCATTTTTGGAATCTTTTGAAAGAGATGCAAATCAGGTAGTAGTAAAATACACACCTTATAATTCCAAGGTGAATGAGGTAATTAATTTTGACTAGCCGACTGATGAAGAATATCAAGGGTGGGTAAATAAATATTTGACTGAGGAGGAATAAAAAAATGAATTACTAACGGGTGGTAAATAAGATGTTGCAGTTACAATGGCCTTCGGTTTTTCTTTGATGGCGGTCTCGGTGTGGGTTTCTTGTGGTTTTTTGTTGTTGCTTCAATTTTCCTCAGCTAACATGATGAACGGGAATATTCTCCAGGGTGATGGTTGTTGTAATGATTTTTGGAATATCAACAGATGCTTCATTTGGTTGGTGACATGTGTACTTTTTGGCCCAATGCTTGTTTGCTCCTTCATTTTCTATAAGAAGGATTTCAAGGCCAGAAGTATGGGTTAGCAAGTTAGAAAATTTTTGGTCGAGTCTAGGTTAAGTTGCAGAGAAAATTGTAAAGTCTGATGGTTTTAGAGAGAAATACAATTTAGGTTCTAAGTTATTATGTAATCGATTTTGAATTCATGGGGATTTAATGTTGTATAACAGTACTAGCATTTGAGTTGAAATGATAAATTCAAACTCGTGTCTCTCCACTATACATGCATATTCGAATTTTGAATAAGATGACTAAGGATTGTTTCATTCATCTCATTGTTGTGGTGTGTATAATCCTTATTTTAGCTTTAATTCAAGGAATTAATTAAAATGCTTGAATGGGATTATAGGCAGATATGTTATGTGTAAGGATTTGATAAGTAGAATTGGGTGAGAATGCATATTAATGAAATTGTAATGCAATATTGTTAGGGATCTTATATGTTATGTATTAAATCTATCATAAACCTTTAGATGCTTATGAATTTGACTCCTGCAATGGATATATGGCACTAATCTAAGTTGTACTTATTTGTGTAGTTCAATAATTGTTTGTCTTTTCCTAGAGCTTGCTACAAATTGCAAATCAATGACTATATTTTACTATGGATTGTGTTGTAGTTATCTCATGCTCCACATAGTTGATATTATCGGTGAACCAATTTTATTTGATATTATCCTATTGTGTTGAGCTATTCAATGGGATTATATGTTATGTGTTAATGTTTTTTATGTATTGGTGTAGAGGTTGTAAACACATTAAGGGATCATCCTCCAGGGTCTTGCAGAGCCCAAAATGTAGGAGGCTTTTAAAGTCCTCGTCAGTTGGTCCAGGTCCTTTGAGCTGCCTTTGATTGGAATTGGAAATCCCATAGGTAGATTAGAAGACCAACTTGGTTACAGTGTAAAAGACAAACTAACACCCTCTAACTTTAACCCTAAACCCTAAACCATTAACCCTTAAACTCTAAACCCTTAAACCCTCTACCCTCTATCTCTCTCCCACTCTAAACTCTAAACGTTTCCTTGTATTGTTTTCTAATTTTCATTATTCTTATTTATTTTACACTTACATTTACAAATACACATACATATGCATTTACTGATTTCATTTATTTCTCATGTAGTTTAATAGTTTGAACGATTTCATATTATGTGTTGACTTTCGAATTTCAATTACATTAATTTATGGATATTTGTATCTATAACACTACAAAACCATATGCTCTTTGCATTTACACTTGCATTTAGAAATACACATTCATATACATAGATATAGATTTCTTTAATGATATGTTGCATTTATTGTTCTAGGAGAGCATCCAGTAATTGCATTTACATTTATATTTAAAAATACATATACATACATACATACATACATACATACATATATGTGCGTGTGTGTGTGGGCATATATTATTTATATTCAGTGTTTAGAAACAACCCATTAGGTCTGCACATGGATAAAAATTCATAAAATTAGATCTCCAATACATGCTTTGTTGAAACCTAGGCTTGAACCTCTCATTTCACATGATTTTATTCACAAAACTCTTGAGGACAACAACTATACCTTCTTTATTTCTTATCCTACGCTTTATTCATGCATCCTACAATTACAACAATATCCATGGGGACTCTTACACAAGCTACAATAATCAAAAAAAGTGTAAGAGCCCTTTTATATCATGTTTGGACTACAAAACTCTCCAAAATAGGGTAATTTGGCTGTATACAAAGAAATGAAGCTTTCTAACTCAAATCAACGCCTTAAGCCCTAAAATTAGATTCAAATCAAAGCTAACATATATCTTCATGACCTAGAATTGATTTCACATCAAAATATGGCTACATGTGACCGTATAGTGCTGCATAACAGGAAAATTATAAAAAAATTAAAGAAAAACACAGTTTTTTGAATGTCAAGAGCTTGTATTTTAAATCCTCAACCATCAACAACCATTGCAATTATCACTTTATGCCTTTTAAAGGCCTTTACACGTCAACCACTAAACAACCACCTCTACAACTGACTTTTTAATCTTTTATGATCACATAAAACATAAAACACACTAATTTCAAGGTTGTTAACATTGCTATTGAAATGTTTGAATTTTTTGACCTTTCAAACATTAAAAAGTACATCATTAAATTAATTAGGTAATGGCATAAAAATTAAAAACATCATGAATTAATTATGTAACCACATAAGTCAAATATAACTCTATCAAGAAATTAATATCAAATAAATAATATAATTGCATAACTTATACATTTCAATGTCATTGATCTTCTTCTTCATCCAACTCTTTGTCTATATCATCCGATCTAGATTCAAAATTGTAAGGATTGGTCATATCATCATCATTGTCATCGATATTAGTTTTGATAATGTCATTATCCACACGAATATCATCTTCATGAACATTAACTCCTACATCATCATGATCTAGTTCCTCCTTTTCGACATCTTCGTCAAGGACATCATCAACTAACTATTGATCCTGATCATCATCTACATCATCTTCTAGTTCTTCGGTATCTTCTTCTTCCACCACATTATACTTTATCGGCCTTCGTCTTGGATCATGTCCAACAACAAATGACCAACCTAGTTTACCTGGAACCTCTGAGTAAAATACCTGCTCACATTGGCTTGGAAGAACATAGGGCTCATTTCCAGCTCGCTCGATCAACCTTGTATTAACCATGGTAAATCCATTATCATGTTCAATAATAGTTCTCTCAGGATCATTTTCATTCAATTGTAGCATGTACCATAGGATGACGAACATAATAAATTTGAAGGACTTAAAGTCACACTCAAGTATATCATCCAAAATCTCATAGTATCAATTTTTTGAGACTTTTGGATGTATGTCGCTTCTAGATGAAACATTCGTCACCTGAAAGATTGCATTTATACTAGAATCACAATTTTTCTTCATGTCATCCAACATTTTGATTCAAAATTTACAACCATTGCACCACATAGCCTTGTGATGTTTCACCTGCAATATGTCAAACATGTAAAATTATTGCAATATCGTTAGTTGATAAACATATTTATTCTTGGCTGAATGTATGCAAAGAAAACAATCTCAACATATATATACATCAATACACTTGAAAATAATTAAATAATATGGGTGATTAATATATTTATACGTACCTGTTTATCTCTTAAACCATTTGCTAAATCAATTTCCCTTTGTGTAACATTGGAATCTCCATTACGATGAGCTTCTTTAACCAATGAAGCCACACCTTCCCATGTTAATGCATAAACAAATTGTTGACATTGTTCAATCCATACCATCATCCAATCAAGATTGTTGGCAACGTAAAAATGTAGTGCATCCCACTCTCGACCAACTTTATAAAAAAAATTTGAAATTCACAAACGATGTATAATTAGTTAAATACCATAGTATACGACCTTAATTTATAATTGATGTATATTGAAGATTAAAAGTTAAATAAGTACAATATACATAAAAACCATATGTAAAATGTATTCCAATTAATCTCCATGACCATCTTATAATTACCTCTCACTTTCCTCAATCTACCTTTCCCCATCAGGTACTCCCCTTCAAATTTTTTAATGGAGTTGGGAACCCAAATGCGATCTACATGGATCTTTGTTACAAACTTAAGAAGATATTCACTAATGTACACCATGGTCTGGTATACCATATATCCATCCACCATAGAACCCTCAGGATGTGATTTTTGTCTAACCAAAGCCTTCAAAAATTTTAAGTGTCTCTCAACCATCCACATTGACCTTGTGTGTACAAGTCCACACAATTCAATCTCCTTAACCTAGTGTATGAGGTAGTGTTCTTGTGCATTGAAAAATGTTGAAGGTAGACACTTTTGCATTTCACACATTAGATGAGGAATTTTTCTCTTCCAATAATTTATATCTTCTTTATGGATTTCTTTAGATGACAACCATCTACAAATAATTCAAGACACAAATATATTAACAATATTTAACAAAAATATACAGTGTATTACATAACAAGTAAAACAAATGGCAATTATAAGATGTATACAACGAATTGAACAAATCTTGCTACTTACCTCATGTATTTTCTAAGATCATATATAACTTGCTTGACATTGTTGTCAAAGTTGTCTGGGAGAGATAGAGGTAGAACATACCGCAACAATTATAAAATGATCTTTTCATTATTCTTCCAAAAGTAGTAAACACAATACAATAAAAAGTACATGCATTATACAAGTGTATATAATATACCAAAATAATTACCTTAATGAAGGTATCAATCATGCATTTTCATCCCTGACCCAAATTCGCCTTTCTTTGTTATTATATTGTTTATGTTCACAAAAAATCCTATTGGAAATTGAATTTTTCATATGACTTCTTTTTATAGCATTGCTTTGTTTCTCTATTAATAACCAAGGAAGGGAACTTATATTAATTTGTCTCCATCGCTATTTAATCGAATGACATTTTTTTCATTGCATGATTGGCTTCCTAAATGTCCCTACAAATTTTGGATAATTTTTTCTTTGTCATGCCTTCCATCCAATATTTTCCATAACGCTTTGTTATATATATTCTT
>VDFB02026320.1:110838075-110877055 GCA_007258455.2 Sequoia sempervirens | reverse complement strand
AATAAAGCAAGACTGGTATGTAAAGGTTATTCACAAATGGAAGGTATTTAGTTTGAAGAAACCTTTGCCCCTGTTGCCAGAATTGAAGTTGTAAGATTATTTCTTGCTTATACCACATATAAGAACCACAAAATCTATCAAATGGATGTGAAGTCAACCTTTTTGAATGGTGAGTTAGCTAGAAAAAAGAGGTATATGTTGAACATCTAGATGGATTTCAAATAAGGAAGACATGGTTTGATTGAAGAAAGCTCTGTATGGACTCAAGCAAGCCCCTAGAGCTGGTATGCTAAAGCTGGATAAATACTTACTAGCTTGGATTCAATAAAGGTCACTAGCGACAACAACTTGTATTTTAAGTTGGATCATGATAAAGAGTTGATTATTGAAGTCTTTGTTGATGAAATTATTTTTGGAGGTGATGATGATCTATGTATGAAGTTTGCTGATGAAATGAAAAGTGAATTTGAAATGAGTATGATTGGAAAGATGAAGTTCTTTCTGGGATTGCAAGTCACTCAATTAGACAATGGGATTTTCATATCTCAGTCCAAATATGTGAGAGAGTTGTTGAAGAAGTTTGGCATGGAAGACTCAAAGCCTGTTGGTACACCCATGGGAACCGAATGCAAGTTAACACAAAATGATGATTCTCCTAAGGCAAATCAAACAAGATACATGTCAATGATTGGCGGATTTCTCTACTTAACTCAGACCAGACCACACATCATGAATGTTGTGTGTATGGTTGCTAGATATCAAGCCGATCTAAAAGAATCTCATGTGACTGCTGTAAAGAGAATTTTTAGATACCTGAAAGGAATAGTTGATTTTTGACTTTGGTATCCTAAAGATGATGATCTTACCTTGAGTGCCTATACTGATGCAGATTGGGCAGGAGATGTAGATAATAGGAAAAGAACTAGTGGTGGTGCCTTCTTCCTAGGGAAGAAGCTGGTGTCTTGGTTGAGTAAAAAGCAGAATTTCATTTCCCTATCTGGCGAAGTGATATATTCTTTGCTACAAATAATTGTACTCAAGTGTTGTGGATGAAATAGATGCTGAAAGATATCAAAGTAGTATATGATGAGCCTATTTTCATATACTGCGACAACTCAAGTGCAATAAACATATCAAAGAATCTGGTGCTACACTCTAAGACCAAGCATATATCAATCAAGTTTGACTTGTTGAGGGAGAAAGTGAGTGAGAAAGAAGTCGAGAATGAAGTAGCTAGGCACTACCAAGAAGCAGTTACAGAAACATTTTTACCAAGCCATTGCCAAAGGATACTTTTGAGTATCTCAGAGGGATGTTAGGGGTGATTACCCCTCGTGATAAGAACTAGAGATGCATTTACTTGCATCAATCTGTGTGCTTCATAGCTATATTTTGATCTAGATTGATGTTTCTGTGGCTGCTACTCAGGGGGAGTAGTCAGATGTGCAGATATGTGGTTCAGAGCTTGTATGTGGAAAGATAATGCTTATCTTTTCCATTGATGTCAAAGGGGGAGAAGAGCAATGTGAAAAACAACATGAGAAGAGTCAGAATCTAAGGGGGAGTAAGTGTTGATTGAGAGTTACATTGATGGTGTTTTTCACATCATGTGTTGCCATCAATGCCAAAGGGGGATATTGTTGGATGCTATGGTTGTGTTGCTGATATGTGGTTGTCATTGATGTCAACATTATTAGCATTTATGTATTGTAGGTTGTATATGTCGAGGATATTGATAAAATTGTTAAAGAAAGAGTTGCAGGTTGACAATGGAATAGTGAAGGTCATGAAGGTGTCTTGCTTAGTATGTTGATGATTAGTCATTGTAGACTAAAGGGTTTATTGCTGAGTATATCTAGTTTATCCACTATAAGTTTCAGAGGTCCGCGTGAAGATTTAATCATGTTATGAACAATTGTGTTTATATATTTTTTTGTGGCTTTAGTTAGTGTTCATGATTGAAGTTGATGTGATTCTAGTAATTTCAGTTGCTATGGATGCTTCTCTGATGATTCTTGATGCTTGTGGATGGTTCTAGATCATGCTCTATCTTTTTTGCATGTCTGAATTGATCGGTGTGCTCATGGCCTATGATTTGTCTCTTGTGTGTTCGGGTTTTTATGTTCTTGGCCGACATGGTGGTTGTAACATGTTGTGGATCCTTGGAGATTAAAATTTGAATGTTTCGCACACTCGAGGATATTGTTTTAAGTCTTCATTATGTTGTGGCCGACGGTGTTTGATTCACATTAAAAAATTACTTGTAAATTTGGGCCCACATTGTGTATATGTTTTATATTTTATTTTGGCAGAAAAAGTTGTTGATGTAATTCCATGTTGTGGATATATAAGAGTGGTTGTTCGTGTGAAGTTATGTAGCGAAGAATTTCCAAAGAAAGAGCAAGTGTGTGAATAGTGATCTAATCATTCGATTGTAGAGCAAAGTGTGAAGAAGTTTGAGCATAGCATGAAGGAGTGTTTCTACACTTAACCAAAACTGTAATCAGGCTTTTGTAGAAGCTATTTTCTCAATTCATACCCTGTAGATCTAATTCGAATTGTTGTAATATAGTGTGTCTTCTTTGGGTAGTGAGCCCTCTTGTATTTGAGTAGTGAGCTCTAGGCAGTGTGCCTAAATGCATGTACATTCCCATTATTCTTTATTATAATTTTAATAGGGTATAATATTGTGGACTGACATCCACCGTGGTTTTTCCCCTAACAAGGTTTCCACGTAAAAAAATCTTGGTGTTCTCTGTGTTTCTGATGTGTTGATTGTATGTGGTTTATTGTTCATTCATCAGATCTGAGATCAAGTTAAGTTAAGTTTGAAAAGTTTAAATATTCTGTGACAACTGATTCACCCCCCCTTCTCAGTTGTCTGTCCTTGTTTTTCCAACAAGGTGGCATCTTAGTCTCAACCCAAAAATTAGGGACACTTAGACAAAATCATTAAATTATCATTTACCCTTTGATGTTTGTAGGGATTAGCTAGAAAAATATATAATTCATTGAGTTCGTGGATGCAAAATAGGACCAATTAAGACATAAATAGGGATAAATAAAGCAAGGCGGGCCCAAACAAGTGTGAAAATGCAAGGGTATGCATTTTCTTACACTGCAAAGAGAAATTCTCATGTAGGAGGGTCAACCCGTTGCTTTTTAGAGTCACCAATTAAAGGGTAAGAATCAAATTAAACATATTTATGAGAAGGAAATGCTAGCTATTCTTCATGTAGTAAAATAATGGAGGCCATATATAATGGGTATACACTTCAAATTTAAGACAAATCATGATAGTCTAAAATATTTTTTGGAACAAAGATTATCTTTTGAAGAGCAACAAAAATGGGTTACTAAGATGTTGGGGTATGAATTTGATATTATATATCATAAAGGAAAGTAAAGTATTGTGGAAAATACATTATCTAGGAAGGATGAGAATGATGATGCTTTATTGTGTGTCATTTTAGTATTACAAGTAGATTAGGTAGCAAAATCCAAAGTGAAGTGACATAATGATGTTGTAACAAGTAATCTCATTCAACAATTTCAGAGCGGTCCAATTAGTTTAGATAGATTTTGTCGAAAGGGAGATGCAAAGAGTAATTACACCTATGCAAGAATTCCACTTTCAGAAAAAATATTATCACAAAGCTTCATGTGTATCCTATTGGTGGTCATTTAGGATTTTTGAAGACATATCATTGAATCAAACAAGAATTATTTTGGGAAGGGCTAAAAGTAGATGTTCAAAAATTTGTGTCCAAATGTTTGGTTTTTCAAAGAAACAAAGGAGAGACAATTAAGACACCTGGTCTCTTGCAACCCTTAGCTATTCCCAGCCAATGTTGGGAAGAGGTCTCCATGGACTTCATCACAGGGCTTCCAAGATCTAAAGATAAGAATTCCATCACGAGAGTGGTAGTTTGCCTCAATAAATATGCCCATTTCATTGCATTATCACATACTTTTACAACAATTATAGTGGAAATTTTTTTTTTAGGGATTATACAAAAGCTACATGGTACATGTACCTAAGGTTATTGTTAGTGAATGTGATCCTATCTTTACTAGCAATTTTTGATAGCTTTATTCTCATGTTTGAGTACTCAATTGGCTCATATATCTTTATACCATCAACAATTTGATGGGATAACTAAGGTTTTTAATAAGTGTTTGGAAGGGTATCTATACACTGTTTCACTTTAGATAATAAATTCTAATGGGTAGATTGACTACCACTAGCAAAATAGTGGTATAACATTTCTTTCCATATTTCATAAACAAATGTCTCCATTTATGAGACTATATAGATATCATCCTCCATCCAACACATCAACATTGAGGATGTCACCAAGAGTTTGGGCTAGGGAGGACCACATACTTCATCAACAATAAGTACTTGCAGGATTCAAGGCGAATTTGACCATGACATAAAATAAAATGAAGCAATATGTTGACCAACATTGTAGAGAAAGAAATTTTGAAGTTGGGGACTAAATTTTCTCAAAACTGCAACCTTATAAGAAAATATCACTTAATAAGTAGACAAAGAAAAAAAAGTTGTCCTCAAAATATTATTGGCACATACCAAATCATGCAACAAATAGTTAGTGTTGCCTACAAGCTTGAGTTACCTCCAACAACAAAGATACATTTAGTTTTTTCATGTTTCCTATTTGAGGAAAGTAAGTGGGCATAATATCCCTACACAAACAATATTACTAGAGCTTGATGAAGAAGTAAGAATTTCATATTGAAACCATAGTTCATTCTCCAAACATAGACAAAGAAGTTGAGGCCTAGAACACTCACCAATTATCTCATCCAATGAAAGAATTTACTAGTTGAAGATCCCACATGAGAGGATGAAGATTTCATTCAGAAGAATCCACACTTGATTAACATTGATGACAATGCTTCTCTAAAGATGGGGCATGCTTCACCCTTAATCTTAAAGTATACATACGGTTATGAGTAGTTGGCTTGTGACTACCTTAACTCTTAATTAGGTCATAGTATCATTATTATATTGTTATTTAGTTATTTAGGTTGGCCTAGGAATTATATGTGGTTATCTAAGTTGTCTTAGGTGATAACCTAGGCATAAGTAGGGTATATATAGGAGGTAGTGAGTCTTATTTGATCATCACATTGTGAATTGTGTTCTCATTGGAGATATTTGGAGGTTTCCCCCCTCAAAGTTGCTCAAATTATTCTTAGTTATTATCAATTATTTGCACAATATTTTATATCATATTAATCTTTTGTACAAATTATTTCATTACAAGAAATGGCTAAAAGTGTAATGCTCTAGAGTATTTAATGGAGGTCAAGCTTGCAAAATATGTTTCAATTTCTAGTTTTGAGATCATTTTAATGACATGAAAAATAACTATTAGGTCACTCTTAATATGAATGTCTTTGATTCCACATTGATTTGTCAATTAGAGACTTAAAAAAGTAGTTTTTGGTCTTCAACTTCATTATTCAATCCATTGAAAGTTATTTGGACCAAAAGTCTAGAAGAGCCTTTGATAAAACAACCAATACTTAATGTTCCAAGAATTTTCTTGTGAGATTCTATCAAAATCTAATTTAAGAGAGCAAGAAAAGAAAAGTAAAGATCCATCTAACTTTCTTCCTTAAAATAAATTTGAATTCTAAAATATTCACAAACACAAAACTATATTACATATATTCTTGTATTAATTTCTTATAAATTAATACATGTTAAAAATACAAATATCTAAATAAATACTAAAACATTAAACTTATAACTTTATATATAATTTTTTTTAAAAATTACATTATTACTTGCACATACCCTAATGGCTTAAGATATAAGTTTTTGCATATATTTAAGATGAATATTCTTTAGACTTTAAATAATATATATCTTTAAGATAATAGTTCTAACATGTAAAGGATTTATATAAAAAGTAATAATTCTAACAAGTAAAGGATTTATATAAAAAGTATTTGTATGTTTTTAGGTTGAGAATAGTTTTTTCTTTAAATTAAAGAGGCATAATGAATGTAATGTAGATGCTTTGATTTTGTAATGTAGATGTTTTGAGTTCTTCAAAATTCTGATATAATTTATCATCTTTAGTACATGTAATCATTCTAGTCACATCTAAAATGTAAAAAAATATTTCTATTTGAAAAAATCTCTTTTACAAACAACAAAAAACTAACAATTCAAATCATAAAATTTCAATATTATCACCTTTATATTCCAACTAATATATATATATATATAGGTTAGTCCAGAGATCTGAAGCTCTCAACCTCTCTTATAACCTCTTGAAGGATGTGCAATGAACCCCAACAATAATCACTACACATGCCGGTTAAACCACTGCAAGCAGAAATTGAACCCACAGATCTCATCCAATTTATATTATTAATCCTTACTATTACTCTATAGGTTGCTTTCCTTAGAAATGGCCCATCAAATATCTTTAACGTGTCACGGTCATCCAGCAAAATTCCACCAACAAAAATTTACTTATCAGTCCTTCTCGCTTTTATCGTACTAGAGACTATTTCACTTCCATCCGCTTTCTTCAGGGTAGTGGAGAAACAAAATGCTAAGTTTCTAGAAGAAAAATGACCTTTTGAATATTCTTCAAGCAATAAAAGGAATGGAAAAGACAGCCGATGATGATTAACAGATATCAAAGAACCACACGAAGCTCATGTCTGCTGCGTTCTTATCTTTACAACCTATCATCAAACCCAAATTCCACTTAATTGAAGCATATTCCTGTCTAGTACGGAACCGCCTGGTTTGGTTTGACAATTTGTTCGAATCAGATTTCAGTCTATTAACCAACCACCTAGTTTGGTGCGAGTTAATTAAGCTCATGTCTGCTGCATTCTTATCAAAGCCAAGTTCCACTTCACTCTGTCTACAAAGTTGCATTGAAGAAGATTCCTGTCTGTTGACTAACCAAATAGTTTGGTTAGACAATTCATTGGGTGAGAATAACTGTTTTAGATAGCGTAGAATCTAAGTATCATGGAATCTAGATAGCAAGGATGGATAATGGGTTCGATGGATCATTACGTTTATAAATACATGCTGGTATGGATTAAATTTCAGGGGTAATCATTATCAAGAAGGATTTAATTAGATTGGTCATTTGGGATGAAAGTCATCATCTTTCATGTTTCCAATATTGTATATAATTCAAATAATGGATCAATTTTTTTTTATGAAAACAATTGGATTATATAGATATCGTAATTTTTGTCTTTTCTTGGACAACTGGATTACAACATGATAAGTAGGCACATATCTAAATCATAAATTGTCCTTCAGTTAAGCAACCATGAGTAAGGGGATCCATCTCTCAACGTCATCTAGGGTTGAATCTGGCCCAATTGTGCCTGTGAGGGTTTGAACCTTGCTGAATGGTGTAATCAAGGAACATATCATCATCCTCACTTATTTTACTCAACCAATTGAATTACAACTCTTTGGCTAATTGACCAAAATTTGAATACTTTGAGTGTTGGCTTGCTTACTATGTAATAGTAGTAGAGTAGGTGACAGAGGTTAACCCAGGTGACAGGGTTCAGCCCTTGCCTAAATTTACACAAAATATACTTGTCCTCTTTAACCTTAACCCGGTTGCTTAGCTTTAAATAGTCTGACCATTTTGTTTTGAAAAATGTTTGTTTAAGCTCTTAGGCTTCTAGAATATAAATTTGAATGCTTGGCGTCTCCCACCTATTGATAGGTCCAGACCTCTACCATTGATAGCAAGATTGCATAAATGATCTCTCCTTTAGTAATCTAATACAAATGCTACCTCTATCTTGGAATTCTCAAAGGTTTACTTTAGAGCACTTTTGCATTGAAAGGAGAAGGCATTTTGTTTAGACTGTTAGAATCTAGAAGACTTTAAAGAATTCGAGTTATCTGCTGCATTTGTTCATTAAACTGCCTCGAATTTTCTGGATTCTATAGAGTGGGTGAGCTCCTTGACCATAATAGACATGGAGAGAGAAGAATATAGGGAAAAACTGGAAACCAGTTGTCCCCTCATTACTGCAACAAACAGCCATAGGAGCTCCATATTGGTTGTTGTTATCAGTACCTTCGTTGTTGTGATGGGTTCACTGAACTTTGGCTTTGGTGTCAGTATCCTGAATCATCTTGATTATTTTATTATAGAACAAAGCAAGTTACATTGATGGATTAGATTAGATAGTTTAATGGAAGTTCACTACTAAGCGAACGAGAATGAATGATTTGTTTCAGGTGGGATTTTCTTCTCCATCAGAATCGGAAATCATAGAGGAGCTCGGCCTTAGCACATCTCAGGTACTTTAATGAATATTTACATACAAATACTAATAGAAAATATATGTCTCAGGTTAGTTGATTTGTAAATTGTATATAGCCTACTAATGGAAAATAGGATAAACGCTGGGAAAGGAAAAAAACTACTTAGGTTGTCTGATGCTCTATTTACCTTGAGAATGGAAAACCGTAAGTTGGTTGATTTGTATGTGGCTTGAAAGTGGAAAATATGATGAACAGTAACATAAGGAAATCGAGAAAACATCTTAGGTCGATTGATGCTCTATTCACCTTGAAAATGGAAAATAGCAGTTTAGTTGATTGTAGGTAGCTTGTGAAGGGAAAATCTAGGATAAGCACTGGGAAAATAAGAAAACAAACTTTCTCTTAATAGAAAAAGAGGTGAAGAAAATCAAGCTAGATGTCGAAATTTAGATGTGGCAAATTGGCTGCCACAAGAAAGAACAAAGTTGTGTCCAAAGAAACTAGTATTGGGCTATTTCTGATAAGTTTTAACTTAAGAAGTTCAGTGGCATGGATATGCCTATCAGCAGGTTCAATTGGTTGACACAAGTATTCAGATGAACTCATTTGTATGAGTACGTGGATTGCCTGGTTGACTTGCATCAGGTAAAAGCTCATTTGATTTAGGATTTGAATAACTTTCTACCTATTCATTACATTAGTTTTACCTCGAAAAAGAATATAATGAGATATCGCGGTACTTAAAGTTTGTGTCATGGAGGTCGGTTTTGTTCTTCCTGGTCCTGTCCTCTTGTTCACAGCATAGATCTATTCCTTGGGATCGAGTTTCTGGCATCTGCATATTTTCACTGTTTGTAACTTTGTTGTTCTGGTTCTAAACTCATATCTTAAGCATAATGTTCTTTTCATCCACAATACCTGGGATTTTTGCAGTACTCTGTTTTCGGCTCTCTATTGACAGTTGGTGCCATGATCGGTGCAATTATGAGTGGTTATATTGCAGACTATCTTGGTAGAAAAGGGGTAGGTTTCTAGAGAACTAAACTTATTTTCTCGACACAAGGCCTATAGATTGCTGAATTTAGATTGTATCTGAATGCAGGCTTTGAGACTCTGTTCATTGTTCTACCTTGTTGGATGGCTCACCACAGCTTTTTCAGAGGTTCTCTCACGGTTCAATCTGCTGTAGGACTTACGGAAGCTGATAACATTTTTAGTCATGATTTTGATGATTGAAAGGGAATTTTTGGCAGGAAATCGTGCCATTGGATATTGCAAGGCTACTAGTTGGATTTGGAGCTGGGCTTACTTCTTATACAGTAAGTTGAATGTCCAGGAATGGTGTATTACCAAGGGGATGATTTTTGCATGGAGATTATTGGCTACTGAATAAGGGATAGTGTGACACAAATCAAAGAATTTCTTGTAAATTTTGACATTATTTTAACCCAATTTGCACCCTATGGAAATGTTCATAAGGTGCCTGTCTACATAGCTGAAATATCTCCCAAGAACTTGAGGGGAGGGCTAACAACAACAAATCAGGTTCTTATCTATTTTAAATATCTTCTGAAATCATTAGAGACAGATAATCACAGTTTTCTGTTGTTAACCATAGGATTCGCAACTAAAAGGCTTTTTAATTTTAATTTTAATTTTTTTATTTTTAATAAAAAGGATTATCAGGGATTTCCTATTTTATGGATGACAAATTACTGAGTTTTTTCTTTCCTCCAATATGAAAGCTTTTCATAACGACAGGAACATTGATAGTTTATCTTCTGGGGATGCTCCTGAAATGGCGGATTGTTGCTCTGATTGGTATGTCGGATATCAAATTCAAACCCAATTTCAATTTTTTTTATGCCCCAAAAGTAGAAGATCACAGATTTGGAAATGTTAAGCTAAAAATCTTATTCTAAGGCTGTCATTTAAGTGTCAATCCTCATTGATGGGCCATATAGACTCCAATGTCATGTGCAATTACCCTAGCAGCAGATATAAGTATCTGCGCTGTAGAATTGATCAATTTCATGGTGCTCTGTTTTGACAGGAACTATACCAGCCATACTATTAGCTGCGGGCCTTTTTCTTATTCCTGAGTCTCCAAGATGGCTGGTGAGTATTCTTGTTTATATTGGGTGTTCCATCATAACCATGACTCAAGGCAGCTTTTGCCACCCTCCACCATACGGGAGACTATGACTTGGAGCTCTTTGCAAGTACCCTGTCCAAATGCACATGTCTAATCACAACCATCCTTGCCATGAATTCATCTACTCAAGTTTTTAAAACTTTCTGGTTGAAACTTCAGCATGTGTTTGTACTTATTTTGCAAATAGCCTTGTTTCAAACTAGTTTCAAGTCATGTCTGGAAAACTTCAAGTATTATCAGCAACCATGTTCTAGTGCAAGTCTCCACGGCCTTGACTACTCAAGCTTTTATTGTCTCAATATATTAGGCAAGGTGCTAGTCTTGATTGACTTTGAAGTTTGTTTCATCTAGACTGCAGCACCATCTCCGATAAAAGAAAACCCAATATGCTCAATTTTGTAAGATTTTCATACCAACACCCTTATGGAAATGTGGTGCTCTCTCTAATACATTTGCTGTCAGTGTATTCCAGGCAAAGGTTGGTCGTGATAAAGATTTTAAAGAAGCATTAGAAGCTCTTAGGGGAAACCAATATGACGTGTCATATGAAGCAACTGAAATCATGGTGCTTATATTTAGTTCTTTCTGTTCTAGAAATAGACATATTATTGATTCATTGGTATTAAGTCCATCAGCTTCCAATTTCAATTTCAAGCTTGAGCTGCAATTTGAGGAGTTAAACTTGTGAGGTAATTAGTTTCATTGCAGTGGTTAAAACAAAATAGTTGATTGTTGCTGATATTGGGTTGTCAATCTATTGGATATGTTATACAGGAATATGTAGAGGAGTTGGAAAGAATGCCCAAGGCCAGAATAATTGATTTATTTCACAGAAACTATGCTCCTGCTGTCATTGTGAGTGATATACTTTATGGAAATTTATTTGTTGCATCTCCAATGTTTATCCCTTCATCCATAATTCCTTCAATAATCCATTCATCATATACAACTTGATAACTTGAATTATAATTGATAAAAAATTATTTATCTGTATAGTTTTTCTGGATTTGATTGTGTGCAAATTTTTTTGAACATCAACGTTTCGGATCACACTACATAATCCATCATCAGGATGAAGAGAGCATGATGATGGATCACACTACATTGTTTATCCATTCATCCTTTACAACTTAACAACTTGTATTTGCGTATATTAGGTTGGTGTTGGGTTAGTGGTATGCCAACAACTTTGTGGAATCAACGGTGTTATATTTTATGCCAGTGCAATCTTCAAAGCTGCTGGTGAGAGGCTAAGTTAGTGTACCAGACGCTTCTCTTCCGTTTCTGCTGATATAAATGTATGCTTTTCTGTTTTGGATGGACTATAATTGTTTTGAAGTGAGTTGTAGGCTATTCTTCAGGTGATACAGCATCAGTTGGAATCGCTCTACTTCAGGTGCCAACCATGGTTAACTCAAGATAATAATACCTCATTTAGTTCTTCTTCATGATCAAGCACATTTATCTTGTTTATCTTTTAATATGTGTTTAGTTCTTGGCAGGTGCCAATGACAGCAGTAGGTGCATTTTTGATGGACAAAGCTGGTAGGAGACCACTTCTAATGGTATGACTTAGGTCCTGAATTTAGGCTATTATAAGGACATTTACTGCATATTAATTTGGACAATAATAAAGAAAAGTTTCTTCAGATTGCTGCAGGAGGAATGAGTATCAGTTGCTTTATTGTTGGATTGTCATTCTACATACTGGTAATTACACTCTTCACATCATTATAACATTTTATGTCCACTCACTCATGTTGATGGGATCTATTTTCATTTCTTTAAGTTGCTCATTGCAACTAACTTAGTTAATGCTCATGCAAAGAAAGTAACCATTTCTCTGGTTAAACCACCTAATACTAGTAAGGAGATGCCATTGTTTTGTTCAAGCATTTAAAAGTAGAACTGTAGTTGACAAGCATATAATACAGGAACACTCTCAACAATCTGCTTTACAGTTGCTTGGGAGCAGGCTAGCTCTGATTGGTCTATTGGTGAGTTTTGTATCATTAATTTGACAAGGCATTGTTCTTATAGAGTTCATGGTAAGATTTTATTCAGATCTCTCTATATTCACTATCCACTTATGATAAAAATTATTGTTTAAAATATTTGTTTGTTTTTATGTACAGGCTTATATTGCAACATTTTCTCTAGGCATGGGCGGAATTCCATGGGTTATAATGTCTGAGGTTAGTTCTCAAAAAAATAAATAAATGAATTGACTAAGTTTAAGAACAAAATGTAGAGATCAAGTCAATTAGTAAACACTAATGGATTAAAAACTTTCTGTGCAATCTTTTCTTATAAGGAGTTTAGTACTCAACTATTTTGATTCCTAGATGCTATTCATTATTCTTGAGGAGAATGGACCTCCTGATCATTATAAAGAAACTTTTTACTACTGAGGAGACCCAAACTTAGGTATTAATCCCTCTTTGTACATCCTCATCCTCACCTTCCTTTATTTGAAAATATCTCTAGAAAGCTATTCTTCTAAATCATTATTTCATTCATGGACCAGCTAGAACTTGAACCTAGAACTTTCTGTTTGCTGCTGGAGTGCTCTACCACTGAGCTACTGGCCCTTTTATGGCCAATCTATCTTTGGTCCAGGTGTAGCTTATTTCGAACATTCCCCATCCCCCCCTTAAGCCACACTGTAGGTGCTTGGGGCTCCTAGCCTAGCCTAGGTCTGATACCATGTTGAACTGCTGCTCATGGACCAGCTAGGATTCAAACCTAGGATCTTCCATTTCTTACTGGAGTGCTCTACCACTGAACTACTTGCCCTTTTGTGGCCAGTCCTTCTTGGTCCAGGTGTGTCTTATTTCCAACAAACTCTTCATCCTCCAAGGCATGAAATGAGTTATCACATACTTTGATTGTTTCTCAACACCTTGGTACCTGCTTAGCTCCCATTTCTCAATTCAAATTTTTTTTCTGATTCACATCAGCAGTTGAACTAGCCTTTACATGCGTTTTTCTTTCATTATTTTTCTTGCCCTCAGATCTCGCTTCAACATTCTAATTCCTCTTTGACAAGGCTGATTTCACCTTTTGCTTTTTTGAGATACTCTTCAAGTGCTCATATTCAAAACAGATTTTAAAATGAAAAGGAACCACAGATGTTGTTATAGTCTAGCTATTGCTCCTATATTAATCTAGCAGCAGAAGCCAAACCTTGACTAGGGTATGACAGGAAAATTTGCAAATGTCCTGATTGGTAACATATTATATATTCAAAGTCCAACAACTTTCCTAAGTGTGGTCAGTAGGCAGCAGATTGATTAAAGCTGGCGAGTTCTTTCCCCAGTCAAGATTATCACAAGTTCTAGAGTAACTAAGACTTAAATGGCCTTATTCTCAGTAAGGTAGGAGACAAACATGTAAGGCCAAATATGTTTTATATTTTCAAGGTCCATCAACTTTCCTAAGTGTGGTCAATAGCAACAGATTGATTAAAGCTGGCAAGTTCTTTCCCCAATCAAGATCAACACAAATTCTAGCATAACTACAACTTAAATGGCCTTATTCTCAGTAACGTAGGAGACAAACATGTAAGGCCAAATACGCTTGATTGTCCCATATTATTCTAGTGTCCAAAGCTGAAATTCGACTATGTTATTGTTGGTTGACAGGTTTGTCACCTTAGTTTATACTCCATTTTCCCATAACAGTGACAGCTTGACCAACAGTTGAGTCACCTGCAATGATTGTTGCATGCGTTCTCTGCTTGTTTTACAAGGTGGCAGCTACCTTCGAATGGTTTGCAATGAATGAGAAAACAGGGTATGCTTTTAATTGGAAAGCAGAAAGGTAAACTACCATCTACCCATAACCATGAAATAGATGTGAAAACTTATTTTAGATTTAAGTGAATGCAGAAAAATGACACAAAGTTCACCTCTCCCACACCCACGGACGATATCTAAGGAAAGGAAGAACAACAGACTCTTTTCAGGAGCTAATTTAATCCAAATCCAAAGTTTTAGAATTAAATGCATATGCAGCCGATTATAACAGAATGACATTGAAGAATAACCACAAGGAAACACAGTTCATTGCCATTTAAAGAAAATATTAAGAAATTCAAAGATTCGAAAATATCTTCTTTATTTCTCCATAGCCAAAACATGAGTTCATAGACACCATCTTTTTGTACAACGAAACTGCATGAAAAGATAACCTAGCTGCTCCCTATTCCCTCCAAAATAGCTAAGATGTCCCTTTTCTGAAAGTTTTTTTTGTCTTTTATAGAATTTTCCAAGCCAAAAATGTATCTAAACGTAACTGTTCATAACAGTCTTTAAAGTAACTGTCCTCAAGAAAGCGACCTTAAACGAAAACTGTTACGTTACACCAAAATTGGGTTACCACCACTAATTACAAAAAGATGCCATGCAAAGCAAGAAAATTAAACCACCGTAGGTGGTGGAGCGTTCTGCACAACCAGTCGTATCTCCATAAAAAGGTTGTGCAGCTCGGCACGTTCCTCTTCTTCTTCTAGAACGAAGATTACCCTGTGATATTGGGCATAGCCGGTATTCTCCTTCCAGGCAAGTGTGCGTAATTGGGAGATAATATTAATTTGCTCTTCCTCGGGCCAGTTCAAGTCAGGTTGCAGGACGGGCATAGGTTCACCATCCCACGTTCCATCCTTCGCAAGAAGCCCCATTTTGAATTTTCCTTGGTCGATAAGAAAACATGACTCAACAGTACTGCCACCTTTCTCTGTAAACAAGCTTATTCAATTATGCCGGTAGGTAATGATGACCTTTAATCTGTCAATATTGTGCTACCACCTTAGTGAGCTCCGTTACACTTGCCATTTAAGAGATCTAATTAATGCATCATTGATTGAAGAGTAGTCCTTAGGATTGAGCTCGCATTCCATAACTCCCAAAAAGACAGCCACATGATTTGCCGTACAAGTAATTAAATGGGTTGGCGGCGTTTTGAAAACCGAGGAGATTACTTGAAAGTCGTGGGGTTGCAAAAAAGTCGAACCGCAGAATTGCATGTCGCGGGTTCTAAGATTTCAAGAACTTCCGATACACCTATCATTTAGACAAGGATGAGGAGAAAGAAGAATTGGGTTGTCGGATTATTATACAACTTCCGAACCTCGCTACTTGGTTATGAAACTCGTGAGGACCGCGACTACGAATGAATTAAAGGCATGGAATGGAGATTGTTCTAATTTAGGGGAGGGAAATTGCATGTTTTAAAATTTAGAGGGTAATAGTTATATCATGGAAACTTATAAAATAACCTGATTAGTAACATATTACACTTAAAAAGATATTTTCAGAGTCCACCAGCTTTCATAAGTGTGTTTTAGCCGCAGTAGATTGATTGAACTAGCAAGTTCTTTCCCGGTTTCCCCAACCAAGATCAACACAAATTCTAGCATACTTAAATGACCTTACTCTAGGTAACGTATGATCCAATACATTTGATTATCCTCATAGTCACGACTCATGATTCCCAAGATGCAACATGCAGGGGGCCTTAAGGTTGATGATCATGTACTTTAGAATATTATTCTATGATTAACGAAATCATGCTGCATTGCAAAGGGAAATGAAAATAAGACCTAAGAAAATTCCCAATCTATTCAAAAACTTATCGGTGCCAGCAATCTTGAGGTAGTTCATGAAGTCATACCTAAATTCCAGTAGTCACTCATGCTTCTTCTAATGAGTGGAGTCCATCACTCAATCTTGAGCTTCTTGATAATACTGATAGTTCTACAACCTCGTAAACAAAGGCGAGATTATTGAGTATTTATCATTTATACATATAGGGGCGATTCCTTCGTAATTAGATGTAATCCCTGGATCATTAGGAGTACCTGCCTCTTGCTACAGATGCATGCCCTCTGCTGCTGTAGTATCTCTCTATCCATAGCTGAGTTTTGAACCTTGGGTTAGAATTTGAGCCCTAGGCCACATTAATTCAAAATAAAACCTTACCTACCAAATATATAAAACAATTTAGTAAATCATCTAGTTTTGAAACTTGCATCACAGTTTTCTCCAAAAGTTTTACACCACTAATATGCACTGAAAACCCAATGCTTCCATTAAATGCTAGCATTTGAACCCTAGGTCACATTAGCTCAAAATCGAATCCGACCTTCATCTAATCTGTCTTATCCTCTTGCAAACAAAGCAGAGTTCGATGCTAGTGGAGGGTGAGAACAGTCCAATTACATGCATTAGCGTTCCAATTTCATGGTTTATTTATATCAACAATCAATTATATGAATTTCATAATCTGTTGATTTATTTGTGTTTTGTCTGGTACAGATATTTCCTATAAATATGAAGGGTGTTGCTGGCAGCTTGGTGTCTCTTGTTGCCTGGTTTGGTGGCTGGGTTGTTACAGTCACTTTTAATTCTCTCTTGTCTTGGAGTGCAGCAGGTGAGATCAATGAAATTCTTCACTCAATTTTTTCATTTTGATACATGAAACATTGAACTAATTTTTTTTGAAGTAGACTGTCACTGTTTTAATCTATAATTGAATATTTTAGAAGTGTATTAACCAATGTTTTAACATATAACTGAGGCTGGTGATATATGCATTGCAGCTTCATTCTTCATATTTTGTGGCGTGTCAGCTTTTACTGTACTCTTTGTGGCAAAGCTGTTACCAGAGACAAAGGGAAGAACTCTGGAAGAAATACAATCCTCATTCAAGTAGTAAATAGAATAAACTACAGTTTATCAGTTATGATTCATATTTGTTTTTGTGATATTTGATATAATCTGACACATTGTGAAAAACAACCTATTTATTTGTCTGTCATTATTTTTGATTGATTGAAGGGCTTGAATTTATTCTTTAGACAATGCTACCTTTCAGTACTGGATTCAATCATTTAGGAAAATGAATAAAATTAGATCCCGAAAAACATTCATTCAAGTCATAATGGAACAGAACTAAAGTTGTCATGACATATACTTTGTTTTTTGTTACAATCACAAGTATGCTCCAGAAATTTTTAGTAATGATCGAAGAACTTTCTTTTTTATAATTGTTTGTTGATTGGATTGTTTTTATTCTATTTTCAATTTGTCTGTTTTATAATTTTGGCTGTATGGCCTAATTAAAAACTTTTAATTTTTTATTATTAAGTATTATAAAATTTATTAATAATAATTATTTTTAATTTTATTTTATTTTTTTAAATTATAAGAGTAAATTATATTTATGCATTTTTTTAAAGGTTGAATTTAATTATTAAAATGAATTAAAAAAATAAAATAATATCAAATATAAAATATGTTTTGATTAGGGGTAAAAAACGAGTTTTGAAGGGGCTTGCAAGCTACCAAATAAGATAACTCACATACCACCAACAGTCCAACAACAGCCACTAACAGATAATCAAGACATCACAGGCTACAAAAGACACACAAGCATGGGCCTGAAGCCCAGATACAACCTAGTTTTATCTGGGACCAAAACCCTCCCAAGTTTTGACTATAAAAAACCACCTGAAACCATCAGGCAACAAACCACCACAGCAGCAGCCAACCATCTGCTCAGAAATAGCAAACCATAACGCAACAAAAGAAAAGAAAATTTAATGGTAAATACCACCATTAAACCCAACCTCCTAATCAAAAGCACCAGCACACAAGAGGAGAGACACCCCTTGAAGCTCCCAAGCACACCACAGACCAACTCCAAATCCACCTCAAGAGGACTGAGCTCCCCTCTATAGGAGAGGATACTATGACAACCCAAAAAACAAAGAGCGCACCTCTTCAGCAACCTCGGCCTCCACCTCAATAGGAGAAACTTCCACCTCAATAGGAACACCACCAGACGAAACCAGAAAAGAGGACCACCATCCACATCCAACACACCCACCTCCACCTCAATAAGAAGTGACTCCTAACCATCAAGAGTTGTCTTCGCCTCAACAGAAGACATAGTGCACAGGAAATGGAAGAGAGTTAAAGCTCCTGAAAAATGAGGAGCCACACCATCCTTTGGTTGAGCATGCAGGAGCTCCAAGAGAGAGATCACACCCAAACCAGCAAGAAACTCCAAGGGAGGAAGAGGGAAAGGCTTTCCACTCCACCAACTCCCAGCCGGCATCATCAAAACACCTTCAACAACGAAGGCTTATCACGAACATCCAACGAAGCCAAGCAGATCCTTCTCTCAGCAGGAGAAAGAAAGGGCTTCTCCAAGCCAAGAGAAGAACCACCCCTTCCAATCTCAGCACCAAAAGCCTTAAGAGGAGAAAAGCCTCCTCCCAACACGCCATGAGAAGCATCAACCACACCCAGCCAAACAAAAGTCAGCCCCAAAAACAAAGAGCTCCTCCAAGAAATGACCCAGGGCCAAGAACAAACAATAACCCCCTTTGAGAAAGATAGCCAAGTCAACCACAAAGGGTACTCAAACGCTCTGAGCCCAAGAAGAACCAGAGCAACACGAGAGGCCAAAGAGACCCTACTTCTAGTAGTCACAACCAAGACTTCATCTTCAGAAACACATTCCTCGGCAGCAGAGAAACCCCACAATGGGTATCCAAAATCTCTCAAAGAGATCCTGAGAAACAAAACAAGGCTATGGTCATACAAACCAATAATCTCATAAAAGAGACCGTCCCTTCCCAACACCGTACCAAGAGGCACAAACATGCACTGCTCAGAAGAACCACCATGACCACAACAACACCAAATCAGCAAGATAAGGCAAGCCCATCAAAGAAGCACATCAAAATACACTCCAAGACAGGAGCCCGTCACCGAAGGAAAGAGAACAAATATAAAATATGTTTATTATAAATTTATTTGTTTTTTTTATATTTTAAAAAATATTCTTTTAAAAATATGATCATTCAAAAAATAAAAAATAGCTCAAAAATCAATATATAATCATTAAATTAGATTTGAAAGTTATTATTTTTAATAAATATTTAAAATATAAACATATAGTATTAAATAAGTTTCAAAATGATCATGACGTAGTATTAAAGGAATTTAAAGCTTAAGTTAGTTAAAGAGTAACTAGAATAAGAGTTTATAGTGAATTGTATGATAAATCATTATTCAAATTTCTCTATAATAGACTACATTCAAATGATAATGTTGTGGATATCCTTATATACTAAAAATTGCCCCAATTCAACCTTCTTTCATCATGTAGAGGCTTACCAAATTGGGAAAGATCACTAGCTCCTTTAGTAACCTTGCCAAGTTTCTTAGACAATACTTCATGAGTATTCACTAAGCCTTTGAACTACTCTTATATTTCTCAAACATGTTTAGCAAAATTAATATGTATTCCAACTCTAAAAGTTTCCTATATGAGGGAAGTGAGATTTGTCATATATAGAGGTTAGAATAAAGTACTAAAATGCTAACTTCGAGAGAGCACATTAGATTAGTAAACACAGATTTTATCTAACATTCCAAATGAAATAAACAATCACTTCCCCAATAAGTTTTAGACACAATGACTAGAGAGAAACATGTGACAATATAAATTTCCACAATATTTTTGGCAAGAACAAAATAAAAAATTATAGATCAAATGTGTTGGATGTAGGAACAATAATAAAATGAGTATTTAACGGATTCCTTCTTCTAGAAAAAGGGACAGAGAGGATCACTTATGAAGGAAGTAGATATGATTACCAAAAGGGAAGTTCAAGTGAAATAGTTTCTAGGCTATGAGCCAAGATTAGAACTTGAATTTGATCTTTCAACTGGAGATAGTGCATTTCCATTTTTCATTACTTGCTCAAAACATATTTAGAAGGGGGGAGCAGAAATTTGTAGACAAGTAGACAAGTTTGAAAGGAAACATGGTCAATTTAACACAATTAGGCCATCACTAGTCTTTGAGAAAAATATAATTTTAGAATATAGATAACTTGTAGGTGGAAAACAATCAAGAATGGCATATGGAATTATGTTGGATCAAGTATTGCCTACTAAAATTTGGGGTGTTTGTATGGCCCACTTTCTACAAAAGAATTCTAATTGGTGACCAACTAAAATGCATAGGCATCAAAGAAACTTCAAGGTCTATGCTCCACTATAATGTTAAACAAAACTCGCTTGTTGATTAAGTCTATGTTATCTAGAAAATGGAATTCATTATGCAACTAGTTTGTGATGATTTGGTGCTCTCCCTAGTGATATAGTGGACTTTTACAATGTTGTCCAAGTCTATAAAATCAACCTCTTGGATGTAAAAATATGAGGAACAGTTGGATGTAGAGTTTCATTGTAGGAACAAGGACAAGTTGAGACATAAATAGGTTGTTCATAGGTGCATATGCGCTGCCATGGTGGAGGAAAAAAGGAGAATTGAAGTGAATGTACTGTAATATCATTTATTTGAAGATAATGTATACTTGGCCTCTCTTCTCAGTGGAGTTTTTTTTCGCAAGAGTTTATCTATTTAAATCTTGTACATTATGTAATGCTCTTGTGTTGCTGATTTGTGCCTCATTGCTAGTATCTTATGGTGATGTTATTATTTATATATTGATATTATAAGTTCACATAAGATGGTGTCAATAAGTATGTTATGTTGGTTAATTTTTGGCATCATAAAGAAGATGGATCTATTCATGGTATTTCCATATTAAGGAAACTTAATTTTTCAAACTTGCATATAAGTTTCAAATTTTCATGTTGTTGTAGTCTAAACCTTTCAAATCTCATCCATTAAATTTATATTTGGATAGAGATTGAATTTCTTCACAATTGGTATTGAACCTGTTTATTTCTCATGAGAAGCATGCTTCCATTCTAGAATTTTCTTTAGATTAACATAATTAATTCCATGTGGAAAAGTGAGTGAATTAATCTAATAATATTTTAGACCACTATAGTTCCTCATTATAATATAGACTCTTCTCATTATTATTTTTTTTAGAATAATATAGTAGATAGTCTGAAGAATTAAGGCTAAGTGATTTAGAAACCTTCATAATTAGTGGGTGGATTAGAGGGCTAACCATGGGTGGAAAGGGAAGAGGGATTTAGAAAAAATAATATGCTAGATGAATTTTGGGTCAAACATTTTTTGATTTATTAAGTCAAATATAAATAGCCCTCTTAGATGCACGACTTGAGGAGACAATATATTCAAATGTCATGAGTTAACTCACAATAACTCTCAATTAGTAGGTGAGTTAGCTTAGTCTAGGTAGTTGATCATTGTTTATGCACAACAACAACAACACAAACAAGATGCAATATCCTATCTCTCTTAAAAGGTAAATCTCTATCAGCAAGCCTCAAGAGATAACCTCAAGGTATTCATGTCAGGTCTTGACAATGCATAAACAACTTAGTGATAAATGTGAAATTGTTGGTAATCACAATGGGACCTTACTACAAGCAAGCTATTGAATCAATTTTATTAGATTTAATAGGCTGGTCATACTTCAATCCTAGATTTGACCCAATAATCAAAGAAATGGAAAAAGAGTGAGGGTTTCAAAGAGATTTCTAAATCTAAATTTACTCCTAAGATTAACAATGAAAGTAGCCAATACCCACAATGGACCAATCCTTCAAAACTGATTTCTGCTTGACCCAGATAAATCTGCTACCTTACAAAAAACAGTGCAATCTTCTAAGGCTCTTAAGATTTTCAAACCATGAACATGCATTCAAATAACCCTATTGTAGTTGAAATGAACAACATTCATGATTGAACTAAGCACAAGGAATATCAAGTCCAGGCTAACTTTGCAAAGCAACTAACAATCAGTTGGTTGCAAAAAGTATAGACTGAAGGACTGCTGCAACATCTGAGTATCAAACTACCAACATTATTAAATCAAATTTAAGCTAACTACTAACCTCCTCAAATAAATTTTCAAGATAGAAGACAAGAACCATGCAAGACAAGAGAATACCAGTATGGCACCAAATCACAATAACATTACTTGTATTCAAATTATCCACTGTAGCAACAATTCTAGTTTTTTGTTACAATATTTGCTTGAGAGCAACTACCTGCTAATTTTAATCTACTTATAACTAATTTTCTCTAGCTTTCTGACTATCTAATTCTCTAACCCTTAACTATCTAACCCTTACAAAGAGGCCAAATGCCCAATATATAGAAATCCCAGAAAATTCGTCGGCCAGGCAAGGGTTTCGCAGCAATAACTCTTCACAACCACCCGGCCAAGGGAGTCATCGAAATGGGTCAAACTGAAATTAAATGTGTGTCCCGTCGAGGTCGGCCCTGGATCCGCGATGCAGCTTGAGCGACGCGCGGGAAGATAATGGGGAAGCACAAATCACGTTGCCGTCCATCATCATCCCTTTTCCCCATTGTCCTTGTGCCAATATGACTCTTCATGTAGCCTCAAGAACATCGCATCTAAGTCAGCCACAGGCGGTACTAGCATAACCCTAAGTCACCTCTCAATGGATGCAATCTCCTCCCTTGAGTGTTTGACTGACCTATCCTAGTCTACTTTGTATGTCACATGCTTATCAATAACTACAAGGTAGGTGGCCGCATCATCCAGTTGGTGCTCGGAGACAGAACCGCCATCAAGTGGTGCATAGACATCATGCCACCATTCTTTCAACTGTTCAAAATTCAAATACCTGGGCACGATTTTCCTTTGTCTTGTCATAATTTCAAAAAAAGCAATGGAGCCATCAGAGACGCTAGCTAGGGTGTCATCAATGTGCTTTCTCTTGTAAATTTTCTCAACACTTTGCCTAATTTGGTAATGTTTCAAACCATTCCCACAGCTTAGATACTGAAGAAGCAAGAACTTCCGCCATTCACTAACCATCTCCAGTGTATTCCATTAGGTCCTAGTTTTTGAAGCAAGAGGTCGGTATCCTCCTTTATCCCGCATCTACATTACCTATTTTCAACCATTACGCTGGTCATGATGACTTTTACTAACCGATAAAAATTTCCGATAGCTTCATCAATTCTTAATTTGTACCTTTCAACCAATTTCACGGTGGCAAGAGCGTAAACATCTTTCAAGCCCGCTTATGGTCTCCTCGAGGCAAGCGGATTGGTGGCGGTGAAGAGGGATTGATTGACCTAGAAAAGCCTTCATTAACTCCTCAGCACTTCTTGAGACTTCTATCCCTTCTACCTTCGCTTTGGCTTTCTGCATCCTTCTCAACCCGGCCCACACAATCGCATTAGAGACTCCTTATAATCCTCAATGTCCTCGCCAACCAATGTAGGCCTAAGATTGAAAGTTCCGATATTGTAATCATTTCCAGCAACATCGCTCTCTATTTTTATCTCGAATAGGGTAGCAACATGAACAACCTTGTTATGTGCCTCATCTCTTTCAATTCTTGAGATAACCCTAGCCTTTTTCTTACCTTTATCCTTTCCAATTTTGGCTAGCAGTGCATCCCAATTTGGTGGACTATCCTCCACAACCACCTATTTTCTTTTTATTTCCTTGTCAAGCCATTCAGGGAAAACATATTCCAATTGTGCCTCAGCCTGTTTCTATTCATCTTGTTGACCTTTAGGTACCTCCTCATTCAAATTTTGTTCCTCAGGAGTCTCATCTACCTTGCTTTCTGCCTCTCCAACATGCTCCTCCTCCTCGCCGTGCCATGGGATCATTTTTGCCTCTACCTCCCTTGGAGGAAATTCAACTACTTCAGTTCTAATCGGAGAGTCTGCATGTGCAACCATAGGGGACTGCACTATCTTTTCAATTTCTGCCTTTGCATTGTGGAGTTCCCCTTCATGAAATTCTTCCTCTCTATCTGGATCCTCATCAACCTCCTTTGTCCCGCCTGGTTCACTTTGGATCCCATGAGTGGGAGGGACACCATCATGTCGTTCCTCATGAGAAAACACCGGCAGTAGGTCCACTTTAGGCATGCTGTCCTTAGGAGGAGTCCTAGACTTCCTCGCATACACTTTCACCTTCTCCTCTAAACTTTCAACATCTATCACAGGCAGTGGCAAATTTTTCACCAACCTTGAGCTAGCCTTCTCCTCGACAACTTTATAATTCTTTTCTCTTTTAGCATCGAGCATTTGCCTTTAGGACTTTGCTTCTCAACTTCCTATGTTCAGACCCTTCAATCCTTGTCCTTCTCTTGGCCTTAAGGCTCCTTTGTTTTACGGTTCCCTGGGTCTCTTCTTGTTGAACAACATTTTTTTATCTTGGATGGGGAATCCAACTTACCTTTTCCCTTAGGATCCTGTTCGGCCAATTCCTCAGAAGTAGAATGGGGATCCAAATCTTCCATCAGGTTTTGAGTGCACTGTACACCTTTATTATCCAAATCCCACAAAGTGTGCTTGAGCCACATCTTGGTAAACTTGAGAACTGGATCCATCAGTTGTTTCAATTCTATTTGCTCCTCTTCCAACCAATCTACCTCACCGATCGACCTATCCTTCACTGCTTCATAAGCATGATCTTGGATCAAGTTCCCATCATCCTCCAACTAATTAGGGACTGCCATCACATTGTACAATTGAATTGCATCAACCAGAAGCTGAGATAATTTCTTCCTTTGGACCTCATACTCATCACTACAGTTGGCCTAGTAGTCCTCTAACTTTACCTTATGGTTGTACTCTCTGCTGGCCCTCTTGAGCCTCTCATGTGATATCAAATCTGGACCTCCTGGAATGGAGATACAGGCCAAGAGTACTCAATTCTTCCTCTGAGGCTTGGGCATAACCAATGGAAGGACATACCTCCCTAGTGCCAATCCTTAATGGGAACTCCCCACCAAATCCAGTCTTATGCTTGTCCTTCTTGACAATTGCATCAAAATCACAAATCTACCATGTTACTTCCCGTAATATAATGTGATCAGTGGGGTACCTTGGAAGTTTGTATGGAGCCTTCTGACATCCATCAATCCAAATGTAGGAGAAGGTTGGAAATTGAATAAACCAAGCTCCATATTTCTTGATGAGCTCCTTAGCCTGATTTGCAATCTTGACATGCTCTGCTTCCTGAAGCATTCTAGTGATAAGCATGGTAAATGCATCATTTTCCCTCCTATAATTTGAACCTCCCCAATGCAATTGAGGGAAAACTTCATAAATAATATCCAGTCCAAAGGTGCCTCTTATATCCAATCCCCTGTAGGGGTGGAACCTAGCAAGTGTATAGACCAAATATGAGGTCATTGTGAAGGTCTTCATTTGCAACACCTCAGATAATTGATTGTGAATAACTTGGCTGATGGCCCCTGCCCAATGGTAGTCAATTTTCTCTCATTCCATCCTTTCAATGGCATGGCACATCGAATTCTCAAATGTACCAACACTCTTCAATCTGACCACCTTGCTAAGAAACATGATGTCATCGTAATACTCCTTGAATTTGGCTTTGAATAGCCATTTGGGCAATTTGGAATAGTGGGACTTGGGCTTCTCCAGCCAGGAGTTGATCAACTGCTGTGATTTCACAGTCTGTTTGTCATAGAACTCTTGAGCTACCTGAATGGTGAATCCCACCACATAAGATCATTCTAGCATATTGAATGTTTGGGCAATGGAGACTGGGTTGAGATTTGTAATAATTCTCCCTTGAGGACCAATTATCCTCTGTGTGTCCTGATCATAGTGCCTTGCGCACTCAAGGACCAGCTCATAGCATTGCATTGCTGAAGGGAAACCAGCCACATGGGACAGACCTGACTCTTTCATTCTTCTAATCACCAAAGGAGGATCCTCAGCTAATGTCCTTGCTTTAAATTCTTTGTAGTCCCAGAGGCCAACATTGGTATCGGTGACTTCTAACTAGACAAAAGTTATCTTACTCTCAGGGACCTTGCTCTTGATGTCCAGCTTGATCCTCTCTGCATCCAACAATGAGGGACCAACTATAGCCTTGCTTGATTCGGCCTACATTCAACATGAAAACATAGTAAACACCATAGGAGAGCAAGGTCAATCCATCAAAAAACTGTTAGAATGCATCCCAAATGGTCGAGGTGTTGTTAAAATTCCTATAAAATGTCTACAACAAATTTCAGGTTTCAAGGCCACCCGTGAAATCTGGGCCAGAGGGGAATTTCAAAAAATTCCAATTTGCTCAGATTCTAATAGAGTAACCAAGAAACACCTACTTAACCCTTAAATCTGATCATTTTTCATCAGTAGACCATGCGAGAGATCCAAATATAGCAGGAATAAACCAACAAATGCACTGAAAATCACCAACATGTCATGTTACTCAATATTCCTTTGCATTTCATCGGGATTCCGAGGAAATGCGTGAGGGATGGAATTTCCACGAGGAAAACAAGCCAAATGGGAGGTTAGAAATCTGGGAAGCGGTGGATTTAAAAGTGAAATCTAGACACGGTGGACATCGTGGAGTAGCACAAAGTTAGAACCACAAGAATCGAAGTGAGGGCTTACGTCCGAGTTGGAGACGCGAAGTCGCAGCAAAAGGCGGATGTATGAAGGTCATCGAAAGGGGTCTCGCCAAGACATGATAACTTTGATATGAGGTTGTGGCGAAAGGGGACATGGCATTCAAATCAGAATGAGCCAGGGGTGGTCGGGGTAAGGTCTCAGTGAAGGTTACATGTCTCACCGACTAGCGGGCCCAAGCAAACACCTCGGCCAGACTAATAGTTTATCGATAGGAGGTCCCAGTGAGGTAGCGACACTATCTTCGACTAAAGGCTCGATTTGAACCGGCAGAGGTCCCCGAAAAGGTCGAAGACGCTAGAAGCGAGCCGCCACAACATCTGGCGGGTAGCGATGAATCCCGCGGCAAAATTGGAAAGCATCGGCGGAGTTTTAGAAGAATCACCAGCGAGGTGTTTCGCGAAAGATGAATCTCCTGACGAGGCGGACTTTAGTAAGCGATAGTGCTTAGTGAAAGTCTCACGAAGGCAAAAAGGATTCTGATGGCGGAAGCAGCGGGAATGCGGCAGGAAGCCCGCAGGACCACTCATGACATCGGTGACAGTTTATCACTAGCAGCAGAGGACCGGCCATAGAACTTCATCTAAGTGACCAAATACAAACCCAAGAAGGGTTTCTTTGGAGAAATCACGAGAGGCGTCGGCATGAGAGTTTCTAAACTCAAAGGGTTACCGGCGACTTGGAAGAGTCACGGTGTAGAAGCGGAGAACCGCGCGCTTCGGTGGGGAGGTCTCGCTAAGGATGGATCCTAGTGAAAAGTGAATACCGATAGAAGTTCAAATGGATCTGGCAAGACCTCTTGGCGGCCCCGGGACGATCTGCTGAAAGTGAAGGTGAAGACAAACTTATCTTTACAGTAGAAGATCACGATAGCGGGGTGAGGTCCTGGCGGCAAAGGTTTAGCCGGCCGATGAACTCTTACAAGATTCTATCGTTATAAAATGATAATGTCATGGCGACAAGATAGAACGGATGAAGACCACTTCAGCAAACCCCAAGGTGATTGGCATGAGGTCTCATCGAGCCCAAATGGTTACAGTGAAGTGAATCTGGAAGAGATGGAGAGTCTCGAACTGCGACGCTAAGACATGATTTCACCTAGACACTAAATCAATTGTGAATTTCGATGAGTTTAGTTCGGGGCAAGCTAGGGATGGGCTCCTCATGAATTCTTTATATTCTAGGTCAATCCTAAGATGAAATTGTCAAACACGGCATTACCCTAGGTTTAAACCTATTCACCCGCCATTAGCACACAGGCCAGAATTCAGTTATTTTGACGGTTAAGCTACCGCTAGGGTTTATGGATTACTCTCAGGCAAGACTCATTAGAATGCAGATGAACATGTGAATTCAAAACTCACCGAGGAGACAACAAGGATGCAACACCGAATAACCCTAGCATGAAACACACAGGAAACCAAAGCTAACAAGCCCCAATCATGCCATTCATAAATCAAATCAAAGCAGAGCACTTAGGCACATACCATTATGAAGCGTAAATTGGTCGGAGCAGCAACAAACACGAAGCCCAAGGATGTCCACAACTAACACAGGCGAGGACGCACTAGAAACCACCACCAAATCAATCAAAAGCAAAATCCAAAGCCTCAAAATGAAAATAATCAATCGCAGGAAAGCACTTATTAGCTCAAATGATGGAAAATAGTGAACATAATGGCACAAAAGATCTCAGAAATCAAGTAGGATCTAGCCTTCAAAGTGCATACGAAGCCATTAATGCACTCAACAGGACAGCCAGAGAAACTCAGGAAAACAACATCAAGGCAGAATCTGAGAAAGTCTGGCCCACGTAGAAATGCACGAAGAACCAAAATTTCCAAACAGCAAGATCTAGCTGGTAGTTCAAGCAGGATCCGAGAAAATCCAACCAGGGCGAAAATCCGATCAGGGCAAAGCCTGAAATTCAATTAGAACTCAAGATTTTCAACGAATATCCTAGGGAAAACACTTAGGCAATAAAAATAAACATTCAAGCACCGTGCCCAAGTAAGACAAAACCTCAAAAGAAAGGGCCAAAACAGCATAAATCGAAGTGAAAGGGTCCCGCTTCAGGCGTCTTGAAAACTGTGAAGAGAGGTCAAGAGTTTAACTACCGCTACCAATAGATCAATTAACTCAATATGACTAAAATAGAGGTGGCCCTAATGACTATCAATCAAGGATTGATGAGGAATTTTGGCACTTATGTACCTTTAATTAAGGTGTGCAGTGTAATTATTAGCTACTTGTATGAGATAATTAATTAATCTTAATACCCTAAGTACACTTATAATATAGGTGCAATATTACACCTTGACACCCCCAATAGTGCAACTTAAGAGGAAGTGAGAAATGAAAAATGAGAAATGGTTGATGATTTTAAATGTGTAGCCATGTATAATTTATTCCCCCCAAAAGAAAGGAATGAGAAAATTCATAGGAAAAAACTTATCCAAGGAGAGGAAAGATGTAATAGTGTCAAAATTAATAATAAGATAAGGTGTATGTGTGTCTTCACATTGAAGAGAGAGAATGTTGATCTACAATATCACATGGTGAGTGTTATAGTAGGTTCCTTTACAACAAATGATACATGTTTCTTTTATGAAGAAATAAACCTAGAGCTATCAATTTTTGAATTCTCACTCAAGTAGTGGATTGATTGAAGTAAGCAAGATGAATGCTTATTGAAAGCCACTCTTGTGTGTTGATGTTGATGTTGAAGTTGAATTGTGGTAAAATGGTTAGGATCAAGTGCTATGAAATATTTTCATATAATAACCATGGATAAATGGCTCTGAACTAATTGTGAGATTTGAGAGAATATGACTTAGGGTGTACCAAGATAGAAGCATGATGTGGTAGAGGAAGAAAAGGAGATTCAACATGTAGCATAATAAATTTTTAAATAGGAAATCCAACTCCATATGAACTATCATCAAAGAAAAGAAAAATGTCCATGGTTTTCTCAAGATATTAAATATTGGATTCTACTTGAAGAATATATATAAATAAGATATATAAACATCTTGATAAGATATGACAAGTATGGGCTAACTTAATAGAATTTGATAAAATTGTGCAAAAGAATTTGGAAAATTAATGTGATGTTACCAAGGAAGTTGCTTCATTCATTAATCTACTTCTAAAGGGAACCATGTTCATTATAATTTTTCTTCTGATAGTTTTGACCCTACATGATATAGAAGGTTTCAAAGAATAATCCTATTGAAGAAGGACAAGCCTACATGACAATATTTGTCCATATTGGACATGGAAAGTCTTTGAAAATGACACAATATTTATAAAGAATCCAACCGCTGGAGTTAATGAATCCACCGCTAGAGTTAATGAATCCATGAGAGGCGGTTAAGCCATGTCACGAACCCAAGTGCTACATTGCATAGCACAAGGAAACCAAGGGCACACACCTTGCAACAATTTTTATTTATGTTATACCCAAATGATGTAATACTAATTCTAACATTCCCCCCTTATTATATCAATCTAGAAAAAAAAAGAAAAAATACTACACAAACTAAACACAACCCATCTAAAAATTTGACGAAGTGCCTCCACCAAATTTTCCCTTCACCTAACACACACCAAATTAATCACAAATATCAAATTTCTTGACTGTCAAACTTTAAAAATCCTCTCTACCACATTAAAGAACATATCTCAACCTCCATGCACAATGAGAGAACAAATCTTCTCTAAGAATCCAACCTCCTCTAAGCATATCAAAATTCCTCAAGTGCTTGCACATGAGAGAACAATTCACATCTAAGATTCTACTTTCCTCCAAAAGTATCAATATCCCTCATCTAGTGTTATGAGAACCAAATCCCTCTTCCAATGTACAAAAATAACAAAATCAATGTAGATACACTAAACCCACCATTTTTTATAGGTTACACTATCCACAAATATTGTCAAGGCCCTCTTGCTCCATGAAGGAACAAAAATGTGGTGATGCTTCTCAAACAATCTACCATTTAGAGCGAGAAGCTAGCTCAATATGTGACAAACCTCCAACCTCCTTTGTCCTCCAACCTCCTCTTTGACCTTGTTACACTTTTTCTACCCTGAAATGTAACATTAGAATCTATGTAAACCTATATGCCTTTAGAATAAAGTCTCAAAATGGGAAGAGCCTCGTCAACTAGTAAACTAGTCTGCGGATTATCAGTCTTCCCTTTTCGCAATTTCCTTTGCAAGTATTGAACTCGTGACCTTCCATCAGCCAATACAACTTCAGTGAGTATTTTCAATCACCAATTCAGACATATATATGCCTAGAAAAATCTATCTACAAAGTTCAATTCCTCAAATCGAGTATATTTCTTTATAATAGCTTAAATTATTCAAATCTTCCTCCATTGAAATATGAAGCTAAATTCTTCCACAGAAAACTACTTCAAACAATCAACCACATGGAGCTTACCCCCCGCAAAAAAAACCACTTTTAACTCCTCAAAAATCTTCATAAGTTGTATGAATTCATGTAATGGAATAGAGAAACTAAAGCTTTTAAAGTAGTAATGGAATAGAGAAACATATAGGGGAGAGGGCCCAATAGTGGTGCACCCTAACTTTATGGGTTGGCATAGCAATGAACATGCAACATGGACATTAAAAAATTATATCCCCGAGTGGCCAAGGACATGGACAATTCAAACAGTTTGTTTCACCCTCATAGATCTAGAAAAAAGGTGTCATCAACATGCTTTTTGTTGAGGGGTCATAATAGACCCCAAAAAAAATTTAGACCAATAGTGGTGTATTAAGTCATGTTTTTTAGTGCATCAATGTGGCATCATATGATTTGTTTCTTTCTGAATGTAATGGGCATATTTTGTTCAACTATTGGATCCTCTCTTACAATTACTAGTTCCATACTTTTAAAATATTGGGCTTTGAATGTACATGTACTATGACAACTATTGGTACCCACACCACTATTGGGCACTCTCCCCTATTCATGTAATGGAATAGAGAAACATATATTCGAAATGTTACAACTTAATGGAACTTTGTTGAAAATTATACAAATTATATTTAACCATATTCAACATATTTCTCATGTAGAGTTAGGTCCTAAAAGTAAGAGATATCTCTTCATCCATATTATCTATTTAAAGATCTTTGAATCCATTTATTTGATAATAGAATAAATTTATTCAAGTTCTTCAATTTCAACAATTGGTATGAGAGCAGGTTGCAGTACTAGTTGTAGAGATCATTGTTGAATCTTAAAGGAAAAATTGCAACATTGATCGAAAAGATCATTACTAAATTTAAAAGATCATTTTGATCATAGAGATTATTGCAAATGACAAATAATTTATGGAATGCTATCTCTATTAAGTTGACTCATGCTAATAATTATCGAGAATGGCATCATCAAATAAAAAATATTTGTCTTTTGTCAAACCTCATCTCTGTTATCAATAGAACTATAACAAGCCATCCCACAGATGTTTGTCTACAAGAAGAATCTAAAAAAAAAAATCATGTCAATCACTAGGTTTGATAAACTTATCTATTGGTAGTAAGGTGATAAAAAATGTATGGAATGCAACTACACCAAATGAAGCTTGGGATGTGATCACTATAATCTTTAAGCATAAGAATAATGTGGAAAAAATGTATGCTCTAAACTCAATTATATAATCTAAGAATAGATGGATCAATAATTAAGCATCTATCAAAATTCAAGGGTATCTTAAATAATCTTATTAATGTAGGTGAGATAGTCTACCAAAATCGTTTGCAAATTTCAAAACTACTCTCACTTTGAGTGGAAAATTGGCAACCCTAAAATTCAATGGTCTAAAGGCTCTACTACTACAACATGAGGAAATGTTTAATAGAGATAATGAAGTTGAATCAAAAAACTATTTTTCCTCTAAGTTCAAGGGCAAGAAGCCTGAATGATAAATACATTATGTTATGGATAATGACAAACAAAGGAAAGGAAGGGTTTTCTACTATTGCAATCATCCAAATCATTTTGAAGAGAAATTCTTTAAAAAAGAAAAAAGATATGAATAAAAGTAAGAAAAGAAGTATGGTGGTTGATGTTTATATTGAAGATGATGAAATTTAAAGATTATTTATAACTTAGATGTTTCTAATTATATTCAAAATGATGATGTTTGGATCATCGATTCAAGTGGTACTCACCACATGATTGGTAATATTGAGAACATGAGAAATATAGTAAAGAAATCAAGAGGCACAGTTAAATTGGGAGATGATTCACAATTACATGTTGAAGGAGTTGGAAAAACTCCTCTACATTTTCCAACCCAAGGTAAAATAATTATTGATAATGTTTTATTTGTTGTGGGATTAAAGATTATTATCTCAATTAGTGAAATTATTACCAAAAATATGAAAGTTATTTTTGAAAAAGGGATTTGTAAGATGTTTGATAGTGTGGGAAAAATTAGTATGTGATGGATATGAAAGTAGGATTTTTTTATTTGAGGAAAAACTCCACTCAAGTCTTAGTTTTAGGTTTTGCTTCAAGAAATTAGTTATGACATGAAAGGTTTGGCCATATTAACCTTGAAACTACATAAAATATTTAGTTAAAATATAATATATGGTCTTCCACCCATCACTATAGAAAAGTATTTTTGTGAAACCTATGTTATGTGGAAACAACATAAAAAAAAAAATCTAGAAAATCTTAGGGAGTTTCTTAGAAGTTGGATTTAGTTCATTGCGATATTTGTGGAGCTGTGAAGATAATTTATGTATGTAAATATTGATATTTCATGGAATTCATTGATGACTTCACTTGAAAGGTTGTGGTTTATTTTTTGAAAAACAAGTTTAAAGAATTTGATGTTTTCAAGGAGTTTGCACATCAAGTTGAGAAATGAAAGTGACGAAAAAAATAAAATGCAAAGATCAGCTAATGGGGAGGGAGTATACTTCAAATGAATTTGTTAATTTTTGTAAAAAAAAAGGAATTAAGAGGCAATTCTCATCTCCATATACTCCACATAAAAATGGACTAGATGAAGAATAAATAGGTCACTTCAAGAAAAAACTAATATATGCTCAAGGCTTGTAATATTGATGGAAAATTATGGGGAGAAGTAATTCATTCATCGAATTATTTGATCAATCAAGGTTTAACTAATAATGTAGAAGGAATCTCTCCAAAAGAAGCATGGTTAGGAAGGAAACCAACAACCATACATTTAATCATTTTTAGAATCATTTCCTATAGACATATTTCAAAGGGGAAGAGAATAAAATTTGATGATAAGATTGAAAAATATATCCTTGTTGGATATGATTTAAATCTATTAAATCATGCCAATTGTATGATACTAAGGAAAACAAGCTTTGCATCTATAGAGATGTCAAGTTTGAAGAAGACTGTCACCTTCCAAGTGTTCACCATGTTGATATTTTAGAAGAGAAAGATGATAGCGGCACATCATTATGCTAACATAAAAATGTTGAACTAGAAATAGAAAGTCCTATTTAATCCATAGAAGAAAGAGAAGAAATCGTGGAGCCAAATTAAAGCTCATTGTCCACTTGAAAATCTAGTGTTCCTCTAAGGAGATCAGAATGAGCTGGAGAACACCCAAAAAGTTGCAATATTATGAGGTTAATCATCCATTAATGTCAATTATTCTAAGTGATCATAAAACAAACACTTTTTAAAGAATCAATAAATGATTAAAAATGGTAAAGTGCTATGAATCAAGAGATATTTTTAGTTCAATGAAACCAAACATTGGAGTTGGCTCTTTTACCTATTATAAAGAAATACATTGATTATAAATGGGTATTCAAAATCAATTCTAAATTTGAAGGTTCAATTAACAAGAATAAAGAAATATTAGAAGCCAAAGGCTATAAATAAATTGAAGGTGTTGATTATGAGGAAAAATTTGGTCTAGTTTCAAAGATGATCATAGATAGAATGTTGATAGCCCTTGCTTCCAATCATAATTGAGAAATTCAGCAAGTTTAGATGTCAAAATTGAATTCTTAAATAGATATTTGAAAAAGGAGGTATATGTCACACAACCTCCTAGTTTTGTTGAAAATGGAAAGGAACACATGGTGTGTCTCTCAAAAAAGACAATATATATGGTTTGAAACAAGCCCCATGATCTTGGTACTCAAAACAAATAAGTACTTCATTCAAAGGGAATTTTAAAAATCTCATGTTGATCCAAATTTAAATATTAACAATTATAATCACAAGGTATTGTTCATTGTGTTGTATGTTGATGTTTTATTATTATTGGCAATAATCAATCACATATACATGATGTGAAAGATGATATGAAGATTAATTTTGAGATGTTTGATCTTGGATTCATTACTTTCTTGGAATTGAAATGTGGAAAACACCTAGAAAAATATTTATCTCAAATGAAGTACACCAAATAAATTTTCACATGATTTAAAATACAAGATTAGAAGGCTTCATCAACACCAATCAAGATAAGAACTAAGTTGATTGAAGATTCAAATGGTGAATCAATTAATGACAACCCTTTATAGAAGTTTGATAGGAAATTTGATTTACTTAACTACTACTCTTCTAAACATATCTTATGGTTCATCCCAAACATAATCAACAATTATTTGCAAAGAGAGTTTTGAGACATCTTCAAGGAACACAAAAGTTTGGATTGGAGTATTTAAAAAATAAAGATTTCAAGCTTGTTGGTTTTTCAGATTTAGGTTTCAGGCAAGTTGCATAGACTCTAGAAAATCAACCTTTAGTTGTTTCTTTAATCTTGGATCTTCCATTGTCTCATGTCGGAGTTGCAAGAAGCAACATAATATTGCTTTGTCATCGATTGAAGCAAATTACAAGGCACTTGTTATAGAAACCTCTAAATCAATATGTCTTAGATGAGTTCTTGAAAATCTTTGACACTGTAGACCCTAAATCTGCATTTTGCTCAAAAACAAACAAGCATGAGTATTGTTAGCTAAATCAAGCAAATCAGATATAGAATCCATATGAAATATTGAATCATGCTCCACAATTTCATCCAAAAAGCATATGCAAAGTTACTCTCCTTGAGAACTAATTTTGCTCATCATTTCCATTGCATCATCATCATCTAAGCTTATCAATCAAGGATTGGGAAAGGGTCACTAGCACATGTGACACCAATCCAATATGAGATAGAGTTGGATTCTTGCTTCTTTGTGCTTTCACTTAGTTTAGTCTTAGTTCTATGATTTATCTTTTCATCTCCCATATGTGTATTGGTTAATATGAATCAAGTGAAATATGCCTAAACACTTTAGAAGCATGGTCCCCTACAATCTTTGAAGTTGTCTTGCATTTATAAGCCTGCCAAATTAATACAAGTAGGTTAGTAAAAATAAAATAAAAATAAAGGCGTATCTCAGAACATTTATTTCAACTGAGAATTTACTCATATAGAATTTCCCTTACAGCAGCCACAACTTTTAATGTTAAAAGTAATTGTCGTAAAACAAAAACAGATAGTAATCATTTAAGACAACATTATAATTGAAGGGGAAAGATACGCCTATCTGCAAACTTTAAGGCTTCCCAACAGATATTGCTTCACAAGATTAAGTATCTAGTATGAGTAACTGCGCCTATTTGCACCCTATGCTTGAAGTTGATCTATTTAATGCAACTCCTGAAATCATGCCCCCATATCTTTTGCTTCTTTAATTTGGCGAGCAGCAGTACAGCAGGAAACTTAAATGCCTCGAACAATGCCTTGATCAGCATCGACTGAAGTGTAGAGAGGGTGCGCAGAATGTTTGACAAAATGTCTTTACCAGTATCCCCACTGCCCATGGCGTTCCTGTTAAAGAAATACACTCAAAACAGGAGTTATTCCGTCCATTAGAGGTTCCTAAGCATTGGATTATACCTCAATTTGTCTTCTTGAGTAAACAATAGGAAAACCCTTGCCTTAAGTTCATTGAATTTCCACATAAAATATCTTGTGGGGTTTAAAGAAATTAAGACATTGGACATCTTAGTTTGAAACCTTAATCAAAGAGTGTGTTTGTGGTAAAAAGTACTCATTAAGCAAAGATAACAAATTGGACCCCACACATGTGCTTGATATCTTTGGTCATATTGGTCTTTTGATTGCTCTTAGAGAAAAGTGTGTTCTTCAATACCTTGGCCTAGTAAACAAAGTCTCTCTAAGTCTCTTAGGATCATCAAAACTTTCATCTATCTTCCAAACATTCATCAATCCATCTCACCAAAACAACTTTAGATCTTTGCAAACATCATTCTAGACTTAGGCACATCATCAAAATCAAAATCACCTTGTTTAGTTAGGGGGCATGGGAATGTATCCTTTCTCATACATCTAGTTAAACTAGCAATCCTTTGAACAAGTTCATCCTAAAGATCACATCCAACATCTTAGGGTTTACAAGTTCATCATCCAAATCAAACAAAATCAACATCAAACCCTAAGTCTAGCATTGATCCAAAGTTCCTAAACGTTCATCACTCATCATTTACACCTTCCATCCTCCATATCGTCGTTGGTCCTAAGAACCTTAGAGGTCACTTTGCAACAAGGTCAAAACACAAGAAGAACATGGAATATAACTTGATCCATACATCTTGGGTAATCCAAATCAGTTGAATCTTCAAAGCCTTGCAATGCCTATCAATTATCAAAGTCCATGCATAGGATCATGCCTTTGACAAATGTCAATGGTACAACAAGTGTGAGTATGCCCAAGTCAAAGTTTGGAACACATTTCCCAATGATAGATCTAAGTCCAAACCTACAAATCCACCAATCGAATAATCAATGCATGAGCCTTGAAACAAACAACGTCATTCCACCAAATCCCTACAAACCAAATGTGGATGTACCAAGTGCAAGTTTTCGAAACATGAATCCTAACTCGAAAAACTTTGGAAAAATGATTCCCAATACCAACAATGTTCATCCTATCATTCCAAATCTAAACATCATCCCAAATTAGAACATTATCCAAAGTCAATTTTCCCATAATCCCATTCAAAAACTGCAAGTAGGCATCCCAAATCTGCTTAAACAAAAGCCAAATCAACTATCTCAAGTGAGTCAAGATCAAAATCAAGAAAAAATTTGGCGAGATCAAATTGTGGAACTTTCCAAAATAGTTGAGGCATTAGCGTAGGAAATCTCCACCACCATTACCAACATCATTCCTTGGTTTAGGGCTTCCCCATTTACCTAGCACCAATCACTCCATCCAAATCAATCCACCTAAAACCATCACAACAAATCCTTTGAATATACCATCAACATCACACCAATGGATGGTATCTAATCAAACAACAATGTTGATCCCAAATCAAAAAATGGTCTCCCAAAGACCTATCACCTCGGTCATTCCAACCATCCCTATCACTTCGATCATTCCAAACACCACTATCACACCCATCACATCTCAGCCTCTCACTACCACCCAGTTGCTCATTATCTCAAACACTTGTCACTACATCAACATGATTCTAAATCCACCACCACCCACCACCACCAACTTCCACCACATCAATCCAATACAACGCAACATTACAAGCTACTTTTCAAAAGGGATTACAATGATATCTAGCCATGCAACAAGCAAAACAAGCTCAACAAGTGCAACAAGCCTCTCGAGCTACGCAACAAACAACAACTATTGAGAACAAGGATCAAGATCAATCCATCATTGAGCACCTTGAAGTTGTCTCTACTCCATCCAATGATCAAATGAACACATGCCAAGAGTCACTTCTCAATCATGATCAAAATCCACCAATAATACCCAACAATGATCCAAGTCAACAAATGTCAACATCATTTGACCATATGGTTGAAGACCTTAGAAATCTCTCCACCACAATTGTCGAAAACAATGATCAAAACCTCTCCATCGAGGAGCACATTGAGGATGTATCTATACAATCCGATGATCAACTCACCATACATCAAGAGCCACTTTTTAGTGATCTCTTTCAAGGAGTGTTAGGACTATTTGATCCAATTGACATAATGCATGATTCGTTGACCAATGATCATATTGAAAATGTCTCTACATCACCTTATGAGTTAGAGGAC
>VDFB02026320.1:110810155-110837975 GCA_007258455.2 Sequoia sempervirens | reverse complement strand
AAATAACTTATGTCATTGTTTGTTGTCAACCTAGTGATGTCCCCTTATTCCTTTAGGGGAGAGGGCCCATTATTCATGCAGGCTAACTTTCTCAGCATGTAGCAATTGACTGGAATATAGTAGAACCTTCCTTTTTTTTTTAAATGTAGACCGGTCTCTTATTTATCTATAACTAAGGTTTGGAGGCATGACTCATCATGCAACTCACCACATCATCAGATATTTTGAGAAGTGTCTAAAATTTGAATTTTTAAAGGCTTGACCAAAACTTAATCATGGAACCCCCAATAGTTGAACCAAAAAAAATCATTTGTTGCTTGTAGAATATGATATTTTTATTTAAATTAAAATTAATATACAACCTAAGTGGACCAAATACTTATTGATAACCATAAATATTTGATATATCTACCTTTTATATTCAACACATATGGACTAATAGTTGAACACAAAAATTTTATTTGTTGTTATAAAAACAACACATAATGATTTAAAATACAACTTATATTGAACAAAAATGGACCAATAGTTGAACAATAAAACTTTTTGAAAATCCTTCACATTTAATGGGAAAATACATGTTATTTATTGTGCTCACCTTTTATATTTGTGATAGGACAAACTATTAATATAAAATTATCCAATTCTTGTACATTGCTACCCCAATTGCTGTACACATAAGAACAATATTTTTTCACTATGATAACAATACTTGTTTCAATGAGTGTCTTATTTTATTAAATGAGCATTTTATTTTTTAAACGATATACTTATGGTGGAGAGTTGTGATATTTTATTTGAAACAAAAAATACTTATTTCACTTCTTCATGAATGTATTTATGTTTTCTTCATATAATATTTAGAGGTTCTCATGTGTTCAAGTATGGGTCCATTTTTTATCAACATTTGGTTTTTTCTTTATTTACATTTGGATTGTTTATTTACAATATATAGTATAAATATGTGGGAAGACTGGGTATTATCATCATGATTGAGTGTGCTCTCTCCCCTAATAAATGTTTTTATTTTGCAGAGGGACAAGTTTGCATGGCTGTAGATCAATCATTGTGTGATCTCAGCCATTCCACGCCATCCCGTGATGACCCCACCAATTGATCGCGATATAACGGGTGAGCACCACATGTCTCATCCGGTGAAGCCGAAGGAATGATAAATACTTTGATGCATCTTTAATACATTATGCCGTGGGTTACTAAAATAGTTAAATAAGATGCGCGTGTTTTAAATCAACATTGATGTTATAATACCGGTAGAAAGGTGCTCGATGGTTAATAACAAGGCTGGCGACTATGTTGAATGAACAGGATTGCCGATGGTTGAGATCCATGGTTGCCTGCCATCGCTTGATCAAAAGTTGCGAGGTCTTTATTGATTGCGATATCACGGGATGAGCACCATGAGTCTCATCCGGTGGAGCCGAAGGAATGATAAATACTTTGATGCGTCTTTAATACATTATGTCACAGGTTATATTTATTAATGTCTTAATATTAGTTTATAAATTGAACATTAATTATAAATATTTTAAAATAAATTAAGTATTTCAATCTAAAATTTTAATATTTGACATTACAAATAAAATTAAACTAAATTCTAATTTTTAAAATCCATAAAATATTTATTATCTGTTGGTTTTACTAATTATCTAATACAATTAAATTAAATTAAATTAAAATATTCGTTTAATTAATTAAGCAATTATTAATTAGAATTTTACAGAATAAATTAAGAAATAAGATCCATATAAAATCTACTTTATTTTTTTTTTTTCTGTGTCCAAATCATTTCATTTTCTAAAATTATACTAGAAATTTACAGATATCATAATTAAACACAAAACTTTTATTCTGTTCTAATCCTAACCCTAGTTAAACCCTAACCCTTTGGACTCTAACCCTTACCCTAATTGAACACTAAATCTAATTGTAATTGACCACTAAGCATAATTGAATTCTACCCCTAACCCTAACTCTAACTAAACCTAAACCTAACTCTAATCAAACCCTAACCCAAACCTACTTGATTCATAATCCCAACCCTAACCCAAACCCTAATTGAACTTTAAAACTAACCTTAATTAAGTATTAACCTAATTGAACATTTATTCAACACTAGTCGTAATTGTACCATAACCCTAACTTTTAACTATGAAATCCAAGCTCTAAATCCTAAACACTAACACTAATTCTTATCCTAATTGAACCTTAACCCCAACCCTAACCTTGACCTTGACCCTATTTGAACTCTTATTGGATTCATAACCTTAATTAAACCCCAACCTCATCCTCAATCCTAACCCAAATTGAACATTAATTGAACCCTAAACCTAACCCTAAGTGAACACTAATCCTAATTGAACTCTAACTTTTTAGTTGAAAATATTAAAGTGCCTTAGATTTTCCCATTCATTGTCATTTATCATTCAATTCCTAATAGAACTCCAAAAAATTATAATTTTACAATGTTTTAATACACACCTAATATTAAGGGTTTAGAGTTTAAGGGTTAAGGGTTTAAGGGTTTAGAGTTTAAGGGTTAAGGGTTTAAGGTTTAGGGATTGGGAGTAAGAGGAGATATAGAGAGAGTAGTGAGAGAGAGACCTACAGAGAGAGAGGGAGAGGGGGTAGGAGGGAGAGACTTGAGAGAGAGAGAGGGTAAAGGGTAGAGGGTAGAGTATTTAAGGGTTTGGGGTTTAAGGGTTTAAGGGTTTAGGGATATGGGTAGAGGGGAGAGAGATAGAGGGATTCAGTGAGAGAGAGAGAGGGAGGGAGTGGGAGAGATATAGAGAGTAGAGGGTTAAGAGGTAGAGAGTAGAAAGGTAGAGGGTTAAGGGGAGTAAGTGGAGGGAGATAAGAGTGAGTGAGAGAGAGAGACCTGAGAGAGAGGGAGAGGGTAGAAGGGGTGAGACTTGAGAGAGAGGGGAAAAGAGGGAGAGTGGGAGAGAGAGAGATAAAGGGGTAGAGGGTTAAGCATTAGGAGCAGAGGTTTAAGGGTTTAGAGTTTAAAGAGTTAGGGTTTATAGTTTAGGGTTAAGGTTTAGGATTTAGAGTTAGGAGTTTAGGTTTAGAGTTTAGGAGTTTAAGGGTAGAGGGAACACATAGAGAACAAGTGAGAGATAGAGATACCTAAGAGAGGGAGAGGGAGTGGGAGGGAGAGACTTGAGAGAGAGGGTAGAGGGTAGAGGAGTTTAAGGGTTTGGAGTTTAAGGGTTAAGGTTTATAGTTTTAAAGTTATGATGAGGAGGAGAGATAGAGAGATTCAGTGAAAGAGAGGAGGAGTGAGGAGATTGATAGAGGTTAGAGGGTAGTGGGGACAAATATAGGAGTGAGTGAGAGAGCTGATAGAAGGAGAGGCGATAGGAGGGTGAGACATGATAGAGAGGGAGGGAGGGGGGAGTACTGGGAGAGAGATAGAGGGTAGAGGGTTTAGAGTTTAAGGGTTAATGGTTTAAGTTTTAGGGTTGAGGGTAGAGAGGAGAGAGATAGAGAGAATGAGTGAGAGAGAGAGACCTGAGAAGGGGAGAGGGGGTAGGAGGGAGAGACTTGAGAGAGAGAGAGGGTAGAGGGTAGAGGGTAGATGAGTAAAGGGTTTAAGGGTTAAGGGTTTAGGGTTATGGGTAGAGGGAAGTGAGTGAGTGAGATAAATACCTAAGAGAGGGAGAAGGGGTAGGAGGGAGAGACTTGAGATAGAGTGAGTGAGTGAGTGAGTGAGAGAGAGACCTCAAAGAGGGAGAGGTGCTAGGAGGGAGAGACTTGAGAGAGAGAGAGAGAAAGGAAGGCAAGGTTAAGGGTAGAGGGTAGAGGGTTTAAGGGTTTAGGGTTTAGGGTTTAGGGTTAAGGGGAGAGAGATATATGGAGTGAGTGAGTGACCCATTTACATATTATTCTTTTATTCTTCCTCAGTTAAATATTTAGTTACCCATTTACCATTAGCAGAAATTACCCAAGAATTTAATAGAATGGAATACTCATATAATACCTTGCATTATGGAGCATAATTCTCTAATATATTACTACTTATCAAATCCTTTGTAAATAATTGTAAGCTTATGACTCCATTTAAGCATTTAATTGATTTTCTTGAATCAAAGCAAAAAAATAGACACACAATTGAACAAATTCTGAAAGGAAGAATGACAACATCATTAACATTTCGTTCAAAATTCACTCAAATCTACATAAGGAGAGAAAACATATTAGAATTATATGTTTATTCATGATTATAAGTCATATATGCATAAAATTTAAGATAATTTGCATATATTCATCCAAAACTCAAAATAGGCTATCTATTATATTCCTATCTTTCTACCCATATATTCAACTCAAAACCTAGCTAGAGCTTTCATCAGTTCTCTCCATACAAATGAGCTTTGAATTCCCTTTTATATGACAAGGGAGCAAAAACCTTCAGACTAAATGTAATTTCACCACAAATTTTCATTTGAACAAAATCTCCATTGCATTTGACTTTCATTTCAAAACTTCCCACACATTGAATCTGCAAAACATAGTGCAACTAGGGAGAGCTAAAGTTGTAACTACCATCAGAAATGGGAACACAAATTGTCATCAAAATCCCCTTTGTTGCTATCCATGCAAAAAAACCAGGCAATCAAATTTCCACGAAGGCACACAATCAACATCAAAATGTGCCACACACGCAGAACCAACACCACCACCAACAACAACATCATCAACCCAAAATTTTACATCCCACACAACAACTGCTTATTTACCCGCCACCCTGCCCTTACCAACAATTAGACACCGGTATACACGCCCACTTCTAGTTGTTGCTAGAGGAGGAGAGGAAACCTCAGCCTCCTCTTCTTTCTTGTCCTTGCCCAATCCAGTTCTAGTCCACCCACTTCAGGTTTTAACTGCCAATGGCACCACAAATATCACTTCCTCATAGTAGTCAAAGTTGGTCTCGGTTACACCATTAGAAGTGTTGCTCATAAGGTCAATGGGCGAGTGTTGGCATCCAAAGGATCCATGCCCATACCTTATTTTCCTATCAACACTAGTAATAGAGCACATTGACTGCTTGCCTTTGTCATCTACCAGTTGAGCAGCAACATCCTAGAATTGCAACCTTCTACTACATCTAGTGGGCACAAGCCTAGGCTTGTCAACCAAAGCACCTTCTTGAATAGTAGGACCAAGCTTTTGTGAGCTCAAATGAACATACCTCCTTACTGACTTACTCATTTTTTCTTGGCATACAAGCACTCAAACTTTATTAAACTCAACCCAGAAAGTGCTCTAACTGCTACAAGAATGACACAATTAGTAGTTAATTCCTCTTGTATTTATTGTGCGAGGTAATGGCAACCTTCATCAATGCTTAGTAAAATTGCATGTGCAAACATGAAAATTTGGTGGCATATGTATTGTCACCATTTAACTCGAGCTGCATGAGAATCCGTAGATCACCCTTCATGATTGCCAATAACAATATCTTCACATAGATTGAGATCAATGTGACTACACAAGCAAGGAATAATTCATTAATGCTTCACCAGTTGTATGATACAATGACCACCATGTACCATTTTCCAACTTTGAATACTGCCTGTTGATCTCCTGAAGAGTTGGCAGATCAAACGGTTTATCTCGGGCTAACTCGGTTTGAAATCCAATCAAGCATCATTGACCTTCCTCATGACCAATAACATTAATCCATCTCAGAAACCAACTATAGTGTCAGCAGGTCCTATGCACTTTGCAAACTGAACGGCTGGAGCTACGCATCACAATCTTGTTGATATCGCGGCTTTTAACCAACCTTCATCTTCCTCCTACGAGCTAGCGGGGAACAAAAAAGATTTACATTCGCTTTTGATCTTGGTTGTCGATCTAAAACCACAGGTTATGAGATAAATAGTGGATATTGGGCCCCACATTCCATATAGGACACACATCTTTCTTTTTTTGACCTCGTGCCAAATAACAAGTCGACACCTTAGGTCTGCGAGCTGGCGGGGTATGATCGAGATCTTCTCCCATATCTTTGAATTTGAAAAACCTACACATTACACATTTAGTATTTAATGAAAGGACTTGGCTAAGCTATTGGCAATATGACCACTAGTGTTAATAGCTTAGGCTTACGTCACCGGATTAAAATTAAAACCCAACTTTAGGAGAAGACATAATGCTGTGGGAAAACGATGACCAGTTCTTCAAGCTAATGGGGCTGGTGAACTAACATGCTGAATGGCTCAAGAGGTGACTTAAGGGGTTGATGACAAACCAAGTAGTTCAACCTCAAATTATAACATTTTCATACTCTAGGGAATAAAACCCTACTAATTCATGGGTACAAGGGTTTCAAAATGGAGACCCAAGTCAAGTGGCAGAGAGAAAATTCCTCAAAATTCTAGACTTGAGATAGAGTGACTGAGTGAGTGAGAGAGAGAGAGTGACCTAAGAGAGGGAGTGGTGCTAGGAAGGAGAGACTTGATAGAGAGAGGGAGGGAGTGGGAGAGAGATAGAGGGAGACAGTGTTAAGGGTAGAGGGTAGAGGGTTTAAGGGTGTAGGGTTAAGGGTTTAGGGTTATGGGTAGAGGGGAGAGAGATAGAGGGATTCAATGAGAGAGAGAGGGAGGGTGTGGGAGAGAGATAGAGAGTAGAGGGTTAAGGGTAGAGGGTAGAAGGTAGAGGGTTAAGGGTGGAGGGGAGGGAGATAAGAGTGAGTGAGAGAGAGAGAGGCAGAAGGGGTGGGAGGGTGAGACTTGAGAGAGAGAGAGAGAGGGTAGAGGGTAGAGGGTTTAAGGGTTAAGGGTTTAGGGTTTAGGGTTATGGGTGGAGGGGAGAGAGATAGAGGGATTCAGTCAAAGAAAAAACCCCAACCTTAGGATTTTCCCAATACCATAAAAGACTAGTAACATAAGATAGGACAGGAAAGGAACATCAGACAGGACATGAAAGGATAGATTCAAAAGATGCAACATACTGTGTTGATATGTCCTTCAATCTTCTTAAGTAGATCCATGATCTATTTATAAAGGAAGTGACTTCATAGATGCATCAAGTTCAATTATGCATCTTTTAAACAATGAGGAAGCATTTCAAGTTGTTTTCAAACCCCTCTCATTATAACCCTATTGGACAGTCACACCTCAAATAGGAAGGTGAGTTGTTAGGTCACCCACATATGTGACAGGTGGTTGTCCAATAAAGATAAAATGAGGAGACTATGTGAATTTATTACACAAAAAAGAAGAGAAATGGTTGAATCAAGGTCATGATACAAGTACAAGGACAACACCTTTACAAGAGCTACAAGAGGCAAAGGGGATTGATATTATTCAATCATGGGTGTACTAGTGAAATTGAATGCAATAGGTAAAGGTCATTGTCATTGATAAGGACAACCAACAATGCATGCTACAATGGTCTCATGAAGGACAACAAAAACAAAATATAAATTTGCACAAGGCTCTATTCAAGGCCTTCACAATCAAACATTAGGTGAACAAGTTGCCAGATAACATTCAATGCATGATGTTTTAAGGAAAGGAATAAAAGGAAAAGACATTCAAGAAAATCAACTCTAGTTGACACAGATAAAATTCCTACTGAAAACATGTCATTACAAGATGTTTATGACAACAATGGTGTTGGGTTAAACTAATTCTTGGGTTAGAGTTAGTCGATTAATTATAAGTGGTTTTGGGCCCATGGTTTTGCATGTATGGAAGTCTATATAATGGCTTGGTGAATCCATTGTATGTGTGGCTGGTTGAAGCCTCCAAGCTTAGCCCAGTTAGGGCTTAAGGTTAATATGAAGATCTTCATTGCTGGTTTTTCCTCAGTTTGGGGTTTTTCCAGGGTAAATCACTGTGTTGTGATTGTGTTCATGTTACATGTTTGATTTATGTTTTTGTTTTTATTCTTCATCTAGTTCCTAACAAGTGGTATCAGAGCAAGGTTTTGGATATGTTTTTGTTTACATGTGCAGGGTTTGTGAGTTGCATGTACTTGCATGTGTGTTGCATGTACTTGCATGGAGTCGCATGTGACTTGAATGTGTTTGCATGTTGATGCATGTGAGATTTCCTAGTGTTTAAGGTTCTGGGTATTTCTTCTATGAAGATTTCTTAGCCTGACAAGATTGAAGAAGTCTGCAGGAATCAGGTGAAGATTGAGCCTTGGAGAATGGGAGAAGTTCAAGCATGTGTGCAGCTAGAATGCTAACGAAGTGATGTCGTGAATGCGCTCATTCTAGTTGTGATGGATGTCTTGTTTGGCTTTCAAGATGAAATTGGATTTCTCTCAATTGTGCACGATTGGTCATGGTTGCTTCTCTAGGCATGTTGCTTGGTTAAATTCATTGTATGCCAGTGCCCGCAGCCAAGGCTGGCTGTAGCAAGAACAAAATTGTAATGGAGTTGTATGTAAATTTTAATACATGTATTTGGGCTGATGGCTATAAGACCTTGTATGGCTTGCTAAATCCTTGAAAGGAAAGGTCTGGTATGTGCTTGTGGATGGGGGGTTTGGTATTAACCCCAAGACCAAGTTTAAAAGGGGGATTGTTGGGTTAAACTAGCTCTTGGGTTAGAGTTAGTGGATTAACCATAAGTGGTTTTGAACCCATGGTTTTGCATGTATGGAAGTCTATATAATGGCTTGGTGACTCCAATGTATGTGTGGCTAGTTGAAGCCTCCAGGCTTAGCCCAGTTGGGCCTGAGGGTTGATATGAAGATCTTCATTGTTGGTTTTTCCCCAGTTTGGGGTTTTTCTAGGGTAAATCACTGTGTTGTGATTGTGTTCATGTTACATGTTTGATTTATGTTTTTGTTTTTATTCTTCATCTAGTTCCTAATAAATGGAACCCTCATATCATGTGATCGAGATACAATTGCTATGCTCATTACCTTTCATGTAGGGGTTTTGGTCATCATGATTGATCCAACATGGATCATGATTGCATACAAGAAATAAAAAGTTACAAATGAAAATTAAGCAGTTATGATTCAGGAGAGGTCTCATTTTGGAAGCCAAGGCCATAGTACAAGTGTATATGAACAACAACTATGAGGTTATGCTACAAGAAAACCATGCAGGTTCATGTAGGAAATCAAGCATTACAATGGTACAAGTGCATATGAACAACAATCAACAATAAACAAGAAGTAGTGAAGGAAGCAAAGCACAGTTGTATTTTTACCTTTTCATACCATTGATCATCCATTCTAGCAATAGGCTATAATAGTGAAGGAATATACTTGCACAGGGGTGTTTTAATGAAGATATTCAACATAAAAACCATCATAAATCATGGTGCTTCAAGGGAACAGAGCATAGTCATGAATAAGATCAGTACTGGATTAAAGGCTACAGGTTTGTCTTCATGTTATCTATGAATTTGAAAAAATAAATCTACAATGGGTGACAACATGACTATAGCCATGAAATGGATTACAGTGAGATAAATAATATAAATGGTTGTTGCCACTATCTCATTTTCTCTTTGGATAGTCATTAATAAGTCCTAACAAGTGAATATAAAAGGGAGAGGTGTCAATAATATACCTTCATTTGACAAGTCCTATACTTTTGGTGATCTCATTGAACCAATAAGGCATTGCTTAGAAATCATTTCATATCTTTTTTACAAAATCGAAAGGAGGACTTATGTATCCAATTGTAAGAAGAGAGCAATGTCCAAGGGAGGGGTAATACCATCATCTCAGGTACCACTGCTGCAAGATGATAAATGACAATCCTTGTGTTTGTATGCATGGAGGTCCTAAAGAATACTTTGGGTAAGGTCCATTCATGGCATCTTTTGGTGAAAGGTTTCCCAAGCATAAGCAAAGATCTAGTGTTCCATCAGGATATGTTGGAACAATTATACACCAATCCCTCCCCTAGGGTGTTTCCTCACATCAAAACCAATCCCTTCTTCCTATCATTTGTTGACAAGGGCAATTAATTAAAATGCTTAAATGGGATTATAGGCGGATATGTTATGTATAAGGATTTGATAAGTAGTATTGGGTTAGAATACATATTGATGAGATTGCAATGCAATGTTATCAAGGATTGTATATGTTGTGTTAAATATGTCATAAACCCTTGAATACTTATGAATTTGACTCCCACAATGGATATATGGCACTAATCTAAGTTGTACGATTCAATATTTGTTCATCTTTACCTAGAGCTTGCTAAAAATTGCAAATCAATGACCTATTTTATCTTGGGATTGTGTTGTAGTTATCTCATTCTCCAAATAGTTGATAATGTTGATGAATAGCCAATTCTATTCAATATTATCCTATTATGTTGAGCTATTAAATGAGATTATCTGTTATAGTTAATGTTGTTTATGATATTGGTGCAGAGGTTGTAAACACATTAAGGGATCACCCTCCTGGGTCTTGCAGAGCCCGAAGTGTAGGAGGATTTTTTAAAGTCCTTCTCAATTGGTCCAGGTCCTTTGAGCTACCCTTGATTGGGATTGGAAATTCCATAGGTAGATTAGAAAACCAACCTGGTTACATTCTAAAACAAAACCAACACTTCCCTAAACCCTTAACCCTTAAACCTTAAACCCTTAAACCATCTACCCTCTACCCTTAACCCCCCTCCCTCTATCTCTCTTCCACTCCCTCCCTCTCTCTCTCTCAAGTCTCTCCATCCTACCCACTCTCCCTCTCTTAGGTCTCTCTCAACACTTAAACCTTCCTTCCTTTATCTCTCTCTCTCAAGTCTCTCCCTCTTAGCACCACTCCCTCTCTCAGGTCTCTCTCACTCACTCACTCAATCACTCTATCTCAGATCTCTCCCTCCTACCCCTTCTCTCTCTCTTAGGTATTTCTCTCAGTCACTCACTCCCTCTATCTCTCTCCCCTCCACCCTTAACCCTAAACCGTTAAACCATCTACCCTCTACCCTAACCCTCCCTCCCTCTATCTCTCTCCCACTCCCTCCCTCTCTCTCTCTGCAAGTACCTCTCATCCTACCTCTCCTCTCTTATAGGTACTTCCCACCACTCACCCTATATCCTCTCCTTAAACCATAAAACCTAAACTCCTCCACCCTCTACCCTTAACCTCTACCTTCCTCTTACTCTCTCTCAAGTCTCTTCCTCCTAGCACCACTCCCTCTCTAAGGTATCTCTCTCACTCACTCACTCTATCTCAAGTCTCTCCCTCCTACCCCTTCTCCCTCTCTTAGGTGTTTCTCTCACTCACTCCATCACTCCCTCTATCTCTCTCCCTCCACCCTTAAACCATCTACCCTCTACCCTCAACCCTCCCTCCTCCCCCATCTCTCTCCCACTCCCCTCCCTCTCCCCTCAAATATCTTCACATCCTACCCTCCCTCCTTAGGGTCTCTCTTTCTCACTCACCAATTCCCTCTATCTCCCCTTAACCCTAAACCCTAAAACCTTAAACCTTAACCCTTAAAACCTCTACCCTCTACCTCCTCCTTAACCCCCTACATACCTCTTATCTCTCCCTCCCTCTCTCTCTCTCTCAAGTATCTTCAATATCCCACCCCCTCTCCCTCTCTTAGGTCTTTCTATCACTCACTCACTCCCTCTATCTCTCTCCCCTTAACCCTAAACCCTAAACCCTAAACCCTTAATCCTTAAACCCTCTACCCTCTACCCTTAACCCTCTATGTACTCTATCTCTCTCCCACTCCCTACATCTCTCTCTCAATGAATCCCTCTATCTCCGTCCCCTCTACCCATAACCATAAACCCTTAACCCTTAAACCCAAAACCCTTAAACCCTCTACACACTACCCTCTACCCTCTCTCTCTCTCAAGTCTCTCCCTCCTACCCCATCTCCCTCTCTCAGGTTTCTGTTGATCGTTGTTTTCTACACAACAACAACACATACAAGATGCAATATCCTACCTCTCTTAAAAGGTAAATCTCTATCAGCAAGCCTCAAGAGATAACCTCCAAGTATTCATGTCAGGTCTTGACAATGCATAAACAACTCAGTGATAAATGTGAAATTGTTGGTAACCACAATGGGACCTTACTACAAGCAAGCTATTGAATCGATTTTAACATATTTAATAGGCTGGTGATACTTCAATCCTAGATTTAACCTGATAATCAAATAAATAGCAAAAGAGTGAGGGTTTAAGAGAGATTTCTAAATCTAATATTACTCCTAAGATTAACAATGAGAGTAACCAATACCCAAAATGGACCAATCCTTCGAAACTAATTTCTACTTGGCCCAGATAAATCTGCTACCTTACAGAAAACAATGCAATCTTCTAAGGCTCTTAAGATTTTCAAACCATGAACATGCATTAAAATAACCCTATTGCAGCTGAAATGAACAACATTCACAATTGAACTAAGCACAAGGAATATAAAGTCCAGGCTAACTTTGCAAAGCAACTAACAATCAGTTGGTTGCGAAAAGTATGGACTGAAGGATTGCTACAACATTTAAGTATCAGATCACAAATATTATCAAATCGAATCTATCTAGATATTTACCAAGTCAAAGCAATTTTAAAGATGGAATGGATAAAACCATGCAAAACAAGAGAACACAAATATGGCACCAAATCACAATGTCACTATTTGCATTCGAAATGTTTACTATAGCAACAATTTTAGCTTTCTATTACAATACTTGCTTGAGGGTCACTACCTACTAATTTACCCTACTCCTATATTCTAATTACAAGTTCGAATTGTTTCTAGCTGTCTAATTCTTCTAACTTTTTCTAACCCTTTACAAAGAGGCCAAATGCCCAATAAATAGAACTCCAGAGAAATCCGTCGGCCAAGCAAGGGTTTTGTAGCAATAACTCTGCGCAACCACCTAGCCAAGAAGATCGTCGAAATAGGTCAAACAGACAATAAATGTGCATCTCGTCGACGTCAGCTCTGGATCTGTGATGCAGCCTGGTCGTCACGCAGGAAGATAATGGGGAAGCACAAATCTCACCGTCGCCCATCGTCAGCCCTTTTCCCTATTGTCCTTATGCCGATCCAACTCTTCATGTAGCCTCAAGAATGCCAGATATAGGTCATCCATAGGTGGTACTGGTAGAACCCTGAGTCACCTCTCTATAGACACAGTCTCCTCCCTTGAGTGTTTGACTGACCTACCCTAGTCTGCTTTGTGTGTCACATGTTTATCAATAACTACGAGGTAGGTGGCTGCATCATCCAGTTGGTGCTCGGAGACAGATCCATCATCAAGTGGTGCATAGACATCACGCCACCATTATTTCAACTATTAAAAATTCAAGTACCTGGGCACGATTTTCCTTCATCTTGTCATAATTTTGAAAAAATCAATGGAGCTATCATAGATGCCAGCTAGGGTGTCATCAATGCTCTTTCTCTATTTGTAAACTTTCCTCAACACTTTCTGTCGGATTTGCAACATTTCAAGCCATTCCCATGGCTTAGCAGCTCTAGAGGATGGAAGAATTCCATCACTCACCAACTTGGCCCGGGTGTATTCCATTAGGGTCCTAGTTTTTCGTAGCAGGAGGTCGGTGTCCTCTTTATCCTATGCCATTACCTATTTCAACCATTCAGTGGTCATGACAGCCTCCTTACCGACTGAAAAAATCTCCTTGATAGCTTCATCATCCTTAATTTGTAATCCTTTCAACCAATTCATAGTAGCAAGCGTGGAAGCCTTCATCTTTACGAGCTCAGTTATGGTCTCCTGAGGCAAAGTATTGGTGGTAGAGGAAGAGGGATTGATGGACTGTAGTGGCTTCATTAACTCCTCCAAGAACTTCTTGAGATTCTCATTTTCTCTCTTCAGTTCCTACTTGGTTTTTACTTCCCTTCTCAACCTGTCCATAACGACCGCACTGGAGCCCTTGTAATCCTCAATGTCTTGCTCAACCGATGTAGGCCCAAGATTGAAAGTCTGTATATTGTAATCATTTCAAGCCACATCGTCTCTGTTTTTGTCTGAAGCAGGGGTAGCAACATGAACAACCTTATTATGTGCCTCATCCCTTTCAACTCTCGAGATCACTCTAGCTTTCTTTTTACCGTTGTCCTTTCCAACTTTGGCTAGTAGGGCATCCCAATTCAGTGGACTATCTTCCACAATCACCTACTTTCTTTTTATTTCCTTGTCAAGCCATACAAGGACAGCAGATTCCAATTGTGCCTCAGCCTGCTTCTATACATCTTGTTGACTTTTAGGTACCTCCTCATTCAAATTCTGCTCATCAGGATTTTTTTCCACCTTTCTTTCTTCTTCTTTAACATGTTCCTCCTCATGCCCAGGTGATGGAATCATTTCTACCTCTACCTCCCTTGGAGGAGATTCAACTGTTTTAGTTTTGATCGGAGAGTCTGCATGTGCAACCATAGGGGACTACATTATCTTTTCAATTTCTACCTCTGCATTGTGGAGTTCCCCTTCACGAAATTCTTCCTCTCCAGTATCTGGATCCTCATCAACCTCCTTTGTCCCTCCTGGTTCACTTTGGGTCCCATGAGTAGGAGGGACAGCGTCATGTTATTCCTCATGAGAAAACATCGGCGGTAGGTCCACTTCAGACACGCTGTCCTTAGGAGAAGGAGTCCTAGACTTCCTCGCATACACTTTCGCCTTCTCCTTTGAACTTTCAACATCTATCACAGGTGGGACAACTTTTTTACCAACCTTGGAGCTAGCCTTCTCTGACAACTTTATAATTCTTCTTCTCTTTAGCAAAGGCGCATCGGCCTCAGGACTTTGCTCTTCAACCTCCTTATGCTCTGATACTTCAATCCTTGTCCTTCTCTTGGCCTTCAGTCTCCTTTGTTTTATGGTTCCCTAGGTCTCTTCTTGTTGAACACCTTTTGTTTTTATCTTGGATGGGGAATCCAACTTACCTTTTCCCTTAGGATCTTGTTTGGCTGATTCCTCAGAAGTAGAATGGGAATCCAAATCTCCCATCAGGTTGTGAGTGCACTATACACCCTTACTCTCCTACTCCCACAAAGTGTGCCTGAGCCACATCTTGGTAAACTTGAGAACTAGATCCATCAGTTGTTTAAATTTTGTTTGCTCTTCTTCCAACCAATCCACATCAGCAATCGGCCTATCCTTCACTGCTTCATAGGCATGATCTTGGATCAAGTTCCCATCATCCTCCAATTGATCAGGGATTACCCTCACATTGTACAATCAAACTACATCAACTGGGAGCCAAGAGAATTTCTTCTCCCGGACCTCATATTCATCACTGCAGTTGGCCCAATAGTCCTCTAAGTTTACCTTATGGCAATATTCCCTGCTGGCCCTCTTTTGAGCCTCCCCCGTGATATCAAATCTAGAACTTTGGGAGTGGAGAGATAGGCCAAGAGTACCCAATTCTTCCTCTGAGGCTTGGGCAGAACCAATGGAAAGACATACCTCCCCAATGCCAATCATTAATGGGAACTCTCCACCAAATCCATTCTTATGCTTATCCTTCTTGACAATTGCATCAAAATCACAAATCTGCCTTGTTACTTCCAGTAATATAATGTGATCAGTGGGGTACCTTGGAAGTCTGTATGGGGCCTTTTGATAGCCATCAATCTGAATGTAGGAGAAGGTTGGAAATTGAATAAACCAAGCTCCACATTTCTTGATAAGTTCCTTGGCTTGATTTGAAATCATGACATGCTCTGCTTCCTAAAGCATTCTGGTGATATGCATGGTGAATGCATCATTTGGCCTCCTATAATTTGAACCTCGCCAATGCAACTAAGGGAAAACTTCATAGATAATATCTTGTCCAAAGGTGCCTCTTGCATCCAATCCTCTATAGGGGTGAAACCTAGCAAGTGCATAGACCAAATATGAGGTCATTGTAAAGGTCTTCATCTGTAACACCTCAGACAACTGCTTGTGAATAACTTGGCTGATGACCCCTGCCCAATGGTAGTCAATTTTCTCTCATTCCATCCTTACAATTGCATGGCACATCTAGTTCTCAAATGTACTAGCACTCCTCAATCCGACCACCCTGCTAAGAAACGTGATGGCATCGTAATACTCCTTCTTGAATTTGGCCCTGAATAGCTATTTGGGTAGTTTGGAATAATGGGACTTAGGCTTCTCTAGCCAGGAGTTGATTAGCTATTGTGAATTCACAACCTGGTCATCGTAAAACTCCTAAGCAGCTTGAATGGTGAATCCCACCACATGAGATCGTTCTGGCATATTGAAGGTCTGGGCAATGGAGACCGAGTTGAGATTTACAATAATCCTCCCTTGAGGACCTATTATCCTTTGTGTGTCCTGATCATAGTGCCTGGTGCACTCAAGGACCAGCTCATAGAATTGCACTACTGAAGGGAAACCGACCACATGGGATAGACCTAACTCTTTCATTCTTCTAGTCACCAAAGGAGAATCCTCAGCTGACATCCTTGCCTTAAATTCCTCATAGTCCCAGAGGCCAACATTGGTATCAGTGACTTCTGACCAAACATAAGTGATTTTACTCTCCAGACCTTGCTCTTAATGTCCAACTTGATCCTTTCCGCATCAGACAATGAGGAACCAACTGCAGCCTTGCTTGATTCGGCCTACATTCAACATGAAAACACAATAAGAATCCCAGGAAAGCAGAGTTAATCCATCAAAACACCATTATAATGCAACTTAGATAAACAAGGTGTTATTAAAATTCATATAAAATGTCTACAACAAATTTTGGGTTTCAGGGCCACCCGCAGAATCTGGGCCAGAGAGGAATTTCAGAAAATTCCATTATGCTCGGATTCCAATAGAGTAACCAAGAAACACCTACTTAATCACTAGATTCAATCATTTTCATTAGTAGACCATGTGAGCGATCCAAATACAACGTGAATAAACTAGCAAATGTACCACAATTTACGAACAAGACCAATTGTTTCATGTTCCTTTGTATTCACCAATATTTCAGGAAATTCGTGAGGGATGGATTTCTGCAGAAAACAAGCCAAATGGGATTTGGGCAATCCAGGAGACAGTGAACTTTAGAGAAATGCGGACCTAGAGGACATCCGCAGGGAGCACAAAGTTATGAACCACAGAAGAATCTAGAGTGAGAGCTTCGACACAAGTTAGAGTCTCGCGAAGAAGTCTTAACGAAAGACGGATGTTACATCGAAAGGTCATCAGAAAAGAGGGTCTCGCCAAGACACGGTAGCTTCAATGTGAGGTCCTGGTGAAGGGAAACATAGCATTCAAATCAGGATGAGCTAGGGGTGGTCAGTGTAAGGTCTCAGCGAAGGTTACAGGCCTCACCAACCTACGGGCCCTAGCAAACACCTCGGCCAGACTAGTAGTTTATCGATAGGAGGTCCCAATGAGGTGACAGTGCTATGTCGATTAAGGGTCAGTTTACATTCGGCAAAGGTCCCAATGAAAAGGTCTGAGCTCACAAAGAACAAAAGGCTTTGCCACAATGTCCTGGTGAACTATGAAAGTCACAGCAAAGGCAAGGCATCGGTAGGAGCTCAGAATCTCATGGAGAGGTCTGAGCGAAAGATGGTTGTCTCCCCGACAGACAAACTACGACAAAGGCAATGGTGCTCGGTGAAAGGTCTCTCCGAAGGAAAAAGTTACAGTGACAGAACGAGGATCGGCAAGGCCTTTGGGAGTTGCTATGAAATCTTAGCAACTTAGTTTACCTTGCTGATAGGAAGACTTCGGCGAAAGCGTGACTTTGTTTGGGTGACTAGATACAAACCCAAGAAGGCTTCTTCGGTGAAACGCAGGGCGATTAGCATGAGGTATCACCGAAGGACAGAGGGTTACGGCGAACCGACAGAGCAAATGAAGACTGTTTCAGCAAACCCCTAGGTGATCGATATGATGTCTCAACGAAAGACAAATGGTTATAGCGAAGGGAATCCAGAAGAGATGGACAGTCCCAAACTATGACACTAAGACACAATTTCACCCAGATAGGAAATCAACTACGGATTTCGACAAGACTAAACCAGGGCAAACTAGGGATGGGATCTTCATGAATTCCTTGTACTCCTGGTCAATCCTAAGATGAAATCTTCTAACAAGGCATTGCCCTAGGTTCAAACCCCATTCACCCACCATTAGCACACAGGCTAGCCCAGAATTTAGTTGTTTCAGCAGTTAAGTCACCGCTAGGGTTTACGAATTACTCTCAGGCAAGATGCATCAGAACGTAGATGGACACGTGAGCTCAAAACTCATCCGGGAGACAACAAGGATGCAACAGTAAACAACCCTAGCACGAAACACATAGGAAACCAAAGCCAACAAGCCACCACAAAACCAACATGCCACTCATCATCAATTCAAAAATAGAGCAACCAGGCTCATACCATTATAAAGCGTAAATTGGTCGTAGCAACGACAAACATGAAGCTCAAGGATGTCCACAATGAACATAGGTGAGGACACACCAGAAACCACCACCAAATCAAACAAAGTAAGCCCAAATAGTTCAAAATGAAGTCAATCAATCACAGGAAAGCACTTCTTAGCTCAAATGATGACAAATAGTGAACCTAATGGTGCAAAAGATCTCAGAAATCAAGTAGGATCTAGCCTTCAAAGCACATACGAAGCCATTAATGCACCTGACAAGACAGACAAGAAACCTGGGAAAACAACATTAGGATGGAATTTGGGAGAATCTGGTCAAAATCTGCAAAGAACCAAAATTCCCGAACAACAAGATGTAGCCGGAGTTCAAGCATGATCTAGGAAAATCTATCCAGGGCGAAAAATCTCGAATCAAGGAAAAAGCCCAAAATTCAATCGGAACTCAAGATTTTTAATGAATATCCTAGGGAAAACACTTAGGCAACAAAAATAAACATTCAAGCACCATGCCCAAGTAAGACAAAACCTCAAAAGAAAGGGCTAGAAAATCAAAAGTGAAGCAAAGAGGGTCACTGCTAGCGAGGGCGTGTGTCGCGGCAGCGCCTGTGATCTCTCTCCCTCCTCTCTGTATCTCTCCCTCTACCCTTAACCTAAACCTTAAACCATTAACCCTTAAACTCTAAGTCAGCAAACCCTCTGCCCTCATCTCTCTCCTAGTGCTCCTCCTCCTCTCTCTCTCTCAAGACTCTCCCTCCTACCCCCTCTCCCTCTCTCAGGTATCTCTCTCTCTCACCCCCTCTATTTGATGGAACTTTATATTTTTTCTCCTTATGTTCCATTCCTACCCTACCTGGTGTTACTGGTCTTTCATGGTGTCAGAATTTTCCTTGGGTTGGTGGTTTTAGCTTTATTTTCATATAAAACCCTAGTGTTTATTTTATGCCTTGTTTGGGATCTATTTCGATGTTACTTTTTGAGGGGTTTTAAAATGACTTATGTCCTATCATTCCATCTAGGTTGAGTCCCTTTGTTTTAATATTTTATTTCCTCTGCAGGGTTTTATTTTCCTAAGTCATGGTTGGCACCATGTTTCATCATTTAAAAACAACTTATGTCGTTGTTTACCATCTCCCTAGTGATGTCCCTTTGTCCTTTTAATGAATTTTTTGTTTTTCAAAAGGATGAAGTTCACGCAATGTTGATCAACTATCGTTTGATCTCAACCACTCCTCGCCATCCTGCAATGACCCCACCACACCGCTTTGGTTGATCATGATATCATGAGCGGGCGCCACGTATCCTATCTGGTGAGGCCGAAGGTGATAAGTTTGGTTGATCGTCGATCAATTGCCACCAGATCTTAATGGTTTCCCACCATCGCATGATCAAAAGTTGCAAGGTTTTTTCTGATTGTGATATCACGGGCGGGCGCCATGTGTCTCATCTAATGAAGCCAAAGGAATGAAGGAAATACTGTGGTAAATTAATCTGGCCTTAATACATTAAAAGGTGGGTTACTAAAGTGTTCTTGAGGTGCACATGTCTTAAATTAGTGGATATGTTATAATCTTGATGAAAAAGCTGCTTGACGGTTAATAATAAGACTGGCGACTGTGTTTAAGGAACAAGATCACGAATGCTCAAGATCTACGATTGCCCGCCATCGTGTGATCAAAATTTGCAAGATCTTTACTGATTGCAATATCATGGGAGACTATCATGTGGACTTCCTTGGAAACGTATGGTATGGTGGGCTCCTTATTGCCACATTGGCAATTGTGTTAGCTTGTTTTGAAGAAGGTCGTTCGATGATTTGATCTAACTGAAGGATCGATGGCTAAAATTTAAATCTACATCAAATATGGTTGGATTCATTCCTGCAGCATGCGAGTGAGCTTTAATGGTAGATGAGACATTTGTTGGCATGATTTGATCGAGATAAAATCAATTCTCCTTTTTTATTTGTATCACAAAGCATTCAAGTATTTTGCAGAGTAGTTTCAGAGCTGAAAGAAAAGTTGTGAATTTCTACAGCTAGAATTTGGGACTTCTGCAAACAAAGCTGTGAGTTAATTTTTGTGCTTCCTGGTCATTCTGCACTTGAAATTGGGAAAAGATTTGTTGTGCTTCTCATTGAGCTTGTTGATAAACGTGTTAGGGCTATAGTTTAATTATAGTTGTAAGAAATTGAAGTTTTTTTTTCTATTTTCTCCTATCTTTGGTTAGTCCTAGTTATTCAAAGTGTGAAATTGTAAAAAGACCCTAGTTTGTCCAAGATGGCACTGCCAAAGCAACATTCTGGCCAAGTTGACTATTTAAGAAGAAACCTATATGATGATTTCCTAGATCAATTTCCCTGGTCAACGAATGATAAGAAGAAGGGATTGGTTCTAATCTGAGGGAAAATCCTAGGGGAAGGGTTAGTATATAATTTCTCTAACATTTCCGATGCTAGGGTTCCTCTCAAAGGCTTGGAAATGTTTATATTATGGTATGGATAGATGAATTTTCCTCACCCCTTTTCAAACAGGTGGATGTATGATTTGGGAAAGCTTCTAGTCCCAAACTTGTTCCCTAACATAGACTTACTTAGGGCAGTGGCTGCAAGATATGACCCTGTCACATGGGTAATCAAGTATAATGATGGAAAGGTTTTGTTGAGCATTAATAAAGAAGAGGTCCAACAGATTTTTGAATTGAGTGAACCAAGTGAAGACTTGGTTCCTATCAATCTTGAGGAAATGAAGTAGGAATATGCAAAGTTTAAGTCTCTTTTTAGAGATAAGTTGCTTCCACCTCATTTGGCTAGGGCAGGAGGTTCAGAATTTCATATCAGCCCTAGTGACCAAGAGCCTTTTAGATTAAACTATTTTGCAAATCATTTCTTGGCCACTTCTATTCATTGTGTCATATTTTTTGTTTCAGTCCTAGTGTGGTGATGCCTATTGCATACATGTTCATGGGGGTGCAAATACAACACCCTAACTTCTCTGTGACATATGCCTTCGCTTCTTTCTTGGTTGAGAGGATACATGAAGGGTTGTCAAAGTTGCAAAAAAATGATACCGGCACTCAATTCTTCTGGTATTCTATATTGATGCATATGTTCTTGTTCAAGAATGTTGAATTTTTCTCTGAAAAGATGGAATTAAGGCAATCGGTTGATGGAGAAACATTGCCAGTACAATTATGGGTTGCAGATTTATTTTGAAATAAGGAAAGCACTAGTTATTTGCAATTTGATAATTTCTTTGCTTCTAAATTGAGGGCTAGACTGATGGTGAATGTACCCAGGATATCTGAGGAATTGCATGATTTCCTCAGGCCAAAAGGAAGAAAGTCAAAATTGAAAGTTTTCCATAACTAGGGTGACATTATCCCATACCCAGTCAGCACTGTTTTGAGAGTATACAGTTTTCAAGGAACCCCCATATACTACCATAAAATGTGCCACCAAGAGTGGGGTTTGCAGAATTTATGGAAAATAGGTTGTATCCATGAGGACAACCTCATAGGGAGGGGTAGGGTGTTGCCACAATAGTGGTTTACAATTTCTGGGAGATCCTTATTTTTGCTGAAATCACATATTTTTAGAAAATCTAATGATTTAAGCCTTGAAATATTCCATTTAAAGGATTCCAATTGAAGAGGATTTGATCAAACCACCTTAGACTAAGCCCCCTTGGAAAGAAGCTCGCTAGTTTTAAACCATAATTATAATGGAGTCTCCTTCACACCTATCAAAATGTTGATAAAAAACCACTTTTGATTTACCATTTGGGGGATCAAATGAATTCATTTAAAGTTTTTTTTTTAAATATGTATTCCTTATTATAAGCTTCCAAAAAAGTATAATTTTAATAAAATTTAATTTGATTATTATATTTATTTTTTATTTCTTGTGAATGTAGGTTTTTCACCGAAAATCAAGCTCTTTGTTTGCACATGTGGAAAAATAGCAGATTATAAAAAAATTAAAAATATGGAGTGCACCAAATATTGAAGTCCTTGATTCAACAAAAAAAGAAAAATTGAATTTCAATACATACAAAAACAATTGTCGTTATCATGGGGATTAGCTATGTCTAAGTGTAATTGGACGACTTTGAAACTTGATTAAAGAAAAAATATTCAATAAATAACTATCTAACCAAGTGGAAGCACTAGATATCAAGGTTACAAATCTAAGTTCAAAATAATTAGAATTTTATCCTTCATGGAAAAAAGTTATGTGTTATCACGATTGGTATCTTTTTAAAAGAAATGATGTTTTTCTGAAAAAAACTAGTTTTCAAGGGAGATGGAAAAAGTGCAATATGATTCAAAAATTTTGAAAAAAATATATTTAGAATCTACAAACAAAATGTCTGAAACTCTAGTTTGCATCATCTTCAAATTCCTCATGGTTTATTCCTTTATAGGTGCCCGAAAGTGAAGATTTAGTTAAAAAAAATCATTTAGGTGTCAATATGGCCCAAAATTATGAAAGCCACTATTATTGTGGGATCACTTTCAGTAAGGGAACATTTGATTATACAATGGTGTCTAGTTTTCCTTTTCAAAAGGAGGCTAGGTGCATTTTGGAAAATTCTTTGAAGATTACCATTTGAGGTGTGGTCCAAAGCAACAACATGATCCTGAGGGTTTCTTTCCTTTTCAGACAAAGAATAAAGGCTAGAAAATTTGTGCATGAGTTCAAATTTCTTGAGGATTTGATCATAAATGAATTTGATCTAAATAGGTAGGAGTTGAACAAGGAGAAATGGATAGCTTATGATAAGCTATTAGATATTGTGCATAAGATGGATCTGAAGTATAATCCATTGTTGGAGTTCAATCCATACCATAAAAAGATTGAATTTCTAATGGAGAACTTAAGGAAATTATGGGCACATTGAGGACCAAAAAGATAAATTTAGAATGCAGGTGTCACGAAATGAGGGAATTGCAGGGGACAAATTGAAAACAAGACCAACATGCGACCTACAAAAAGGTGGCCTATTTACAGGAGGAAAAAGGATGATAGCAGTGATGAAGAGGAAGTGGACAGAAAAGGAAAGAAAATAATGAAGTTTCCTTCACAACCAGGTCCAAAATTCATAGTGCCTGAGGCAATTAAAATCATTGGTTTAGAATCATCACCAGAAGACAGTCCCTCATCACCACCATCCAGAGGCCAAGCCTAAAAGACAAAAGAATTGATCAACCACGGGGAGGATCGATGGATAGGAAATTATTATTCTTGTCCGGGACATGTAGGTTGAGTATGCAGCCTTCCCCTCCTAGGCAGCTGAATTGGTTCTATCGGTGTTAGATATGAAAGAAAAAGTGTACAAGATGCAGAATGGGAAGCATGTAAGGGAGTTTTCTAGATGAAATACATTTGTAAGAAACTCTGTGTTAAGCGCAGTTGGTATGGAGGGATGAAATTTGAAGAATATCCAAGAGAATGGAAGGAAGAGAAGAGAACTAAGGCCTGACAGGTCAGACCAGGATAATGATGAGGAGGTAAAAGTTGAATTAATGGAGGAATTTAAGAACATCACTCCTGAAGAGAGAAGAAGACTGGTGAGTTAGGCTAGTGTGTTGATTCTTCCTAAATGGGACATTGTAGATGCTATAGCATTTAATGCTATTTTAAAGTCCAAGCATCCTTTGCAAGACTCTGAAGAATAAGTCAAGGCAACATTGCAAGATTCTGCCTTCAATGAGCAATATGAAACTTTGGAAATTTGGGCATTGGCCCCTCAAGGAAGAAAGCCAAATGTTACAGATATTAATCCAAATTTTAGAGGAGGATTAATAATAAAGAGAGCTTCAGAGACCTCAACCACTGAGGCCACTAATTTGGCTTTGAATGTGGCCAAATTGGCCCAAAAGACTATTGAAAGGGAGGAGGTTGAAAAGAAGATCCTAATGGAAGTATAACCTTTTGATTGAGGGAATACAACAAGATGCAATAGAGGAATGTTGAGTTACAGATTGAGGAGGAAAGGTTTAGGTATAAACAAATTGGGGAGACATCAAGTGCTCCAGGGACTAGTACATTACCTTCCACAGCAGGGTCAGTGCCTCTTGCTTCTCCAATTGTTTCCACACCAGGGTCTCCCAGTCAGAATCTTTCTCTCACCCCTCCTTTAGAACAAATTGATGAAGAAACAGAGTGCTATGTTGATCCTACAAAGAAGCAGCTCTTGCAAAGAATTGATGAATTGCAGACATCATTGAAGGTAAGAGAGGAGGGATCTCTTTCAAAGCAAAAGGAGATTGTTACTACTATCTTGAGGCATTTAAATGAAAAGTTTGATAGTAAATTTCTATCTATACATTCTTTATATTCTTTGCTATTAGATGCAATAAATAATATTGATAGGGATCAGGAAGTAGTGATACCATTGATTGAAAATTGGATTCCTAGGGCCAGCGATTTGGATGTCATGTATAAGGCTTCAAGGTTTGATATAAATAATAGGCCCCAATCATTAAAGCCTATTCATGTGTTAGTAAAATTATTGCAAGGTTTGCAGACCTTACCAAATGACTTGAGTAGGAAGATAAGGGAGCTGGTGAAGAATTTCAATGATTAGGGTAACACATTGTTACCTGATATAATTGATGAGCAAGGGAAAATCAGGTCACTCCAATAGTGGCAGGATCAAACAAGTGAGGTCATCAATAATCAAATTAATTCAATTTGTGATGAGTAGGATTATGATGACTTGTTGGTGAGCTGTATGGATAAAATCATTAGTACCTGCTCATTTTTGGAAGCTTTTGAAAGAGATGCAAATCAGGTAGCAGTAAAACACACACCTTATAATGCCAAGGTGAATGAGGTGATTAATTTTGACTAGTTGACTGATGAAGAATACCAAAAATGGGTAACTAAATATTTGACTGAGGAAGAGTAAAAGGAATGGAATACTAATAGGTGGTAAATCAAATGTTGTGGTTACAATGGTTTCCATTTTTTCTTTGATGGCATTCTCGATGCAGGTTTCTTGTGGTTTTTTATTGTTGCATCAACTTTTCTCAGTTGACATGATAACCAAGAATATTCTCCAAGGTGATGGTTGTTGTAACAATTTTTGGAATATCACCAGGTGTGCCAACTAGCTGGTGACATGTGTACTTTCTGGCCCAATTCTTGTTTGCTCCTTCATTTTCTATAAGAAGGATTTCAAGGCCAGAAGTATGGGTTAGCAAGTTAGATAATTTTTGGTCGAGTCTAGGTGAAGTTGTAGAGTAAATTGTAAAGTCTGATGGTTTTAGAGAGAAATACAATTTAGGTTCTGAGTTATTCTATAATCAATTTTCAATTCATGGGGATTTAATGTTGTATAATAGTACTAGAATTTGAGTTGAAATGATAAATTAAACTCATATCTCTCCACTGTACATGCATATCCGAATTTTGAATAAGATGACTAAGGGTTGTTTCATTCATCTCACTATTATGGTGTGTATAATCCTTATTCTAGCTTTAATTCAAGGAATTAATTAAAATGCTTGAATGAGATTATAGGCATATATGTTTTGTATAAGGATTTGATAAGTAGTATTGGGTGAAAATGCATACTGATGAAATTGTAATGCAATATTCTCAAGGATCTTATATGTTATGTATTATATCTATCATAAACCTTTAGATGCTTATGAATTCGACTCCTGCAATGGATATATGGCACTGATCTAAGTTCTACTTATTTGTGTAGTTCAATAATTGTTTGTCTTTTCCTAGAGCTTGCTACAAATTGCAAATTAATGACTATATTTTACTATGGATTATGTTGTAGTTATCTCATGCTCCACATAGTTGATATTATCAGTGAATAGCCAATTTTATTTGATATTATCCTATTGCATTGAGCTATTCAATGGGATTATCTATTATGTGTTAATGTTGTTTATGATATTAGTGTAGAGGTTGTAAACACATTAAGGGATCACCCTCCCAGGTCTTGTAGAGCCCAAAGTGTAGGAGGAATTTTAAAGTCCTCATCATTTGGTCTAGGTCCTTTGAGCTTCCCTTGATTGGAATTAGCAATCCCATAGGTAGATTAGAAGACCAACCTAGTTATAGTGTAAACCAATAGCCTCTACAGCCCCAACCCCTAAGCCTAAGCCATTAGCCCTTAGGCTCTAAGAAGCCAGCCAAGCCCTCTGCCCTCTATCCTCTGTCTCCCCTCCCTCCCTACCTCCCTCTCTCTCTCAAGTCTCACACTCCTACCCCCTCTCCCTCTCTCAAGTCTCTCTCACTCACTCACTCTTATCTCCCTCCCCTCTACCCTTAACCCTCTACCCTCAATCTCTCTCCCACTCCCTCCATCTCTCTCTCACTAAATCCCTCTATCTCTCTCCCCTCTACCTGTTGGTTGTTTTTACTATAACCAGGTTGGTCTTCTAATTTACCTATGGAATTACCAATTCCAATCAAGGGCAGCTCAAAGGACCTGGACCAACTGACTAGGATTTTAAAGACCTCCTACACTTTGGGCTCTGCAAGACCCAAGAGGGTGATCCCCTAATGCGTTTACAAGCTCTGCACCATTATTGTAAACAACATTAACAACAATAGATAATGTCATTTAATAGCTCAACATAATAGCATAATACTGAATATAATTGGTTGTTCATCAATAATGTCAACTATTTGGAGCATGAGATAACTACACCACATTCCACAGTGTAAAATAGTCATTGATTTTCAATTTGTAGAAAGTGCTCAGTAAAGACAAACAAAATACTGAACCATACAAATTAGTACAACTTACATCAGTGCCATATATCCATTGAGGGAGTCAAATTCATAAACATCTAAGGGTTTATGATAGATTCAACACATAACATATAAGATCCTTGAGAACATTGCTTTACAATTTCATCAACATGTATTGTAACCCAATACTACTTATCAAATCTGTATATAGAACATATCCACTGAAAAATCCCCATTTAAGATGTTTTGTACACTTTGTGATACTAAAATCAAAAGAATAGTTGCTTTATTTCGATCAAACCATGGCAGTAGATGTCATGGCTGCCATTAAAGCTTACTCACGCACTGCATGGACGAATCTAATTGCATTTGATGTAGATTCAAATATTATCCATTGATCCTTCACCTTGGTGAGATCATCGAATGACTACCTTCAAAGAAAATTGACATAGTCTCCATCGTGGAAATAAGGGGCCCACCATACTACTCGTTGCCAAGGAGATCCATGTGGCGCCTGCCCGTGATATCACAATCAATAAAGACCTCACAAATTTTGATCACGCGATGGCAAGAAACCATGGATCTCAACCATCGGCAATCCTATTCGTTCAACACAGTCGCTAGCCTTGTTATTAACCATCTAGCACCTTTCTACCGAGATTATAACATCTTTGTTGATTTAAAACACATCCATCTTATAAAAAATTTAGTAACCCACGAAATAATGTATTAAAGATGCATCAAAGTATTTATCATTCCTTTGGCTT
>VDFB02026320.1:110699409-110810055 GCA_007258455.2 Sequoia sempervirens | reverse complement strand
CTTCCTTGGAAACGTATGGTATGGTGGGCTCCTTATTGCCACATTGGCAATTGTGTTAGCTTGTTTTGAAGAAGGTCGTTCGATGATTTGATCTAACTGAAGGATCGATGGCTAAAATTTAAATCTACATCAAATATGGTTGGATTCATTCCTGCAGCATGCGAGTGAGCTTTAATGGTAGATGAGACATTTGTTGGCATGATTTGATCGAGATAAAATCAATTCTCCTTTTTTATTTGTATCACAAAGCATTCAAGTATTTTGCAGAGTAGTTTCAGAGCTGAAAGAAAAGTTGTGAATTTCTACAGCTAGAATTTGGGACTTCTGCAAACAAAGCTGTGAGTTAATTTTTGTGCTTCCTGGTCATTCTGCACTTGAAATTGGGAAAAGATTTGTTGTGCTTCTCATTGAGCTTGTTGATAAACGTGTTAGGGCTATAGTTTAATTATAGTTGTAAGAAATTGAAGTTTTTTTTTCTATTTTCTCCTATCTTTGGTTAGTCCTAGTTATTCAAAGTGTGAAATTGTAAAAAGACCCTAGTTTGTCCAAGATGGCACTGCCAAAGCAACATTCTGGCCAAGTTGACTATTTAAGAAGAAACCTATATGATGATTTCCTAGATCAATTTCCCTGGTCAACGAATGATAAGAAGAAGGGATTGGTTCTAATCTGAGGGAAAATCCTAGGGGAAGGGTTAGTATATAATTTCTCTAACATTTCCGATGCTAGGGTTCCTCTCAAAGGCTTGGAAATGTTTATATTATGGTATGGATAGATGAATTTTCCTCACCCCTTTTCAAACAGGTGGATGTATGATTTGGGAAAGCTTCTAGTCCCAAACTTGTTCCCTAACATAAACTTACTTAGGGCAGTGGCTGCAAGATATGACCCTGTCACATGGGTAATCAAGTATAATGATGGAAAGGTTTTGTTGAGCATTAATAAAGAAGAGGTCCAACAAATTTTTGAATTGAGTGAACCAAGTGAAGACTTGGTTCCTATCAATCTTGAGGAAATGAAGTAGGAATATGAAAAGTTTAAGTCTCTTTTTAGAGATAAGTTGCTTCCACCTCATTTGGCTAGGGCAGGAGGTTCACAATTTCATATCAGCCCCAGTGACCAAGAGCCTTTTAGATTAAACTATTTTGCAAATCATTTCTTGGCCACTTCTATTCATTGTGTCATATTTTTTGTTTCAGTCCTAGTGTGGTGATGCCTATTGCATACATGTTCATGGGGGTGCAAATACAACACCCTAACTTCTCTGTGACATATGCCTTCGCTTCTTTCTTGGTTGAGAGGATACATGAAGGGTTGTCAAAGTTGCAAAAAAATGATACCGGCACTCAATTCTTCTGGTATTCTATATTGATGCATATGTTCTTGTTCAAGAATGTTGAATTTTTCTCTGAAAAGATGGAATTAAGGCAATCGGTTGATGGAGAAACATTGCCAGTACAATTATGGGTTGCAGATTTATTTTGAAATAAGGAAAGCACTAGTTATTTGCAATTTGATAATTTCTTTGCTTCTAATTGAGGGCTAGACTGATGGTGAATGTACCCAGGATATCTGAGGAATTGCATGATTTCCTCAGGCCAAAAGGAAGAAAGTCAAAATTGAAAGTTTTCCATAACTAGGGTGACATTATCCCATACCCAGTCAGCACTGTTTTGAGAGTATACAGTTTTCAAGGAACCCCCCATATACTACCATACAATGTGCCACCAAGAGTGGGGTTTGCAGAATTTATGTGGAAAATAGGTTGTATCCATGAGGACAACCTCATAGGGAGGGGTAGGGTGTTGCCACAATAGTGGTTTACAATTTCTGGGAGATCCTTATTTTTGCTGAAATCACATATTTTTAGAAAATCTAATGATTTAAGCCTTGAAATATTCCATTTAAAGGATTCTAATTGAAGAGGATTTGATCAAACCACCTTAGACTAAGCCCCCTTGGAAAGAAGCTCGCTAGTTTTAAACCATAATTATAATGGAGTCTCCTTCACACCTATCAAAATGTTGATAAAAAACCACTTTTGATTTACCATTTGGGGGATCAAATGAATTCATTTAAAGTTTTTTTTTGTAAATATGTATTCCTTATTATAAGCTTCCAAAAAAGTATAATTTTAATAAAATTTAATTTGATTATTATATTTATTTTTTATTTCTTGTGAATGTAGGTTTTTCACCAAAAATCAAGCTCTTTGTTTTGCACATGTGGAAAAATAGCAGATTATAAAAAAAAAATTGAAAAATATGAGTGCACCAAATATTGAAGTCCTTGATTCAACAAAAAAAGAAAAACTAAATTTCAATACATACAAAAACAATTATGCGTTTTACAGTTGCGCTATGTCTGAATTGTAATTGGTTTGAGTTTGAAACTTGATTAAAGAAAAAATATTCAATAAATAACTATCTAACCAAGTGGAAGCACTAGATATCAGAGTTACAAATCTAAATTCAAAATAATTAGAATTTTATCCTTCATGGAAAAAAATTTATGCATTATATGGTGAGTGTCACTTTTTAAAAATGATGTTTTCCAAAAAAAACTAGTTTTCAAGGGAGATGGAAAAAGAAGTGCAATCTGATTCCAAAAATTTTGAAAAAAATATATTTAGAATCTACAGACAAAATGTCACGAAACTCTAGTTTGTATCATCTTCAAATTCCTCATGGTTTAGCCGCTATAGGTGCTCGAAAGTGAAGATTTAGTTAAAAAAAATCATTTCAGTGTCCAATATGGCCAAAAATTGTAAACCACTATTGTGGGATCACCCGGTAAGGGAACATTTTTCCCTGATTATACAATGGTGTCTAATTTTTCCTTTTCAAAAGGATGCTAGGTGCATTTTGAGAAATTATTTGATGATTACCATTTGAGGCATGGTCCAAAGTGACAACATGATCCTGAGGGTTTCTTTTCCCTTTTCAAACAAAGAATAAAGGCTGAAAAATTTGTGCATGTGTTCAACTTTCCTAAGGATTTGATCAGAAATGAGTAGGAGTTGAACAAGGAGAAATGGATAGCTTATGATAAGCTATTAGATATTGTGCATAAGATGGCTCTGAAGTATAATCCATTGTTGGACTTCAATCCATACCATAAGAAGATTGAATTTCTAATGCAGAACTTCAAGGAAATTATGGGCACATTGAGGACCAAAAAGATAAATTTAGAACTAAGTCTGGGTGTACAGAAATGAGGTACCAGGCCAATTGAAACAAGGCCAACATACCAACCTACAAAAAGGTGGCCTATTTACAAGAGGAAAAAGGATGATAGCAGTGATGAAGAGGAAGTGGACAGAAAAGGAAAGCAGATAATGAAGTTTCCTTCACAACCAGGTCCAAAATTCAAAGTGTCTAGGGTAATTCAAATCATTGATTTAGAATCATCACCAGAAGACAGTCCCTCATCACCACCATCTGAGCCAAGCCCTAAAAGACAAAGAATTGATCAACCACGGGAGGATCTGATGGATGAAATTATTGTTAATGATTAGGACATGTAGGCTGGTATGCCTTCCCCTCCTAGGCCACCTGAATTGGTTCTATCTGATTTAGATATGAAAGGAAAAAGTGTACAAGATGAAGAATGGGAGCATGTAAGGATTTTCTAGATGAAAATACATTTGTAAAAACTCATGTATTCTTGCAATTGGTACGGAGGATGAAATTTGAAGAATATCAAGAGAAATGTAAGAAGAGAAGAGAACTAAGGCCTGACAGGTTAGACCAGAATAATGATGAGGAGGTAAAAGTTGAATTAATTGAGGAATTTAAGAACATCACTCCTGAAGAGGGAAGAAGACTGGTGAGTCAGGCTGGTGTGTTGATTCTTCCTGAATGGGACATTGCAGATGCTGCAACATTTAATGCTATTTTAAAGTCCAAGAATCCTTTGCAAGACTCTGAAGAATAAGTCAAGGCAACATTGCAAGATTCTACCTTCAGTGAGGAATATGAAACTTTGGAAATTTGGGCATTGGCCCCTCAAGCAACAAAGCCAAATGTTACGGATATTAATCCAAATTTCAGAGGAGGATTAATAATAAAGAGAGCTTCAGAGACTTCAACCACTGAGGCCACTAATTTGATTGTGAATGTGGTCAAATTGGCCCAAAAGACTGCTAAAAGGGAGGAGGCTAAAAAGAAGAGCCTAATGGAGAAGCATAACCTATTGATTGAGGAATATAACAAGATACAATAGAGGAATGTTGACTTGTAGACTGAGGTGGAAATGTTTAGGTATAAACAGATTGGGGAGATATCAAGTGCTCCAGGGACCAATACATTACCTTCCATAGTAAGGTCAGTGCCTCCTACTTCTCCAATTGTTTCCACACCAGGTTCTCCCAGTCAAAATATCTCTCACCCCTCCTTTAGAACAAATTTATGAAGAAACAGAGTGCTTTGTTGATCCTACAAAGAATTTCTTGCAAAGAATTGATGAATTGCAGACACCATTGAAGGTAAGAGAGGAGGGATCTCTTTCAAAGAAAAAGGAGATTGTTACTACTGTCTTGAGGCATTTAAATAAAAAAGGTTGATAGTAAATTTCTATCTATACATTCTTTATATTCTTTGTTGTTAGATGCAATAAAGAATATTGATAGGGATTAGGAAGTAGTGATACCATTGATTAAAAATTGGATCCCTAAGGCTAGTGATTTGGAGTCATGTATAAGGCTTCAAGGTTTGATACAAATAATAGGCCCCAATCATTAAATCCTACTCAAGTGTTGGTTAAATAATTACAAGGTTTTCAGACCCTACCAGATGATTTGAGTAGGAAGATCAAGGAATTGGTGAAGAATTTTAATGATTGGGGTAACACATTGTTACCAGATATAATTGATGAGCAGGGGAAAATCAGGTCACTCCAGTAGTGGTAGGATCAAGCAAGTGAAGTCATCAATGATCAAATTAAATTAATTTGTGATGACTCAGAGTATGACTTGTTGGTGAGCTGTATGGATAAAATCATTAGTACCTGCTCATTTTTGGAAGCTTTTGAAAGAGATGCAAATCAGGTAGCAGTAAAACACACACCTTATAATGCCAAGGTGAATGAGGTGATTAATTTTGACTTGTTGACTGATGAAGAATACTAAAAATGGGTAACTAAATATTTGACTGAGGAAGAGTAAAAGGAATGGAATACTAATAGGTGGTAAATCAGATGATGTGGTTACAATGGTTTCCATTTTTTCTTTGATGGCATTCTCGATGCAGGTTTCTTGTGGTTTTTTATTGTTGCATCAACTTTTCTCAGTTGACATGATGACCAAGAATATTCTCCAAGGTGATGGTTGTTGTAACAATTTTTGGAATATCACCAGGTGTGCCAACTAGCTGGTGACATGTGTACTTTCTGGCCCAATTCTTGTTTGCTCCTTCATTTTCTATAAGAAGGATTTCAAGGCCAGAAGTATGGGTTAGCAAGTTAGATAATTTTTGGTCGAGTCTAGGTGAAGTTGTAGAGTAAATTGTAAAGTCTGATGGTTTTAGAGAGAAATACAATTTAGGTTCTGAGTTATTCTATAATCAATTTTCAATTCATGGGGATTTAATGTTGTATAATAGTACTAGAATTTGAGTTGAAATGATAAATTAAACTCATATCTCTCCACTGTACATGCATATCCGAATTTTGAATAAGATGACTAAGGGTTGTTTCATTCATCTCACTATTATGGTGTGTATAATCCTTATTCTAGCTTTAATTCAAGGAATTAATTAAAATGCTTGAATGAGATTATAGGCATATATGTTTTGTATAAGGATTTGATAAGTAGTATTGGGTGAAAATGCATACTGATGAAATTGTAATGCAATATTCTCAAGGATCTTATATGTTATGTATTATATCTATCATAAACCTTTAGATGCTTATGAATTCGACTCCTGCAATGGATATATGGCACTGATCTAAGTTCTACTTATTTGTGTAGTTCAATAATTGTTTGTCTTTTCCTAGAGCTTGCTACAAATTGCAAATTAATGACTATATTTTACTATGGATTATGTTGTAGTTATCTCATGCTCCACATAGTTGATATTATCAGTGAATAGCCAATTTTATTTGATATTATCCTATTGCATTGAGCTATTCAATGGGATTATCTATTATGTGTTAATGTTGTTTATGATATTAGTGTAGAGGTTGTAAACACATTAAGGGATCACCCTCCCAGGTCTTGTAGAGCCCAAAGTGTAGGAGGAATTTTAAAGTCCTCATCATTTGGTCTAGGTCCTTTGAGCTTCCCTTGATTGGAATTAGCAATCCCATAGGTAGATTAGAAGACCAACCTAGTTATAGTGTAAAAAAAAACCAACAGCCTCTACCTTTAACCCTAAACCCTAAGCCATTAACCCTTAAACTCTAAACCCTTAAACCGTCTACACTCTATCTATCTCCCACTCCCTCCCTACCTCCCTCTCTCTCTCAAGTCTCACACTCCTACCCCCTCTCCCTCTCTCAAGTCTCTCTCACTCACTCACTCTTATCTCCCTCCCCTCTACCCTTAACCCTCTACCCTCAATCTCTCTCCCACTCCCTCCATCTCTCTCTCACTAAATCCCTCTATCTCTCTCCCCTCTACCTGTTGGTTGTTTTTACTATAACCAGGTTGGTCTTCTAATTTACCTATGGAATTACCAATTCCAATCAAGGGCAGCTCAAAGGACCTGGACCAACTGACTAGGATTTTAAAGACCTCCTACACTTTGGGCTCTGCAAGACCCAAGAGGGTGATCCCCTAATGCGTTTACAAGCTCTGCACCATTATTGTAAACAACATTAACAACAATAGATAATGTCATTTAATAGCTCAACATAATAGCATAATACTGAATATAATTGGTTGTTCATCAATAATGTCAACTATTTGGAGCATGAGATAACTACACCACATTCCACAGTGTAAAATAGTCATTGATTTTCAATTTGTAGAAAGTGCTCAGTAAAGACAAACAAAATACTGAACCATACAAATTAGTACAACTTACATCAGTGCCATATATCCATTGAGGGAGTCAAATTCATAAACATCTAAGGGTTTATGATAGATTCAACACATAACATATAAGATCCTTGAGAACATTGCTTTACAATTTCATCAACATGTATTGTAACCCAATACTACTTATCAAATCTGTATATAGAACATATCCACTGAAAAATCCCCATTTAAGATGTTTTGTACACTTTGTGATACTAAAAGCAAAAGAATAGTTGCTTTATTTCGATCAAACCATGGCAGTAGATGTCATGGCTGCCATTAAAGCTTACTCACGCACTGCATGGATGACTCTAATTTCATTTGATGTAGATTCAAATATTAGCCATCGATCCTTCACCTTGGTGAGATCATCGAATGACTACCTTCAAAGAAAATTGACATAGTCTCCATCGTGGAAATAAGGGGCCCACCATACTACTCGTTGCCAAGGAGATCCATGTGGCGCCTACCTGTGATATCACAATCAATAAAGACCTCACAAATTTTGATCACGCGATGGCAAGAAACTATGGATCTCAACCATTGGCAATCCTATTCGTTCAACACAGTCGCCAGCCTTGTTATTAACCATCTAGCACCTTTCTACAGAGATTATAACATCTTTGTTGATTTAAAACACATCCATCTTATAAAAAAATTAGTAACCCACAAAATAATGTATTAAAGATGCATCAAAGTATTTATCATTCCTTTGGCTTCACCGGATGAGACACGTGGTGCTCACCGATGATATTGTGATAAAAAAAGATAGTGTGGTGGGCTCATCGTAGGATGGCAGGGAACGAATGAGATCACATGACAATTGATCTACGACCATGTGAAGTTGTCCCTCTGTAAAATAAAAACATTTATTAGGGGAGAGGGCCCAGTAGTAATGTGGGGTCCAATAGTCACACACTCAATCGTGATGATAATACCCAGTCTTACCACATATTTATACTATATATTGTAAATAAACAGTCCAAATGTAAATAAAGAAAAAACCAAATGTTGATAAAAATTAGACCCATACTTGAACACATGAGAACCTCTAAATTTTATATGAAAAAAACATAAATACATTCATGAAGAAGTGAAATAAGTATTTTTTTGTTTCAAATAAAATATCACAACTCTCCACTATAAGTATATCATTTAAAAAATAAAATGCTCATTTAATAAAATAAGACACTCATTTAAACAAGTATTGTTATCATAGTGAAAAAATATTGTTCTTATGTGTACAACAATTGGGGTAGAAATGTACAAGCATTGGATAATTTTATATTAATAGTTTGTCCTATCACAAATATAAAAGGTGAGAACAATGAATAACATGTATTCTCCCATTAATTGTGAAGGATTTTCAAAAAGTTTTAGTGTTCAACTATTGGTCCATTTTTGTTCAATATAAGTTGTATTTTAAATAATTATGTGTTGTTTTTATAACAACAAATAGATTTTTTGTGTTCAACTATTAGTCCATATGTGTTGAATATAAAAGGTAGAGATATCAAAGATTTATGGTTATCAATAAGTATTTGGTCCACCTAGGTTGTATATTAATTTTAATTTAAATAAAAATATCATATTCTACAAGCAAGAAAAGATATTTTTTTGGTTCAACTATTGGGGGTTCCATGATTAAGTTTTGGTCAAACCTTTAAAAAGTCAAATTTTAGACACATCTCAAAAGATCTTCTGATGTGATGAGTTGCATGATGAATTGCACCTCCAAACCTTAGTTATAGATAAATAAGAGACCAGTCTACATCTCAAAACAAAGTGAAGGTTCTATGATATTCCAATCAATTGCTACATGCTGAGAAAGTTAGCCTGCATGACAACTGGGCCCTCTCCCCTAAAGGAATAAGGGGACATCACTAGGCTGACAACAAACAATGACATAAGTTGTTTTAATGAGGGAACACAAGACCAACAAAAGACTTAGGAAAAATAAATTCAGGAAAAGGAAATAAAATGATTAAACAAAAGGGGGCCCAACCTAGATGAAGCGATGGGGCTTAAGTCATTTTAAAAAATTCCCAAAAATTAATGGACAAATAGATCACATCCAAGGTGTAAGATGAACACTAGGGTTTTACATGAAGATGAAGGAAAAACCCCATCCTTAGGCTTTTCCCAAACACCATAGTTGACCAGAGACACAAGGTAGGATAAAATAGAACATAGAGAACAAAACTTTGAAGTTCCATCACTACCCATAACCCTAAACCCTAAACCATTAACCCTTAACCCTTAAACCCTCTACCCTCTCTCTCTCAACTCTCTCCCTCCTACCCCTCTCCCTCTTAGGTCTATTCCTCTCTCACTTCTCTATTCTCCTACTCCTAAAACCCTAAACCTTAAACCTTAACTCCTTAAACTTAAACTCTTCTAATTTTTATTTCTCCTCCTCACTTCCTCTCCCCTTTTTCTTCTTTCTGTGCCTTTTAATTTTTCTACCCCCCTCCTCCCTCCCTCCCTCTGTATTCTCTCTCTCAATTACCTTATCTCCTCCCCTCTACCCTAACCCTACCTTCTACCTCTACTCCTAACCCTACTCTATCTTCTCTTTCTCCCACCTCTTCCTCTCTCTTCACTGTGGGAATCCCTCTATCTCTCCCTCTACCCATAACCCTAAACTCTTTAACCCCTAAACCCTACTCCTCTCTCTCTCTCTCTCTCTCAAGCCCTCCTCCTACCCCTCTCCCTCTCTCCTCTCAGGTATCTATCTCTCACTCACTTCCCTCTCTATCTCTCTCCTCTCTACCCTTAACCCTAAACCTTAAATCCTTAACCCTTTTAAACCCCCAATTCTCTACCCTCTCTCTCTCTCAAGTCACCCTCCTACCCCCTGTCCCTCTCTTAGGTCTCTCTCTATCTCTCACTCCCTCTATGTGTCTCCCCTCTACCCTTAAACCATAAACACTTAAACCCTCTACCCTCTGCCCTTAACCCTTTCTCCCTCTATCTATCTCCCACTCCCTCCCTCTCTCTCTCTGAAGTCTCTTCATCCTAGCACCACTCCCTCTCTCAGGTTTCTCTCTCTCTCCCCTTCCTCCCCTCTTCCCCTCTCCCTTCCCCCTCCCAAATCTCTCTCTCTCTCTCTCTCTCTCTCTCTCTCTCTCTCTCTCTCCAAAGTCTCTCCACTCTACCCTTAACCCTCTACCCTTAACTCTTAAATCCTTAAATCCACTACCCTCTATCTCTCTCCCACTCCCTCCCTCTCTCTCTCTCTCAAAACTTTGCCTCCTACCCCCTCTCCCTCTCCCAGGTCTCTCTCTCTCACTCACTCCCTCCATCTCTCTCCCCTCTACCTTTAACCATGAACCCTAAACCCTTAACCCTTAAATTATAAACCCTTAAACCCTCTATCTCTCTCCCACTCTCTCCCTCTCTCTCTCTCAAGACTCTCCCTCCTACCCCCTCTCCCTCTCTTAGGTCTATCTCTCTCACTCACTCCCTCTATCTCTATCCACTCTACCTTTAACCCTAAACACTAAACCATTAACCCTTAATCTCTAAACCCTTAAACCCTCTACCCTCTATCTCTCTCCCTCCCTCCCTCCCTCTCTCTCAAGTCACCCTCCTACCCTTCTCCCTCTCTCAAGTCTCTCTCTCTCTCTCTCTCTCTCTCTCTCTCTCTCTCTCTCTCATGCATCTCCCTCCCCTCTGCCCTTAACCCTCTACCCTCTATCTCTCTCCCCTCCCTCTGTCTCCTCTCATTGAATCCCTCTGTCTCTCTCCCCTCTACCTATTGGTTGTTTTTTTTGTAACTAGGTTGGTCTTCTAATTTACCTATGGAATTTCCAATTCCAATCAAGGGCTCTGAAGGACCTGGACCAATTGATGAGGATTTTAAAGACCTCCTACACTTTGGGCTCTACAAGACCCGGGAGGGTGATCCCTTAATGCATTTACAACCTCTGCACCATTATCATAAACAACATTAACAAAAACAAATAATCTCATTTAATAGCTCAACATAATAGCATACTACTAAATAGAATTGGTTGTTCATCAATAATATCAACTATTTGGAGCATGAGATAACTACAACACATTCCATAGTGTAAAATAGTCATTGATTTGCAATTTGTAGTAAGCGCTAGGTAAAGACAAACAAAATACTGAACCATACAAATTAGTACAACTTACATCAGTGCCATATATCCATTGAGGGAGTCAAATTCATAAACATCTAAGGGTTTATGATAGATTTAGCACATAACATATAATATCCTTGAGAACATTGCTTTACAATTTTATCAACATGTATTCTGTATTCTAACCCAATACTACTTATCAAATCCTTATACATAACATATCCACCTACAATCCCATTCAAGCATTTTAATTAATTCCTTAAGTTAAATCCAAAATAGAAATCATACACACCACAAGAGTGAGATGAACGAGACAACCCTTGATTATCTTATTCAAAATTCAGATATGCATGTACAATGGAGAGACATGAGTTTGAATTAATCATTTTAATTAAAATCCTAGTACTGTCATAAAACATCAAATCCCCATGAATTCAAAACCTACTACAAAATAATTCAAAACCAAAATTGAATTTTCCTTAAAACCATTGAACTTTACAATTTGTTCTGCAGATCTACCTAGACTCGACCAAAAATATCTAACTTGCTAACCCGCACTTCTGGCCTTGAAATCCTTCTTATATAAAATGAAGGAGCAAACAAGCATTGGGCTAGAAAGTACTTCTCATTTCACATGCTTTTCTTCACAAAACTCTTGAGGACAATAGTTATACCTTCTTTATTTCTCATCCTATGCCCTATTCATGCATCCTACAATTACAACAGTATCCATGGGGCCTCTTACACAAGCTACAATAATCAAAAAAAGTGTAAGAGCCCCTTTATATCATGTTTGGACTACAAAACCCTCAAAAATAGGGTAATTGGGCTGTATGCAAAGAAATGAAGCTTTCTAACTCAAATCAATTCCTTAAGCCCTCAAATCATATTCAAATCAAAGATAACACATATCTTCGAGATCTAGAATTGATTTCATATCAAAATATGGCTGCATGTGACCGTACAGTGCTGCATAACAGAAAAAAATAAAATTTTTTTAAAGAAAAACACAGATTTTCGAATGTCAAGAGCTTGTTTTTTAAATCCTCAACCATCAACAACCATTACAATGATCACTTTATTCTTTTTAAATGCCTTTACACATCAGCCACTGAACAACCACCTCTACAACTGAATTTTTAATCTTTTATGGTCACATGAAACATAAAACACACTAATTTCAAGGTTGTTAACATCACTATTGAAATGTTTTAATTTTTGACCTTTCAAACATTAAAAAGTATATCATTAAATTAATTATGTAATGGCATAAAAATTAAAAACATCATGAATTAATTATGTAACCACATAAGTCAAATATAATTCTATCAAGAAATTAATATAAAATAGATAATATAATCGCATAACTCATACATTTCAATGTCACTAATATTCTTCTTCATCCAACTCTTTGTCTGTATCATTCAATCCAAATTCGACATTGTAAGGATTGGTCATATCATCATCATCATCATCATCAATATTAGTTTTGATAATGTCATCATCCACACAGATATCATCTTCATGAACATTAACTCCTACATCATCATGATCTAGTTCCTCCTCTTCGACATCTTCGTTAGGGACATCATCAACTAACTGTTGATCCAGATCATCATCTACATCATCTTCTAGTTCTTCAGTATCTTCTTCTTCCACCACATTATACTTTACCGGCCTTCCTTTTGGATCATGTCTAACAACAAATGACCAACCTGGTTTACCTGGAACCTCTGAGTAAAATACCTGGTCACATTGGCTTGGAAGAACATAGGGCTCATTTCCAGCTCACTCGATCAGCCTTGTATTAACCATGGTAAATCCATTATCATGTTCAATAAAAATTCTCTTAGGATCATTTCCATTCAATCGTAGCCTATACCATAGGACAACGAACAAAACTAATCTAAAGGACTTAAATTCACACTCAATTATATCATCCAAAACCCCATAGTATTGATTTTCTAAGACTTCTGGATGTATGCCACTTCTAGATGAAACATTACTCATATGAAAGACTACAGTTATACTAGAATCACAAGTTTTCTTCATGTCATCCAACATTTTGATTCAAAATCTACGACCATTGCACCACATAGCCTTGTGGTGTTTCACCTGCAATATGTCAAACATGTAAAAATTATTGCAATATCATCAGTTGATAAACATATTTATTCTTGGCTGAATGTATGCAAAGAAAACAATCTTAGCATATATATACATCAATATAATTGAAAATAATTAAATAATATGGGTGATTAATATATTTATACGTACCTGTTTATCTCTTAAACCATATGCTAAATCAATTTCCCTTTATGTAATATTGGAATCTCCATTACAATGAGCTTCTTTAACCAATGAAGCCACACCTTCCCATGTTAATGCGTGACCAGATTGTTGATATCGTTCAATCCATACTGTCATCCAATCAAGATTGTTTGCAATGTACAAATGTAGTGCATCCTACTCTCGACCACCTGTATCAAAAAAATTGAAATTCACAAATGATGTATAATTAGTTAAATACCACAGTATACGACCTTAATTTATAATTGATGTATATTGAAGATTAAAAATTAAATAAGTACAATATACGTAAAAACCATATGTAAAATGTATTCCAATTAATTTGTATGACCATCTTATAGTTACCTCTCACTTTCCTCAATCTACCTTTCCCCATCAGGTACTCCCCTTTGAATTTTTTAATGGAGTTGGGATCCCAAATGCGATCTACATGGATCTTTGCTACAAACTTAGGAAGATATTCACTAATGTACACAATGGTATGGTATACCATATATCCCTCCACCATAGAACCCTCAGAATGTGCTCTTTATCTAACCAAAGCCTTCAAAAATTTCAAGTGCCTCTCAACCATCCACATTGACCTTGTGTGTACAGGTCCACACAATTCAATCTCCTCAACTTGGTGTATGAGTTAGTGTTCTTGTGCATTAAAAATTTTCGAAGGTAGACACTTTTGTATTTCACACATTAGATGAAGAATTTTTCTCTTCCAATAATTTATATCTTCTTTATGGATTTCTTTAGATGACATCCATCTACAAGTGATTCAAGATGCAAATACATTAACGGGATTTAACAAAAATATAGAGTGTATTACATAACAAGTAAAAAAAAATGGCAATTATAAGATGTATACAATGAATTGAACAAATATCGCTACTTACCTCATGTATTTTCCAAGATTATTTATAACTTGCTTGACATTGTTTTCAAAGTTTTCTGGGAGAGATAGAGGTAGAACATACTGCAACAATTATAAAATGATATTTTCATTATTTTTCCAAAAGTAGTAAAAACAATACACTGAAAAGTACATGCATTATACAAGTGTATATAATATACCAAAATAATTACCTTAATGAAGGTATGGCAATCATGCATTTTCATCCCTGACCCAAATTCACCTTTCTTTGTTATTTTATTGTTTATGTTCATAGAAAATCCTGTGGTAAATCAAATTTTTCGTATGAATTCTTTTATAGCATTGCTTTGCTGCTCTGTTAATAACCAAGGAAGGAAACTTATATTAATTTGGTCTCCATCGCTATTTAATTGAATGAAATTTTTCATTGCATGATTGTCTTCTTGAATGTCACTACAAATTTTGACAATTTTTTCTATGTCATGCCTTCCATCCAAAATTTTCCATAACATTTTTGTTATATTCTTTCCGATATGCATTGTATCAAACAAATGCACAATTTGTAGTTGCTCATAGTAGGGCAACCTACTAAATTGTCTAGGATAAATTTTCAGTCCTTGTGGAAGCCAACCATTAATGCCTTGATAATCTTCATGAAGCATATAAGTTAAACAAATTAACAATGACAATCATTGTCAATTACAACATGAGTAAACACAACACAATATAAAAATATAGATTCAAAACATATCATATATGATAGATAAACAATTTCATCTAATGTATAACCTTGACAATTAATTCTATTATATTCCAACTTCCATAGGCGATGTGTCATTCTTCGTGGTTTTGATGTAGTCTCCTCTTTCCCATTGTAAAGATGTTTTTCATTAGTTCAATACTTATGATTTCTATGGAGGAAGTGCCTATACTCATCAAACACCTACTTTCCTAAACTTGTTGAACGACGAGATTTCATCTTTGGACCACAAATTGGACATGCAAATTTTTCCTTTGTTTGAAGACCTGGAAGATCATATATAATTGGATTAAATATGTCAATTTTTATAATTATATATAATGAATAGATTATTTAAAAAAAATTCATGATATCTACTTCATCAAATTAAATATTGTTAAAGTGTAGTCGAATGTTATAACATACCACAAAAATGTGTTAGCCCTGGGGCATCATGAATTGTCCATACAAGCATTGCATGAAATTGAAATTGTCTTTGTCCTATTGGTCTAGAGACGTCATACATAGTGACGCCATTCCATAACTTTAGTGACTCGTCGATAAGAGGCTTGATATATACATTCATATATTTAACTTGGTACTTACCTAGTTGAATGAACATAAACATTACATAATTATTATAACCATTTTACTGCAATATATATAAATTAATATACATGACTATTGAATGAAAAAAATGTAAGTCATTATGTTATTGTTGATAACAAAAATAGGCCACACCAAGTAAATAGATCTCAGCTCTCCAAATGGATTGACACCATCTACTCCCAATGAAAGCTTGAGATTACGAGGTTCTTCTTTAAAATGTGGTCATTTTTCCTCCATGTCCCTAATTGCAGAACCATCCACAGGAATTCAAAGAATGTCATCTCCACTTCTATTCCATGCATGGTAATCCATAAATTGTGCTAAGCTTTTGCACCTAAATAATCATTGTATACATGGAATAATGGGAATATAACGAAGAACCTTGCAAGGCACCTTTTTTGTTAGTTGATCTATGCGATATCTACGAATATGACATTCTGGGCATTCTATTGCAAATTCCTATTGTTTATGATATATAATATGATCATTGGGACATGCATCTATTGCTTGATACTCCATTCTGATATCTTTCATAATACCAAATAAATCTCGATAAGAGTGAGGTAAAATATTTGATGGTGATAACAAAAATTCACCAATCAATCTACAACAAAAAATAATTTGTTAATATAAAGAATATTGATGGTACATATTTCATCATTTATTTACTAGTGATGAACTAATAACAATTAAAATAAATGAAAAAAGATGACATATATGACATACCTTAACATCCGTGAGATTGCTATGTTTGATAAACCATTCATAACCTTCAAGTTCAACAACAACAATACAACAGAGAGAAGAGTTGTTTGGGAGCCTTCATAAAGGGGCTCGTATTCCTTCTCAAGTACAAGTAAATCATGAATATCATCAAAGTCATCTCAATCATCATGATCAACTCTACCACTCAATGTGTCATGGATCAATGTAGTTGTACCATCATCTTCAACTGTGTTTTCTAGCGCATGATCATCTTCTTCCATAGGATCATTAACTTCAACTTCGATATTCACAGCTCCATGTTCGTCCACTCACAAAACCATATTCTTTGGGCTATGATAATCCATATCATCTGCCCTAGGTCACCCCACCTTTATAATAATGATAGACACAAATAAACCGTGATCATGATCAAGTGATTATATATATATAATGTTAAAATGATATAAACATTTACAAATTCAATCAATATAAACACATATAATGAACAACTTACCAATGGATGATAATCATGCCCCCCTTCAATGTGACCATGCTTCTTACAATGTTTCTCAACTGTTGTGATTAAAATTCATCTCATCTTTAAGCCCTTGCAATTATTGCAAGGACAATAACATTTCCCATCACCCTTTCTTTTTAATCTAGCCCACAATCTATCAAATGTCTCTTCATTTTATTCTGGACTAATATTATCTGACATGATTTTTCTTTACCAAGCTTGACTATTTAGATCTTAAAAAAATATCAAACTCACACTCCAATAATTCTTATTCATAGAAAAGAAACAAAATCTAATAATTCTGATATTTTACAACAAAAAAATTTGGCATGCAACCACCCCTGGAAAAGAGAAGATAGTCTAAAGTTAATGACCCCAAAAAACACTTTAAAATCCTAATTCTAAAACTTATTAAATTCTAATTTTACTATGATTCCCAATTGTTAAGACTCATAAAATCATAATATTGAACTTGATCGCAAACTTCCTACAATGATGGAGGTAGCGAGCTAGTAAGAGCAAGTGACCCATTCCTAAGGAGCAACAAGTCGGAATCATCATTGCTAATGCCAATACGGATTTATCCTTTTAGTTAAAGATGCAATGTGTCACTTCTTATGACGAACTTATCCCTAGGGCCCTCAACATTGAGAGATCCCTAATCACACAAGGAAGCACACACTAGTAGAATTTGGAAAATAAATGACTAGGTGACTAAAAATTTTAGTCACACAAACTAAAAATGACTAAATTCTATTTATTTTTAACTCAGCTATAAATGAGTAAATAAATTACTAGTTTGGTTGTTGATTAAAAATTATTTAGTCACACAAATAAAAATGACTAAATAGTTAGTCATTTATTTAGTCACAATCCATTTGAATAAATCATTTAAGGAATCAAGAATATAGCCCACCAAAATACTCTAAAACTTTAATAAACATACCCTAAAACTTTTTTCAAACTCTTATTTTCAGGCGTAGCCCACCAGAATGGAGTTTTATTTTAATAAACATAATCTAAAACCTTCGTCAAAACATTATTTTCAAGCATATACCGCCAAAATGGAGAAGTGTTTCCATAAAGAATGACAAAGAATGGTGAGGAGATGTGCATGAAAGGAGGCATAGGATTCATTTTTACTTATCTCATTCCTACTCTACTCAACAAATCTTACATTGTTCCCGCTACTATTTGTAATCTAGGTATTTACTTGACATATATTTGCATAATCTCAAATTATTTTAGAGGCTTTTGAAGTATCAATGTATCCTATATAGGGTTTAGAATGAGTTATTTTAATTAAATAAATAAATAAATGATGTATTTCCTTGTAATTAGATAATGTGGAGATCTCCTAAATCTGCCCCAGCACACTATCCTCTTTGGCACTGTATTCATTACTCCAGCTACTAGGGTTTTGCATGTGACATCTTTAATATCTTCATGACCATGGCTTTTAAATAGATCTCAGTCTTTGCTTTAATCCTTTTCATGGTAACCCTTGAGTTCCATAATCCACCTTCAATCACTTCTAAGAATGGTGTCTTAAGCTAGACTACATAGTATGCATATAAAGCAAGTCCTTCATACCTTCCATTGTTCCAAACCACCACTCAATGCCTTCCTTAAAATGTTGCCTCCATAGGCACAATAGCATGTTTTAAATCCATGATTGCCAGTGATTGACCATTAAGGTCACAACTTTCATCAAGATACAATAAGATTTTTGTCTTCAAACTCAAGGAATTATGCAAGATAACATTGTGAATTGTTTCTTGTGTACGGTTTGATTTTCTTGCACATTTACTGTTTTGCTAACTTCCTTTAAGACTGGGTATTGCACCCTCAGCTACAATCTCAAACAACTCACTCACTATCACTTGAATATTCCTTTCATGAGCATCCTTCTATAAAATCAAACTATGCCCTATAGACTGCCTACTTATTACAGGGGATTCATTGTTTCATGGTATTGTAGATCTTAAGATCTTTCAACCTTATTGACACTACTTCACAGTCCACAAGGCATTATTCACTATTCTCCCATATTTTATGAGTCTCAAAACATTGCTCAAACATGCAATCCACTACCTCCATTATACATTAATGGCTAAGAAGAAACATTGAACCTATGATTACCACTGTTGGACAATCATTCCCTGATTGCATTTGCCTTGTCTAACACTACCAAAAGCATTTGAAAAACCCTTAAGGTCACCAAGGGGGTAAGGAAACTCACTGTTAAAATCTCCACTTTACTATGCAAGGTTTGAGCTTTATTATCTTGTCATTGCTCAGCCTCTTTCTGATTGTCACATCTCAAGTGACTATCATTCTTCTTATCGTAGATTGCATTTACAAATGTCACTAAGCTACATAGTGTTCTTGTTATTGGCTACAATCTTTAGATTGCAAGATTTTGTTATTAGCTACAATGTCTCAATATTTTTTATTTTTTTTATGTTTCTACGGAGCCCTAGGGTTTGTACCCTAATCATGCTCTTACCAATGCTTCTGTTGGTATTAAAAAAAAAACCTTAAATCTTGGGTCAAGAAATTAGTCGTCTTGACAAAGTTGTGGTATGATCTTGGATTGTATCCTAGAGTGTGTGGGAAGCTTGTGTTTGATCATTAAGGTATGGAAACCTATTCAGGGAAATGTATCCTATATGGCATGGGTCTTGCTTTAATACTTTCCTTAATGGTTATTAGCATATCACATTATTATAGTTTGCGGTAACCCAAGATTGTATTCAAGTATGTAACAAACTTGGTTTGTAGTTTAAGGTATACACTTTTAAGTAACATTCATAAGGTTTAGAAAATCTTGATCACTCTCTAGAATAGCCCATTAAACATGGGTTGTGCTTGAATGCACTACATAATTGATATAACACAACCACTCTGCATATCAACCAGAGTTATAAGCTCTTTATTGCAGCAAGAGGTAATCACTCTTCGATCATGCTATAATTACATCCCTAACTCGTTAAACTTGAGAGATTGATTACACCTACACATGAATTAACTACATTATATGAGTGCCTCCATTTCTATCACAACATAGTGGGTCACACATGAATGCATCAATAGAGTTATGGATCACATAATTATAGTCACAAGAATCTATTCCTTGGTTGTGATCTTATGGTGATTCCACACAACAAAATCTAGACATGAAATTCTCAAAACCCTAAACCTCTAAAAATGAAATCTAATGAGATGTTGCTTTAAAATATGATTTTCAAACCTGAAACTACAAATCTGACTTCACAACTAAATTCTACAAAAAGACAATGACTACCCTCAACCTCGCGATATCTTCTTTATTATTATTATTTTTCCCAAGAAAACCGTCCTTAGTTCTCCACAAATTGTCTCAAGTAGAGCAAAACACTATTGCAATAAATCAGTGAACTCACTTTTCTTTATGTTGGCCACAATTTGATTTTTTTCTATTTTTCATGTTTGTCAAAATTTCGACGAAACTGATAGTCAAAATTTTGACGAAACCTAGGTTCGTCGAAATTTCAACGAACTTCAGGGATAAACTTTCAAAAGATTGAAAATTACACATCAAATTTTACAAGCACTTGATGATACATCAAATATACATATTTCGTGGGACATTTTTCGTCGGATTTTTTAGTCAAATGAGTTAGTGATAGGAAATAGATATGATGGTGAAAACCATTCAATGGCAATATTAGATCCAGAAAAAGTAAAAAACAAAGAGCGCATCAAAAAATGAAAACATCTCTGAGGTGTTGAAGGATAGAAGATTTGACACTCTCCTAGAACACTTTCAAGAAAGATCAAAGGTGTTGATTGGACTCACCCAATATGTCAATATCGACAGTGAAGAGATAATTAACACTATACATCTAGTGGCATCTGTAACACACTAAGAAAAACCAAGCTTCATTAAATTCTTCATAGAAAAAAAGTCAAATTTTCTTGGTCATATGTCAACATGCCAGGGATTGATCCAGAACTCATAATGCATCATCTCTCCTTCCCACCAGGAGTAAAACTAGTCAAGGAGAAACTAAGGAAAATGCATCCACATATTGCCCTATTGGTAAAAGTAGAGCTAAAGCAATTGTTAGATGCAAGATTCATCAGACCCATTGACTATGCCGAGTGGATCTCCAATATCGTACTAGTCTCAAAGCCTGATAACAACATTCATATTTACATGGATTTCTGAGATCTCAATAAGGCTTGTCCCAAAGATGATTTTCCTCTACCTAACATAGACATCATAGTGGAATTAACAACATGTCATGGCATGTTGTCACTTATGGATAGTTTTTTCAATTATAATCAAATCAAGATACCTCTAGAGGATCAAGATAAGACAACCTTTACATATCCATGGGGAAAATTCTATTGGCACATCATGCCATTCAGATTCAAGAAAGTAGGAGCTAATTATTAGTGCACCATGACAACAATTTTTCATGATATGATGCATAATTTCATGGAAGACTATGTGGACGATCTATTAGCTAAATCATATACCAGAGAGGGACACTTAGAGATCTTAGACAAAATATTCACTAGACTAGAGAAATTTAATGTGCAACTAAATCCAAAGAAGTGTGTGTTCGGGGTGACTTCATCCAAACTCCTGGGATACATAGTTTCAAAAAAAGGAATTGAGGTAGATACAACAAAGGTTAAAACTATCATGGAAATTCCACCTACCAAAAACATCAGTCAGCTACAATCTCTTCAAGGTTCTAATCAATCAGTATATTTATTTCACAACTGGCAGACAAAACCCATCCTTTTACTAACTACACAAAAATGTTTGTTTTTGATGGGATGAGAAATGTGAAGGAGCCTTCAACTAATTGAAACAATGCCTAATGAGTCCACCTGTCTTAGTACCACCAATAGAAGGAAAACCACTCTTGTTATACATTGCAACAACTAAGGTATCATTGGGAGCCCTGCTAGCACAAGAGGATCCAATAGGAAAAGAGAGGGCAATTTACTACATCAATAGGATGCTAAACAGCTATGAAATCAATTATGTAACTCCATTGAAAATGATTTCTTGGAAATAGTGTTTTCCACCCAACAAATGCGACACTACATGCTAACTCACACCATCAATTTAATAGCTAAAATAGATCCACTAAAATACCTCCTCAACAAAGCTAACTTGACTGGAAGACTGGCCAAGTGGGTTAAATACACAATGAATTTGACATCCAATATGTGGATACGAAAGCAATAAAAGGACAAGCAATCACTGACTAGTTAGCTAAAGCACCTATACCAGATGATCATACTTTGCACATTGAACTTCCAGAATGTTGATGTCCTTACCTTGGTTGTAAAATAGTGGACATTATACTTTGATGGATCACACACTCAACATGGATCAAGGCCCGAAATCCTAGATTTGTCACTCCACAATGACATACCATACCAAAATCATACAAATTGATGTTCCCTTGTACTAGTAACATGGAAGAGTATGAAGTGTTAATCATCAACATTAAAACAATTGTAGAATGGAAAATTCTAGAATTGCAAGTATATAGAGATTCTCAGTTGGTTATTAATCAGGTCAATGATGATTATAAACAAAGGATGACAAGTTTATGCCTTACAAAAGAATGATTGATGATTTTAAGAAATATTTTATGGATATCAAATTTGAATAGATATTCAAGAGTGGACAATAAAGCTACTGATGTCGTGGCCACTATTGCTTCGCTATTACAAATTCCAGAGAAGAGAAGTTGTTATGAGTTCTTGGTGAAACAACTTTTTTCCCTTGGTTATGATGATACCAAGACCCAATTTATATGTCACCTAGTTGATACCAATGCCTCAATCTATGGTAAAATTTATACCTACCTAAAAGATAAGACCCTTCCACATGACCTATCTTGAAATCAAAAATGTAATTTCATTCGCTGAGTCACCTAACATATTCTTATCATGGATGTACTATACTGACAAGGTCTTGACGGAACTCTCAACCTCCAATGTATGGAATGTGATGAGTCTAAAATGGCTTTACAAGAAGTTCATGAGGGTGTTTGCAAAACTCATTCAAGTGGTTTAACCTTAGCCAAGAAACTCCTTCGTTTAGGATATTACTGGCCAAACATGGAGGATTTTTTCTAGTTCATTAAGAAATGTCAAAAGTGTTAGATTCATGGCAACCTCATCCATGTACTAGCATAGGAACTTCAACCTTTTGCATCCACATAGCCCTTTTGTTAGTGGGGACTAGATCTTGTTGGTAAAATCCATCCATCTTCATCGAATGGACACAAGTTTATCAGCATAGGAAAAAAATACTTCATGAAGTGGATTGAAGTCATTCCTCTAACCACCATCACAGGAAAAAAAATTCATCATTCATCCTCAATTACATCATCTATCAGTACGACATCCGTCAATCTATTATCACTGAAAATGGAAGACCGTTTAAAAATAAAGACATGAAAGAATTGTGTGAGAAGTTCAACATTCAACATCGCTTCTCTACACCATACTATCCCTAGGGAAATAGTCAAGAAAAGGCTATCTTGAAGAAAATGGTCAATGACACTGGATGTGATTGGCACATCCAGTTAAACCTTGCTCTATGGGCGTACCGCACCAGTATTCACACACCAATAGGAGCCACACCATATGCTATTGTATATGGATATGACGCCATTGTACCCATTGAAGTTGAATTACCATCACTCTAGGTTTCATTGAAGAGCATCATCTCTGATGAGGACTATTGGGTATCTAGATTGCAAGAACTAGAACTATTAGATGAACAACGCCAATATGTAGTGAACCACTTGAAAGCCTACCAACAACAGATGTCCAAAAATCCCAATCATAAAGTCAAACCTAGAACATTTCAAGTTGGTGACCTGGTATTGGAGGAGAACCCACACAACCAATAGGACAAGGAGAAGAAAGAAAATTTTGAACCGAATTGGTTGGGTCAGTCTATGGATTAGGAGCATACCAACTATCCATGCTAGAAGGAGACCTATTTGAAGATCCCATGAACAATCTCCATCTCAAGAAATTCTACACATGATTCATCTGTTGCATCGGAAAAAGTCTTGAAAAAATCTAAAAAAATTAGAAAAAGTCCTAAAAAAAATCCAAAAACATAAGAAAAAATCCTGAAAAAATCCCAAAACATCAAAAAATGTCTTTAAAAAAATGGTTGCCCTAGTGAAAACCAAACAGCATCTTGGTGACAAAAAAAAATACAAAAAAAGAAAAAAAATACATAAATACAGAAATACAAAAAATACAAAAAAAAATCAAGAAAGAGAAAAAATAAAGAAAAATCATAAAATCTAAAAAAAATGCAATAAAAGAAAGTAGTGAAAACTTGGAAACAGGTGCTATTTGTGACAGGTTGGATTCTTCCTCTATTGGAACATGTGTCGACCACATTGGTTCTTTGCTATCACTATCCACATCCTTCATTTGAGCCTCATGTACATATTTTGTTGTGTCGGTCTTGTCTCACTTTGGCTTGTCAATCATTATACATATCCATAATAAAATTAGTTTGTTTCCATTGGGGAAAAATCCTAAACTCATTGGGTGCAATCCATCTTTGAGCTTAAAAATGACATACAAACAATAGTACGAAAACATGGCGAACAAAACACAACAATCAAGTGGGCTACAACTTTGAACATCAATTAGACTCACCAAAAGCAATCATCTGAACCAATAACAAAATCCATCAAAAAAAAAATCATTTGGTGACAATCCTTTGAATGACAACTTATCACTTTCACATAAATGTTCAAACTATATTGGATTGTGATTGTTGTTATCATTTCTTAGGAGAAACTCAAGGATGTCAAGAACTAAAGAAGCTATGATCGAGAATGATATTTTCTTTGTCTATTGTTTATGAATTGATCATTGATACTATGTGAATCATTGTGGGACATGCTCTACAAAGTATCACTAATGACATTCCAAATTTGCATAGGAAAATGTTAACTCTTCTCTATTTGCACAAGAAATGCTTAGGTCATCTCGGTCCAATTATACCTAGATGCTTGTGTTAACTTAGACTATCAAAAATCATGAAATTAGTACTTAGGTCATCATGGTCTAATTATACCATCGTTGTTTTTACTCACTTTCAACATTTTAAAAGCTCAATGATGATACCAAGCACAATAAATTAATTACTAGGATGACAAATTTCATTGTAAGGTTTGCATGTTTAGGTTGCATTCATACTAGGTGTTGAAGTGGTATTTATATATTTCTCCAAGGCTGGTACAATGTTACGAGTGATGTTATTTCTATCATTAACAGATTGAGTACATTTGACATTACCAAAAATATCATTCACAGTTTAGTCACCTAGGCATTTAGGACATCATTCATAGCATTTTCTTGTATTTCATCTAGTCATTAGATCATATATTTGCATCATGAAAATCCAAAAACAAATGCATTACTTGGTCATTTTCTGAAGCATCCATTTCATACATGCAATCATATATTTGCATCATAAAAATCTAAAAAAAAAGTATTGATCATATCATTTCCATCCATATACATTTAGTCATACATTTTCCCCACAAAGACACCCACATATATAAATTTCCATTATTCCATTTCATACATGCATTCATATATTTGCATCGAAAAATACAAAAATAGAAAGTACCATGCATATCATACATCCATAAAAACATGTAGAATTATCCATCATTAATAATATCATCCATCCATCCATTTCATGTTTTTCATCACATATTTTCATCATAAAAGTACAAAAAAATAGCATTTAGCACATTCCATTCACATAGGGCATATAGACATCATTCATAAAAGCATCATAGGATCAAAACACATATTGCATCCATGACATATCATGTTACCATCACATAAAACATCACATAACATACATAATAGAAAATTAAATGCACTCATCATGATCAACACATAAGCACATAGGTCAAACATCATCATCACTGCATATATATCTCAAAATAATGTCACACCGATGGATAAACTAGTTTGTCTGAGGTACACTACCTGATGTAAATCATGATATAATTGTGCAAGAATGGATGAACCCCAGGCAAAATAGGTCCCAAACTGAATCATCTGCTCTAGTGTCTGACCCCAATTGACGGACAATTCCTTTTCCCTCTTATCAGGACATAAGAAGCCATCCAAATATCCCACAAGCAAAAAAAGGAAAATGGGGATACACCTCAAACATCTCTTTCCAAGGAATCTCATATCTGCTACTATGGTCATCATGGAATATCTTGCATAAGGTATCTATACCTCCCTACTTGGTGTGGTCATATGTCATGATATCACCCATTACGGGAATCCACAAAATCCTTTATACATCCTTTGGTGTCACAGTCATCTCTCTAATGGCCAGATGAAAAGTGTTGCGGTTGTTGTGCCACCCCTCTACCAACACAATCAACAATCCCCAATTAATCCTAATCCAGGGCATGTCAATCAGTGAAGACAATCCGCATCACTCAATGATATCCCTATCAGCCTGTGATAGATGTGGAATTAGCTCCCAATTCCATGGGAATCACTCTCAGGACTAAAGATTATCTAAATTCATATCTTATCATTATAACATCACAATCAACACATGAATCAATCAATCAAATCAACAAACAAATCAAACATCAATCAATCATACTATCAGTTCTAGTGATATTTTCATCAAATCTCGTTAACATTTTTGATCCTCACCTATCATGAGGTTAAAAAAACATCATCATTATTGCATCTTGCCTTTTATGAGATCAAGAAGTCATATAATCTATCATCAACAAAAAATCATTGGCTGACACGATTAAATATCCTCAAATTTCAAGAGAAAAACTACAAAATCTTCAATTTTGACCTTGATGCGCCATAACTGTGCTCCATTGTTCCAAAAGAGAATATGCACTACTAAAATGGCTTAATGCACTATTACAGTCTAGAAATGTGCCATTTCTCTCAATGCACTAGAGAATTCCTTGGATGCGCAAGGGAATCTCTTTGATGCACCGTCAAATCTGATGCACCATTACTTTGGGTGGATGTGCCCAAAATAAAGTTTGATGCACCATCTCTAATGGATGAACTACCTAATAATCTAATGCACTGTTACAGACTATCTATGTTTCAAAACATGGATGTGCTATTACAGACCATCTATGCGTCATCAAACTTAGTCAATGCATTAAAACTCTAGGTGGTTGTGCTAAAAAATCTAACCTATGCACCACAAAAAAATTCGTATATGCCGAAAGAATAAAAAATTAAAAATTAAAAATTAAAAATGAGGGAAAATTGATTCAAAATCCACAAGAAAAGTTTTTGAAATTTGTACTGGAGGTGCATATCCCGCTGGACGATTGTGTCACCACACCCACTTGAATCGATGAGTCTCGTAAGGGATCACCATCCTCACTCAAATGCTCAAAGTTGTTGCAACTCTACAATTTTCTAAATCACAAAATGTACAAATGAGTCCTTTTTCACTTTTTACCTCTTAGTAAGGGTAATTAAGGGTGTAATTTTGGTGGGATATTTGAATTTTTTTAAAGATCAATTAATCAAAGGGAAGCTCATTTCTTCAATATAAGGAGGGAAATTGCTAGAATATCATCAAATCATAATTTCATCATCAACATCATCACAAATCATCCTAAATTTTCAAAAATCATCAAAAGTATTTTAATCATAAAAAATTCCTCGATTTATCTCTCGAGGGGGCATATATTCGTTATCTTTTGAAAATCACCATCTGGGGCATTGTCAAAATTTTAGCAACACTAGTAAATTTTTCTTTGAAGTAATGTGTAAACACATCACTTCAAAGAGGGGAAAAATGTATACATCCAAAATTGCTTTGGAGAATATTAATTAAATATAACTATTTAATTAATAAAAATCTTAATTTCCTCTACTGTATAAATAAATTGCAAAGTTTATTTATATAGTTCGTATTCATTAATTCCTCTTATTTAAACCACTTTCTTCATGATTTAATTAAATAAACAAATTTAACTAGTTTTTTTTATTTGATTAATTCTCTTTCATTACTTTTGAATTTTTAATTCAAATTTTGTCACATTTCTCCATATTCTTCTAACCTCCTTCCACATCATCTTCCATCTCACCATTTTTCACATGAAAATAATTATTCCTAATTTCTAAAATGGGTATTTATCATCAACAGTCTTAACAAATTCAGGGACACAAGGCCTCTTCTTCCCATTTATTCTTGTCTACACTTGGAAAGATTGTTCTATTAAAGGGGATAACCTCCTTATTTCTCTCTAACTTCCTTATTTCTCACTATTGATCTCTCTAGAGTGAATCCTAATCATCCATTGTTGCCAACTCACCTGATGCCTTGGTGAAATTTATAAATAGAGGCCCATTTATAGTTTTTGCATAAGAGAGCATTGCATACAATTAATTTGCAGAAATCATCTTAGCATTTGAGAACTTAGTTTACATTTTGATTTAGCATTTAGAATAGTTTAGCAAGTAATTTAGAATCATGGTTGCTTTCTTAGATATGTATTATTTTTTTTTACAACATTTAAAATCATTTTCATCACATCTTCATTAGTTTAATTCAGCATTGCACCATCTTTGTTAGCATTTTGTATACAACAATTTACCATTCAACATGTCATTTAGTCCATCATCTAGCAAAATCATCAAGATCAGGTAGGTGTAGACATAATTTTTGCACTCTAGAATTAATGGCTACTCATTTCTTAGGTTTCATCCTAGTTATTCAGTGCATAATTAAGATCTAAGAGCACTAATACATGATCCTTAGGAATAGAGGAAGATGGAATGTCTTTAATGAATCATTTTATCAAATTGTGTTGTTAATTTAGATTTACTTAATGTAATACATTTCATCTGTTGTGTTTTTTTATTATTATAATTCACATATTTTCTCACACACAACCATTTCCACATAATGGAAGCCATAAATGAGACAATATTAAATTTCCCTGTGTAGATTTTTATGTAGCCATAGAGCTCATGCAAAATGATAGCCATATAATGCTACCATAAATGAAACAATATTTCTTTTAACAAATAATATTGTCTTCTATCAATAACACCTTATCAAAAATTGAAACAATATAGCCTTTTGAACATAATTTATCGAAAATAAGACAATATTGGTCAAGCTAGACAATAACAATTGGCCAAAAGATGCATAACATCAACAATTTTATTATGTTGCCAACATAGCCACTAAATGCAAGCCATAAAGATTAACCCACAAAAAATTGACATGCATATAAATATATTCTATCGGTTTGAACAATGAAAATATACTCTTTTCTAAATAGAACCTTATCAAATATTGAAAGAGTCTAGGCTTTACAACAACACCCTATTAGAAATTGAAATAATATAGGATCTTCAACAACACCCTATCGAAAATAAAAAAAATGTAGCCTAATATAGAGAACAATAATCGATAAACTTATTGATCTTTTCTCAATAGCACACTATTGAAAATTGAAAGAATACAGTTTCTTGAATAGGAGCGTATAAAAAATGAGAGAATATAACACAAGCTAGACAATAACAATTGAAAAAAATTGCATAATGTCAACAATTTATGTGGATCATGAGAGGGATAATGGCACAATATATCCTTTCCAACAACACCTTCTCAAGAATGAAACAATATAGCTTAAGCAAGAGAATAATAATGAACAATTCCCAATGGAATCTAACACAAAGTATATAACACTAACTATTTCATTCTGTCACAACCATAGCTTGAAACATATGAATTATTTTTTAATCTTATGTCAAAAAAATAGAGATCTGTATATAAGATATGTAAAATAAAACACAACAATATGAGCCCTAGTTTCCACCCTTCCATATTGGGTCTTGGAGCCTCATGAAATCTCACCAAACCCCCAAGAAAGAATATACGTTGTCCACCACTCTAATCAAGGGTGGAATAAATATTGCTTATTACAATCAATAAAGAGTACATTAGGATCTAATTTTCTATTTGACCATTGTGACTAATTTTGAATTAGTTCATCAAATTTTCCATTATAGTTGGAGTCTGCTATGGAAAAATAACAAAAAAATGTGAAATTTAGTGTGGTGAACATCTGTATTTGATAGAGAATATATAAATTGGGAGATTTAAAGAGTTCTATAATGTATAGTACAAAATATGGAATAATTTTGTAATGCAAGGGATGGAATAAGTAAAATTTAACCATACTTGTGCATGTGGCAGATTGTAGTAGGAAGAGAAGAAAACAAGGTCTGATCTCCACCCTACCATATTGGGTCATGGAGTGCCACACACTCTCACCAAACCCCTAAGTAGAACAATAAACTATCCACCACTGATGAATTTAAACAATATCATTGAAATCTGCATTATGGATGGAGTATGTTTTAGAAGAATAACAACAAAGTGCAGATTTTAGTGCAGTGGCCATCTCTAATTCATATAAAATATGTAAACCAAGAGATATCAAAGTTCTATATTTTATAACACACAATTTGCTATGTACTTGTAATGGGAGGAATGAAATAAATAAACTTTAGGCATACCTGGTGCAGGTCATGGAAATGTAGTGTCAACATAAAAAAAGAAGGCCTGATGTCCACTCTACCATATTGGATCATGGAGCATCGTGCGCTCTCACCAAACCCTCTAGAAAGAAAATAAATTGTCCACTATTGGGATCAATGTTAAAAGCAATGTTTAGGTCGCTGCTAACTTAATACAAGATCTAAAGGCATCAAAAGGTCCATGAATGAGGATTGTTTGGGTTGAGTATGGTTTCAAACATGAAAGGATAATGTGAAGTTTAGTGTACTAAACACATAACATTGGTAGACAATAAATCAATCAAATAATACAAAGACATACAATTCATAACAAATAATATGCAATGCAGTTGTAGTAGAACAGTGTAAGTAAATAAAATCTAGGCATACCTTGTGCAAGGAAGGGATTGGAGTATCAAGACAAACAAGGAGGCCTACTTTTCACCCTACCACATTGTTTCATCGAGTGTCATGGGCTCTTACCAAACCCCTGAGTAGAAATATTAATTTTCCACCACTTTAATCAATGGAGAAGGAAATGATTTGGCACATGAGATTTTTTTTTGAGTGGGAATCAATGTTGTACATTTTTAATAAATTGACATGGAGTTGTGAAATAAGAAATGAAAGAAAAGATATAGGCTTATGTTGTATAGAAATGGAATGTAGGTAAAGGAAATACACCATGAAAATGTGAAATTGTAAAGCTATTTAACATTTAGGAGATTTGTACACCAAACATGTGCATATATATTTCAATACGCACATTTGCAATCTAAAATTCTTTCAATAATAAATTGGCATAGAGTTGTAAAATAAGAAATGCAAGAAAAGATATATAGGCTTACATTGTATAGAAATGGAATGTAGGTGAAGGCCATACACCATGAAAATGTGCAATTGTAATGATATTTAACATTTAGGAGATCTATACACTTGGCGTGTCCATCTATATTTTAGTATGCACATTTACAATCTAAAATTATTTCAATGAAATATGGTTAGACATAAGGGAAATTTGAAGTTTAGTACAACAAACATGTGTCATTAGTAGACAATATCTAAATGAACAAATATAAAAAACTGTATAGTTAGTAACAAATAATATCTAATGTATGTACAATAGTTCAATAGATCATATAAATAGGATGCAAGCATACCTTTTGCAAAGAGGAGAAGACAATATATGTACAATTGCATATAATTGTCTTCTGGCACCTGGCAATTTTATTCAACTTAAATCATTGTTGTCTATTTTTAAAAATATATACAGTTGTGGAATTTGTGACAAAAAATTTTGGATGTAGTTGCAAAAGAAGAGATAGAAAGAATGACATATAGCCTTACCTTGTATACAAATGGAATATAGTTGCAGCTCGAACACCATGGAAAAATTGTGAGCATGAAGGTATTAAGAATTGTGAAGATCTGCAGTAATAGTTGGAAATGTTTGCAATCTAAATTTGTTAGAATCTGAAATTGTTAGAAAGAAATGATTCAAACATGATAGCTCTATAAGGGACATTATTGGGTAAAGGGCAAGAAGCTATTGAAAGGAAAATTAAATATAGATAATAGTTTGGGAAAGTGGGGAAGAGGAATGGATCGATGTTTATTATTGGGTGCAAGGGGAAACACAAGGAAACAGTTGAATAGCAAGTTCTCTTAGCAATGAATGTAAAAGTAAAACCTTTAGAATTTTGGAAAAAGTGATTATAACTAGACTATGGAGTGAACAAGGAAAAAGGAATAGTAGGAATCAAGGGTATTGTGAAAAGCATTAAAACGAAAAGGAAAAGGAGAAGTGGTATAGTTACCATGAAGAACAAAATGATTTCATCATGATGGGAATGCAGATAATTGTTGGAGGGATCCTCTTCTTTGATTCAAAGCCTGTTCTATTTGTTGGAATGTAGCCTAGAGTACCTATCAAAAGAGAAAGGTGGAACTATGTGTATTCCTATTATTGATTTAACATGAGAGAGAGTTGTGAATGTTAGTCCTTGTCTTTCTTTAGTTCCAATATCTATTGTAGCTTTCTCTAGTGTTAAGCCTTGAGATTTATGGATTGTTATTGCCTAGGCCATTGTCAATGGGAGATTTCTCTGGTTGCCTCATGTGATTGGGATAATCAGGATGAATCTTGGATTGTCTTGATCCCATGTTGGGCTAATATAGTTCTAGAAGTCAATAACAACATATTTCGACAGTTAAGGTGGTTTAGCACCCTTAGCATATACAATAGCCTTCACTAAACCCAACAATCCATTAACTAGGCTAGGTGTCACCCAAAGATTTATTGTCAACATTACTTGTTGACCGATTGCAAGAAAGTCCTCTGCTTGAAGTTGTTCATCATCACCATAATCAAGTGTGTTTTGTTGGCAACATTCAACAACACTAATTGCAATTGGAACATTCAACTGATAGAGCATTTTCCTATTGTGCAAAGGAACCAACCTATTTGTTGGGAATAAGTGGATAGCCTCATCAAACTCTTGGTTTTTCTTAGATGTAAGCATGGATTTTGTTTGATTCATAATAATTTTCCAATCAAACAGGGATGTCTGGCAATTTCTAATATTCATAAGGAGCATACAAAACTATTGTTGTGAATCAGATTGCCCATGCTGACGAAAGACAGTGTCAAGCATGAAAACAATATTAAAAGTGTGTCAAAGTTCCAATGCTATGGACCGAGAACCATAGATCGGTCTATCCATAACATGGGTAGTTGTGCCAAGTCACCCATGACTATAATAGAGACACCACCAAATGGTTGCATATTTCTACCAAAGAATGCTTGCCGCAATCGATTATCTATTTTAAGCAACAACTTGGGACACAAGAAGCTCATTTCATCGATTAAGATGTACTTAATATGTTTGAAGTCCTCTTGAAATATGGTCAATGGTTGTCCTTTCAATGGATTCATATCTCTTATTGGTATCTAGAGAGTAGTATGCATTGTGGAGACACAAATATTGTAAGCACCAACAACCGTCAGCACCAAAGCAAGCAAAGGATTCATTTTTTGATTCAATGATGTATTTAGTGCTCTTCATATCTTGTTAATGAGGAGTGATTTACCTATGCAAGTGGTTCCTTCAATGATCATGTGTAACATGGTGATGAAGACAGGCCAAGATGGTGTTGTTCAATGATATTCAAAGCAAGCTTTTTCCTAAGAGAGATAGTCGATGGAAAAGTGAAGGCGTTGCAAATGAGAAAAGAATCTCTTCAATTGTATGTAATTTACTTGTTTAAAAAAAATTATTTAGAAATGCTATGAAGATTGTCTGGAAAATTTTGGTTGTGCCACCTATGATGTAGATCAAAGTCCCATCTACCCAAGAGTTGCAGCTGGTCAAAACAAACATTGTTTGTGGCACCAAGTCGAGAGAGAAACTCCCATTCATATTCATCTACGTGGGGTAGAGACTAAGCAATATTGATATCACTATCACTACCCTCCCCATTGACGAGGGGGATATTAAGTCTATTGACATGCCAAGCATCATAGCCAACAACATAAAATAGCCTCCAATTTTTTTTTATGCTTTCTCTCATAAGGCCTATGTTAGCCTCAACATTTTAAAAAGGTTTGTATAGTAGCAATTCAAACAAACAAAATGTTTCGAAGGCATCACTTTGTTCCAATGGGATGGTCTTGAAAAGTAGGTAAACAATGATGATAGTAGGGTGTGGTCGAGTACGCCAAGCTACACCTTTACGATTTTTCTGATATGTATAAAGTTGTGCAAAATGAATAAGGGATATTGTCTCCATTTCAACTGGTCTTTGCATGTAGGAATGAATATAACTATTGGAAAGCTCATAACCACTATCATTTTTTTCCAAATGATGAAATATCTACCTGCTAAAGTTCAAAGACAAGAAATTATGACTTGAGCTGACAAGGGGAAACTTTTGCAGCATATGGCATGTTTCTTATGCACCAATTTCATGATCAACAACCAAATTCATCATGAATTTTTGGTAGGAAATCAATGCTTCATCCCCAGATGAATTTGTATTTGCAAGCCTCTACAAGATATCAATGTAGCTTTCATATTTTTTCTTAGACTTTGATGCATATTTGGAAATGTAGTTTAGCACAATTTGTCTAGACAATACTAGTTGACAATCAACATTTTCTCACCAAATTGCAAGCATCTCAAGGTTGTAGATATTAACCCACTCATAATTTCTTGCTAGTTTATATGATTTTTTCAATTCACTATCAATTACCAATGTCGAAGATGGTTATGTATTCCATTGATATGTGTAGCGACATTGTAATTGGTGGCCTTTTTTCCTAAGGAAAGTGTATTGAGTGCATTTGGTATGCCTTTGCACCGTGTTCAACAATTGTTCATAATCCACCATGAGATCCATCAAAGAAATTTGTGTAGTAGTAAGCAAGCATGGGTCCTCCAAAGTTGAGTGGTGGATCCTTGATATTAGCTGCTCCAAGGGATGAGGGTTCCATGTTGAAACATAGCAATCAAATAAATGTTTTGCTTGATGAAGCTCATGTGGGTTGGACCAATCAAGCATGTCCATGTTTGGGGAATTTGGGAGCCACAAGAAACGGTGTACATGTACTGACCCACGATGTTGCCACTCATACCCATACCAATGGTCTTTTGTGTGGAAAAGTATCTCAATAACCTCTTCACCGAAAATAGTGAATCACAAGTACATGTACAAGGTTGTTATGTGTGGGTTTTGTACAATGTTCTTTATGAAGCATCTCCAGGAGTATGGAAAATCCAATTGGGCATGAGGTTCAATCACCCTATGTAGATTAGGCCATATTGTATCTATAGAGCTCAAAGTGAAGAAAAGAGTCAATGTATCAAGCTAGTGGATCATTGTTGCAAGCTCTTATTGACACTTCTCCCAATATGAGCATGTTCCTCACAAGGATACACCAAAGCAAACAAGTTGGTTTGCTATTTGGGTATCAAGTGCCTCCCGAAGCAATGGTCGCAAAACAATAATAGAATTTGAGATTCTTTCCTCCAAGTTTGTTTTCATAAAAATTGATGCTGATTGTTGGCTTTGATGTATCATTATCAAGTTATAAAGGTAATATCTAAATCTGACATGCCTCCCAAATCTATTATCATAGTATCTCATCAAGTGCAAGGAATATTCATGTAATTGAATTTGTATGGTTCTCGATTGTAGGGGTATTGACATGCTAGTGGGGAACAAAATTGGAAAAGCCATGCTTAATAACCCTTCTATATTATATTCATTGATAGGTCTAGAATTTATTTCAGGCCAAGGAAAGGTATTTTGACTAGCGCCTTTAATTTTTAAGGCATCTCTAATTTCCTGCAATTCTTGAGGAGGGTTTGGCATCAATGGAATAAATGATGACAAGTCCTGAAGGTTAGCTCCCTCATCAACAATGCTTTCTACAATTATCATTGGTTCAATTGGGTTATGCCTCGGTTCTTCCATTATTTGTAGAAGATCATTGATGTCAGTACTTGTAGAAGGAAACAAATTTAAAGCATCACAATCTATTGCAACATCACTATAGTATGGGTCATTGTCAATTTTATATATTAATGTAGCCATGAGATTATGTTTGTCAACATAGCAATCATAGTTTGTCCCCTGAACGCCAATTCTTTGCACAATGATGACTTCAAGATCATGTAGACAATTAGACAACAAAGTTACAATGGATGTGATGTCTTGAGGGAAGCTTATAGTATGGCCACTATATTTCTATTGGCCTCCTCTCACATGGGTTACTTGCAAAACTAGAGCAACTCTGGCTATAAGCATTTCTTCGACTTGAGTAAGCTTTGCAAGGATAGCTAATTGGTGCCCTAGATTGATTTTGTTTGTCAGGATAAATCTATGGACACCTTTCTAATAATCACAATGCAAAGACACAACGCCAATGCCAGATGCTCATACTCTCATGCCGACATAGCTCTCATTACAAATAGAACAATTTTTCAATTTAGACAAAGCATCAATGCACCGATTGAAGGACTGCATAGCAATGTGGAAAGTTTCACCAAACATGTTGATTGAGTGGTGGGTTGCCAACAATGCAGATGGTAAGGAATTCCTAGCAAGGGTTTATGATGGCGTACAACTAGGTATTGTGGGGGCAGATTCACTATGATGGTTGTGTTGTAGCTATGAAGGGGTGGGAGTTGATGGGGTGCAACAACAAGCAAGTCTTAACGACAAGCTTGCTTGCAACGGTGGTGTCCCTAGCTAGGAATGTGGTGCCAAGATAGGTGGGTCTAGACCACATCTTTGTTACAAGTGCTTGGCTCACCGACCTACACAAATCTGGTCTTTATGGTGTGCATAATAAAGTTGGTTCCTTTGGCATTTTTCTGCCTTTTTATGATCCACACTTAATGTAGTGTTGGAACTTGAAGAAGGTTGTGAAGCCTATAGTAATAATATTAAGGAAATAATAAAATGATTACAAACACCAAGTTAAAGGGAAATGACATAACTAAAGTGGTCAAGCTAATTGAATATGCAACAAAGTAGCCAAAGGCAGAGAGAAACCCTCAATAATACCCTATGAAAAACAATATAAACTATATAACATGAACTATTTTACTATGTTCCAACCATTAACACAATATGGAAGCCATAAAGGAAACAATATTGGTTTGAACAATGGGCTAGATGGAAGACTCACAAAACAAAACAATCCATAATAATAATGCCATGCACAAAAAAAGGAAAATGCACACATGGCACAATTATTATTTTTCAATAATGCTTTATGGAAAAAAAACCAAAGCATACATATATGTATATGTATACATAAATTTATGTATCCATATGCATTGTATTTAAAAGTACTTTCAAACTCCAACTAAAAAAGAAAGAATGCAACCAATGAACAAATAGGTAATACAAAATGAAAAGGATGAAAGGAACACCTGGTCTCCACCTCAACATATTGGGTCATGAAACCTTGTGAGAACAATCTCATTGGAAAAGTGGCTAATTCAAAATAAAATGCATTATTTGCAATACTCAATTTTCCTATGGACAAGAATTAATGGTAACACTATGCATTGATGAGACTTCTTTTCAACAAATAATTTTAGTGTTAAACCATGTGGCATATACTAGTAAATTGTCAAGTATAATGATACATAGTTTAATACTTAAATACTCTTGTGAAAAAGAAGTCTTGTCAATGGTATGAGCTCAAGTGTGTCCACAAATTTCTGCTCTATGATTAATCATGAAATGAATGTTTCTTATTACTCCCAATATAGCACCTTTCATTCTAATGTTTATTTTTTGAGCGTAGAAGGATAATACCCAAGGTATCACAATTGAAATTATGCATTGCATGCAAATATATGAATTTTCTACTTGAAAATATAAAACTATGGTGCAAGGGAGGGAAAATTTAGAAAATAAAAAACCCACATGTAGATAAATACTCTTCTCTATAGTCACTTATTGAAAATAACCAAAGTAAACATATATGGAAATGTGTCTACAAATGTATATATACATATGCAATCTATTTTTGATGGAGAGTGTCATGAATGGAAGGTACGATGCACTCTTTAAAGAAGAGTGCATTGTTCCTGCTGCCTATGGCCATGCATTGTCCCTTCCTTCATTACACTCTCCATCTAAAATAACTTCACATTTTTTATTGCACATGCATATATACATATGCATGCATAGTAAAATGAAGAAAAGAATGTGTTTTCCAACACCAGCTCAACAATTCATGGGTTTTGCTACTTGGAAATATAAAAGGATGTGTACGCCAGCTAAAAAAGAAACAATGCAACAAATCAATAGACAAGTAACACAAAATGAATCCGACCAAAGAAATACTTGCTTTCCATCGTGCCACAATGGGCCATGGAGCACCATGGGGTCTCACCAAATCCTTAGCCAAGAAAATACATTTCCCACCAATATGATCAATGGTGAAACCAATGCTACTTACTATGCCCGATATAGAACCTTTAACACTAACAGTTATCACTGAGACATCATAATCAATAGTATGCATTAGATGCATATCTAATGATTTGCTAGTCATAAATATAAAACATGGTGAAAAAGTAAAAAAATAAAAAATTAGAAACATGCACATTCACAAATAATTTCCCCAATAGTGTTCTATCGACAACAACTAAAGCATACACATATGTAAATGTATTTACAAATATAGCTATACATATGACATTTTTTCAATGGAGAGTGTAACAAATGGAAGGTACAATGCACACTTTAAAGAAGAGTGTAATGTTGGTGCTCCTATGGTTGTGCATCGTGCCTTCATTCGTTCCAGTCTCCATCTATTAAAAATCCACGTTTTCCATTGCACATGCATATATACATGCACACATACATATGCATATACATATACATATACATATACATATACATATATTACAATGAAGAAAAAAATGTGCTTGCAAACACCCAAACAAAATAAAGCAAGATGTACTATCCACCCTACCATATTGGGAACAAATTTTTTTGAGTGCACATGCATATATACATACACATATACATATGCACTGGTTTTAGATTTTTCTAGCACCAGGGTAAAGTTGGCAATCTGCTATTTGGTTTTGGTGAACTTTGGTTAGAATTTTCATCAGCCTTCCCAGTTTTTGAGCTCTCCAGCATCGAGGAAAAGGTGGTGGGTTTTTTTTTTATTTAAATATATGCATACGTAAATGTATACATGCACACAACCATGTCCACAAGAACCCACAACACAGCTAAATAGTGAATAGAAAATATGAAATGAAAAACAACAAAACAAGGCATGCTCTCTACCCTACCATATTGGGTCATGGAGCCCAATGGGCTCTCACCAAACCCTCGAGCTAGAACATAGATTTTCCATCACTTTTATCAATGGTGGAAGAAATATTTCTCATCACACATAACATACATCTTATCATTGTAACAACTCCTTTTGTGAGGTTGTAAGAAATAAGAACCTAAAAGGTACACTTAACAAATATGCCAAAAAATACAATCCAACTAATACACCAAAAAGTAGAATCCAACATCATGCATTGGATGTGTATGTAAGAATTTTTTTTTTGGAAGTATACAAACTAAAATAGTACATGTAGAAATGTATGTGCATGACATTAGATGTAGACAATATAGATATGTAGATGAATGGAAACTTATAGATATACATACACAGTGATACATCTATTGGAAAGGTTTGTCGGACTTTAACGTTCAAAGAAGCTCGCAATCTTGGTTCACAGTTGTGAAAGGAGGTAAAGTCATAGAAGAACACCCAATAATGCCTTATTGAAAATTGCAAAGAGTTTCACTATCTTTTCTTAGGTTTTTGAATAGCAGGTGTTGGCACAACCATTTCAACTACATGGACACCATAGAACAATAAATCTTGATGCCAAGAGGATGAGCTTCTATGAAGGTGCAAGTCCAACCGCTCGTTATGAAGTTTCTTTGAAGGTGGTTGCAACATATTTTCTATTTTTTGCATGGGCCAATGACTCCAAAACCAATAAAAAAGTGTTGGAAATGGTACTAATAATCAGAGTGATGTGTAATGCATGTTCCATATGTACAAATATCTATGCATGCGAAGGAAGCACAATGATGTGCATACTTGGAGAACCATTTGGAATATTTTTTCACTTGTGGTTCACAGGTTGTTGTAGGCTATATTGCTTGATCTCTATTAACGCACTCTTAATTGTTTCAGATTTTGATAAATTGTTGTTGACAAAAGACTATATTCTTTGTAAAAACAAATATTTTTTAATCTATGGTCCACGTTTTATGGCTATCATTTTGTAAGGGTATGTTACTGTGAATCTTTGTGTTTGATGGCTTTGTCCATCTAGCTCATCTTGAAACAAATATTGTTTGATCTATGGAATCCATTTTGTGGCTATGGTTGCAATGGAGTAAAATAGTTAATGTTATACAGTTTATGTTTGATTGCACTAGGCATTGTTGATTACTATTCTCTACCTTAGGCTATGTTGTCCTTTTTTGAAAAAGATGTTGTTGAGAATCCCATATTGTTTCAATTTTCTATCAGGTTTTGTTGAGGAAAAACAATATAATTTCACATGGCCTTGCCCCTGCAATTTTTTTTGTATGGGAGTCTATTTATTCCTTCAACTTTGTAGCTATTCCTAAAAAGGAATTACATTGTTAACACTATTCAGGCTTTGTTGATTTTTGTTGTCTAGTTTGGCGTATATTATCTTGTTTTCAATAAACTATAGTTGAAAAGGCTATATTGTTTGAATTTTCCTCAAGGCATTGTTCTCAAAATACTATATTTTTTGTTAAAAGCAATATTGTTTCATTTATGGTTGGCTTTTTGTGGCTATTGTTCTGCATGGGTTTTATGTTTCACACCATCAAGTATTGTTAATTATTGTTCTCTGGCTTATGCTACATTGTTTATACACACACACACACACACACACACACACACACACACACACACATATATATATATGTATGTATGTATATATGTATATGTATATGCATATGCATATACATATATACATATATATATATATATATATATTTCTAGCCTACTAGTGGCCATGTAAAAGGTGGCAGAGGCAGTTGTTGGATACCTTGGGAATAGAGTGGCGCATTTCATGCAACATTGATAGAGAAGGCCACTAGAATTGAACGCTGGTTCCCATCAACATTAATTATTGTATTCTTTGCATGTGCTGGAAATGGTTGTAATAACACTTGTTGTTTAATGCTTCAGGGAACAAAATGAATTTCTAGGCAATTTTTTATAAGGCATTGTTTGGTATTGTTCTATTGCTATGTGTGCTATTAGAGCCATTAGCAAGGAACATAAGCTTCTGTGAGGGTGCTAGCTCAATCAATCTTTTTGCGGCTTCTCCGAAGGTGGGTAGAGGTTATTTTGTGCTTTTTGCATGGGGAAATGGTTGCAAAGCAAAAGAAACGTGTCACCTATGATAATATTTTTCCCATTTTTGTGTAGTAAAGCTAGTGGGAAGAGGTTTGTTTGAAGCAAGTGGGAAGAGGTGCATGTTGGGAAAACCCTTAACAATAGTATTTGATCTGTGGTTCGTAGTCTGTGCCAAGCCATATTATCTAATTTGTGATAAGGAAATATTGATTGTTTCAAATTTTTATTAGCTATTGTTCAGAGAATACTATATAGTTTCTAAAAACAAAATATCAGCTTGTATATGGTTCACGATTTGTGTGTATGGTTTTGCATGGATTCAATACTATGAATTTTTGTCAATTTCTGTTTATGGTTTCTATGTTCCAGCTATGGTTACAGGATTGGAGAAACAAGGTAGTGTTGAATATGCTAGTCGAAAGAGGTTTTCTTTAACCAAGCAGGAAGAGGTGCATATTGGGAAAATCATTTCCCATATTGTTACACTTTTGGTCCACGGGTTTTGGTAGGCTATATTGTTTTATTTGCAATAAGGTATTGTTGGTTGCTTCAAATTTTGATAAGGTTTTATTGAGAAAAGACTATATTGTTTGTGATAAAGACTATTGTTTGGTTTAAGGTTCACATTTCGTGGCTTTGGTTTTGCATGGGTTTCTAACTGTGATTTTTTGTGTTTTGTGGGTTTCTCTGCCTGGGTCAGTGTTCAAACCAATATTTCTTGATTTATGGCTTTTTCTTTGTGGTTATGGTTGAGACAAAATAAAATAGTTAATCTTATAAAATTTATGTTAGATTCAATTAGCCATTGTTGATTATTGTTCTCTTGCTCTATCTATATTGTTTCATTTTCAAGGTGTTGTTGAGAAAGCTATATTGTTTCAATTTTTGATGAGGTTCTATTGAAAAAAGAGTATATTTTTGTATGGGTTTGTTACCATCAATTTTTTGTGCGCCTCTCTTCAAGGTTTACATTATGTGGCTATGGCTTTGCATCAGTTTGTAACTATGTATTTTTTGTGTTTTGTAAGTTTTCACTTCTGGGTCAGTGTTGAAACCAAGGGTGGCTGATTTATGGCATCTGTTGTGCAGTTATGGTTGCAACATAGTGAAATAGTTAATCTTATCCAGTTTATGTTTGATTTGATTGGCAATTGGGCATAGGTTTCTTACTGTGATATTTTTTTTAATGCCACCATTGATTACAATGGTGGAAAATATATTTTCCCTTTATGCAAATACATATATATGTCATAATGGGTGCAGACAATATTCATACACACTGATCTCTATTTTTATTCTATTGCTAAATTTTCTGAATGGAAAGTTGTATTGCAAGTACCAGATGCAATATTTATTCCATCTTTCATGAAGTGTAACAACTCACATGCATGATGGGTGGTTACCCCCTATTTGTGTGAACTTTGGTTGGAATTTTTGCCAACCTTCTCATCTTTTGAGCCTTTAATAAAGCTAGTGGATATTTCTTGATTTATAAATCAAAATCATTTGATGTGTCAATAAAGAAGGTCAACAAAATTAAACACTGGTTTGCATCAGGCCTAATTGTTGTATGGTTCCCATGTGTGGTCACAATGTTTGCAAAGTAATAAAATAGTCAATGTTCTTGTTGAAGCATAGTTGTTACCTATCTAGAACTCAATAAGGGTTTGTTACAATGGAAGGCTATATATCAAGTGTGAGATGGAATATTGATCAAACTGTTATTGAGGCCTAGACAAATAACAACTACCTTTGAAACCATACAAAAATAGCCAGCAATATCCCATCATGAAGAACATGTACTATTTTATCACTTTGCAACCATTCCTATCTAACAAGAACCATAGATCAAATAGAGATCGTAACTAACCCATGAAAAGAATAAGAATATCAAGCAGTATATATGAATGTTTTTTACATCTAATTTCACATAGATACATGTCTGCAAACAAGGATGAATGATGTGGGTCTCTAATTTCCCAAACATACATATCTGTACATAGTCTAACTAAAATGAGCAGGGACAAAAGAAGGCTTGTTGTCCACCCTATATTATGAAAAGAATAAGCAGAGCAAAAAATATATACGAATGTTGTCTACATCTAATTTGACATACACACATATCTACAGTGGACAAAAGAGGAATAAAAGACTACAAAAGAGAGACATACTTTGTTTCCATGCACATATCTCCAAGAAACACATTCGTACATATACATTCAACACATGTAATAGATGTTTTTGGAGTTGAAAAACAAATTCTACATCAATATATATGTCTCAAAATTTAACAGCGCATATATACACATTGTTGATTATTGTTGAATAGCTCGAAAAATTATTATTTAATCTATGATTTGCATGTACTAGGTATGGGCGGGAAGCAATAAAACACTCTACATATACTCTTATAAATGGAAATCTATACACATATTTATGTATGGAAAGCTATGTTTAGAAAATACACATATATATCCATAGGTGGACCTCAAACATATGGATATTGTTTGCATCAAATGTGAAAAATAAACATATTTGCACATACGAAATATGAAATGAAACACAAGAACATCATCGGCCAACCTGATCAATGGTAAAATCCATGTTCCTTATTAGACTTACTATGGAGGCTATGGCTACAATGTTTGTTGCATATGTTGTGAAACCCAATCTAGAACCCAACACTGAACAATTCCTTAGTCCAAATAACGTAAACTGCTCAATTACTTTGGTAAGTTTTAAATTTAAGCTATTATTGCAACCATCCCCAATATATGGAGCCCATACATAAAACAATGTTTCCATGAGAATTCCCCAAACAATAAACATGGTGAGGAGTATATATCAATGATTCCTACATCTAATTTCACATACATACATATTTGGACAGAAAAAAAGAAACAAAACACAAGAAAACAAGCACATACTTTTTTGTGCTTATATGATTGCAAGCAATAGAATGCTACACATGAATCCAATCGATGTAATGCTTATATATGCAGCTCAAAAATAAAATCCACACCAATATATATAAATATGATGTTAGATGCGGATGTATACACATTCTTGATTGTTGTTAAATAACTTCTAACACATTATTTAATTTATGGTTTCCATGTAGTGGTGAAATTTGCAAAGTAATCAAACAGTCCACATAAACACATACAATAAGCAATATAATAGTCAACATATATGCACACAAAAATATTTAGCATTCTAAAGTCACCAAAGCAACTGAATAGTCTATTCCATTTACAAAAAAAGGCAGTGTTGACTACAGGTTTGTAGCCCCTACTTATAGCCAAAGTTAGAGTACGACAACCAACAATGCCTTGCACAGTACAATTGAAATCAGTAGCCTCCTGGCTGGCCAATAGCCCTCTCCATATCACAAGACTTCTAGTGGCCATGGAAAAGGTGGCAGAGGTGGTTGGAACACACTGAGAAGCTAAAGAATAGTAGTCAACAATTCCTTGTAGAAAAAAACATAAATTGTATAGTGTTACAACCATCAACACAAAACAAAAGCCTTCAATGAGACAATCATGATTTCAACAAAGACCTAGAAAATAATTTTTCTAACATGAACCTATCAATAGATGCAAGAACATATATAGATAAGTTTAAAACTAGGCACATATGCTTGTTGCCTGGGAAAATGAAATAAACATCACTTGACATAGCTTGTGGGAGCAACATTGCTTTATGTATGGGCTACATATTTTTCCGACGGGTAGAATAATAGGTTGCATTGAAAACTCAACTCAGTAATTGAGAAATTTAGATTATTTTTAGCTAGACATTGTTTAGTGTAGAGTTGTACTTTCAACCACACAACAAACATAGTCACCCACATCTATACTTCACAATGCAAGTATATATATAGCATTAAATACAATAGAGCCTATGAACAAGTCTGTAATTATCGCTGGAAATTCCATAGGAAATATTACAATAAAAAGAAAGTTATATGCAAGGCCACTAAAATGGAAGACACATACAAAGCTACAGATAGATTGCTCCCAAATAGCCAGCAAACAAAAAAGTGAAGGCCACATAAATACCTCAAATATAAATAACTCAGACTATACACCAGAAGGGTTACAAATGCAAGAAAAGCATGTTTGCATTTTGTTGAATGCACATGTCAAATAGCCAATACAAGTGTCAGAAAAATAATAATAATCAAGGAACAGACTTACGAGATCAGTGTCGGAGGGTTTTCGATCAGCTTGGGGAGAGCTAGAGTCTACCAACATTGTTGGGGCTTCTCTTTGAAAAGGATAGAGCTATGATGTCGACGACTGGCCACAAGCTCTATTACAACAACAACACAACAATCAAAGATTCAATTAAACCAACAAAGGCTAACGAGCTTCATTCCCAATTTTTAAATTACAATTTTTTGTTGGGACATTTAGAATATGACCAAAAACAAATAATATAAAAAAGGAACATTTATAGAACTCTTCATAAATGATTTCAAAAATAATCTATGTTCCCCTAAGACAACCAACCTAGAACATCCATTGTCCATCAGTGTGATCAATGGCAGCATCAATGTTCCATTTAATAGGGAAAATACAACTTATCATTTCAAGAATGTCCCAACAAATATTAACATATCAAAGACTATGTATCAATGTTATTTGCATCCACTATGACATATACATACATATCTACACATAGGGTAGGAATGAATTTTTGATTCATGCCCTTCATTTTGTCACCATGGTTACAATGCTAAAAAATAGTGAACGCTATACAGTTTATGTTTATTTCCATAAGAATTCTTCATTGTTGTCTCTAGCCTAGGTTACTTTGTATCATTTTCAACAAGGTGTTGTTTAGAAGGCTATACTATTTCAATTTCAAATAAGGTGTTGTTTAGAAAAGGTTGTATTGTTTGTTAATATCAATATTGTTTGATCTATGGATTGCATATATTAATTTTGCAACCATCACCCAATGCAAAGAAACCAAAATAACCTCCAACCACCTTCACAAAATATTTTTAGTTATTATTTCTCCTAGGCTCAAGAAGGACTTGTTGCAATGATAGCCTGTATCTTAAGTGTGTCAAGAAAGATTGGTTTCACCATTGATGAAAGTGTTGGAGAATGTATGTTCTTACTCAGGGGTTTATGTTTTAGGTTATGCTAGGAATGGAATAAAATAGTTAATCTTATACACATTGTGTTAGATTCCATTTCCCATCATTGATTATGACTATTTCATATTACTGTTTTATGCATCTAATATTGTATATGTATATTTTTGTTGATAGTTGAAATGAAATCAGTTGGTATGAAAGTCAAGAATGGATTCTAGATAACAACAATAACTCTATAATATTAACTATTTTATTATGCATTGCAAATGAAAGTATATAGCCAAAGGTAGAGAACAACAATTAACATTACGTTATGGAAAACAACACAAACTATTTTAAAATATTGCAACCATTTGCACAAAACGAGAGCCATAGATGAGAAAATATTAAATTTTCCTGTGTGTAGATTTGTATGTATGTCAAAGTATATGTGAGGAATGTACATATGTACTCTTCCCAATGTTTATTATTTTCTAAAAATAGTTATTTTTTTGAACCTTAATGAGGCATACTTCAAATGATATACTTTATATTAATTGTTATATACAACATTGAAGCCTTTTTCTTAATTATTTATTTTTGTTATACGGGTATGTGCACGATCATGATGGACCAAAAAGTGGTGATCTAATGGGTATCTGTAGGGTATGTGGCTGACGACTTTTTTTTAACCCAAAATTGATGAAATGAAAAGGGTTTTAAAGGATATTCTCAATTTCCACCAATATAAATTATGCTTTACTTTGAATTTAATAAATAATTATTAGTTATTTTCTATTTGAATTGACTAAAGTCTTGATTGATAGGCTGATTGAAAAACATCTATAACTTTCAAACGATATCACATTTTTTCAATCCAAAACATGCATCACATTCTATGCTTCACATACTATAAGATTAAAAAAAAAATTGAATTTCATGAATTTTTGACCAAGTTAAGGTGGTCATACGAGTTTTTATTTTTAAAATTTGTAATAAAAATTCATAATTAATTATTTAATTGGAAAAAAATTACAAAAAAATATGTATCACGCTTAAATGAGTCCTCTACTTATGTCTAAAATATTATAAAAAATATTATCATTTTATTGTGGTTAGGTGGTTAGACACACCTACTTCTTATTTTTTCCCTAAAATTTAAGTACTTGCATTGAAATTTTAAATTTTCACCATTTAGATTTTTTAATTTTTTTAAAACCTAGTAATTTAGAAACTACATTCAATTTGTTACAGATTCTATTCTTACATATTTTTGAAATAATATAGATAACTTATTCAAATTTTTATGTCAAGTTGCCTAACTCTGATTTTTGTAATTTTTTTGCCACTTAAGGGCCTGTTTTTTCCATGATGATCCTACACATACCATACAGTTTATGTTTGATTCCATTATACATTTTTACTTACTATTTTCTAGCTTAGGCTATCTTTTTTTATTTTCTATAGGGTGTTGCTAAAGAGGGTATAATATTTCAATTTTTGATAGGGTGTTGTTGGAAATGCTAGTTTCTCTCAATTTTAGATAAGGTTGCATTCTTCATGTGCAACAACTATACAAGAACAAGCCATTGTGGCACCAACATTAATTTTTGTATGGTATACATATTGTGGGGATGGTTTAAATTACACCTAATATTCTACACCTCATGAAACACACCATAAGTAGGCACACGCAAACATTGAAACTTAGTGGAGGCAGTTATTGGCGTGCCATGGGAAAAGGGTGATAGATTTTTTGCCATGTGGGTACAAAATGTTTCCATGATTGAACACTGGCTGGCATCAACATCAATTTTTGCAATGCTTCTCATGGGTTGGTGGGAGGCATATTTCCCAATGTGCAGGCAGAGAGGGCTGCCAAAATTGAACACTATTTCACAACATCATTAATTGTTGTATGCACTTTGTCTATCGATGATGGTTGTAATAACACCTCATGTTTAACACCTCGGGGTACACAAAGGACATCTGGGGGATTTTCAGCAGTGAATGTCTAGGGAAGCTTTGACCAAGGTACACTATTTCATTATTTAATAGTGTGTTGTTGTAAAGGTTGGGTCCTACCACTCTTTGATAAGGCCCCTTCTAGAAAAGACTATATTTTAAATATATATATATATATACATATATACATACAAAAATCTACATATATACACACACACATATATATACATATATATAGATATAAAACACTCCTTTCTTAACAGAACTTCATCGAAAATTGAAACAATACAACCTTTTTAACATCACCTTCTTGAAAATGAAACAATATAGCTTAAGCAAGAGAACTATAATCAATAATGCCCAATGGATATATACACATATATATATATACACACACGTATACATATATATGTATATATATATATGTATGTGTATATTATATACATATATATGTGTATATATACATATATACACACATATATGTATATAATATATACATACATATATATGTATATATATACATATATATATATGTATACATATACATATATATATACATACATATATACATATATATATATACATATTTGACTTCTCAGATAGGTTTTGAACTAGGATGAGGAGCTTTGATGGAGATAAGTTTTATCCTAGTGCATGGAAGTTGCAAGTAGAAGATGGGAGAAATTTTACTACCCCTCATCATCTGCATGGTTTCCTAGGAAATTCTCATGCATTTATTTTCAGTGTTCATCTTCTATATGGGAGCAGTTTTACTACACCTCATTGTCTGCATGGTTGGCCAAAAGAGTCTCTTGCATTAATTAAGACACCATGGCCTACTAGGCAAGCCCCATGCATTTATTTTTAGTGCTCATCTTCTGTATGGGAGCAATTTTACAAGCCCTCATCTTCTGTATGAGTTTAGTTATGAAAGGGGCTAAGTACATTTTGTATCTTCATAGCTTCCATTTCCCCAGTTTGATTGGCCCCCCTTTCCCCGTGCATTTATTTTTAGAGCCCATGGTTGAGCCGACAATTCCCATGTGTTTATTTTTAGAGCTCATGGTTGACCCGACAAGTCCCATTTATTTTTAGAGATACATGTATCATATTTACATTTTCAACTTTTCACCAGTGGTCCAGTAGAAGCTTAGTGCTTGTGCTTACATTTGCATTTGTACTATGTAATAATGTGACATTGTAATTCAATTGTAATAAAATAAATGGTTGTGCTATTAATGTGACATTGTAATTTATTTTATTAAGGCCTTTGCAATGTTAAGTTTCTAACCTCTTGGCCTTGATGTCAATTCTAGCGCGTTAAAGTTTAAAGAAAATTTAAAACACATATTTTATGTTTATTATTTATATCATAAATTACTCAACCATTCGATGAACATTTGATGTATGGTTGTAGTTGCATTCCAAAATGAAATGCATAGAGTGTTAGGCTTGAGAACTTAAACCTCTAAAATCACCCTATAACTGTTAGATTAATAAAGATCAATGGTTTAGAATTTGTTGTCAATGCAGGTGTGAATAATAAATGGCTTGTTTTAAATGTTGTCAGGCATGTACTAATTGTGTACTATGTAAATCATAAATGGCTTGCTTTAAATGTTTTCATCCATGTACTAATTGTGTACTATGTAGTCCAAAAGTAACACACTGACGTTTTGGTTTCACTCACTTTAATATTCTAAAAAATAACACTTTGTATTGCTAAGTGATTTTATTTTAAAGTTAGAGGGTCAGCACATGGGGAGATTGTAGTCTTTAGTTTGCTCATTGTAGTGCACTACCCTATTCTGGGTTCCACAGTTCCACTTCCAAAAAAGCCATTCCAGTAATGCAGTTTCAACTTCAAGAATCAAAATTCAAAATCCAGGTAAGTTAAAGAATTCTCACGACTACATTTCATCGTTTGACATTTCTTAAAATCTTATTTTGTCAAACTTTGAAGTTTAGGTTTGGGGTTAAGAGGCTTCAAAATTAAGAAAAACTAAGGACTAAAAGGGAATTCACAAATTTCACATTGTTGATTGTATCAGCATGTCTACCATCGGTACCTCTAGAGCAATGGCGGATAAAAAAATACATTATTCAAAATTGCTTAAAACCATAGATTTCACTGATGAATACCATGATATTTATGATCTTCAAACCTATGGTAGGCATACCTCATACCATATATTTTCATCATAGTATAAGGCTTCAAATCAAATGCAAGTTAATAGTATCAATGCACCATGGGTAACTGGATTAGGGCACATGATGTTACATGAGTTTTTCCCTTGCCTAGAATTTATCATGATTTGTGCCCTAAATTATGATGATTACAAAAGAGTAATTGTTAATAAATATAGCAAAGAAGAATTGTTATCCATTAATGTAGAAGAACTTGGAAAAGCGTTGACCTTGGGGTTTACAACTGAAGAATTTGGAGATGTCCACATTGGCCTAGAAAAGCTTGCCAGTGATTATGAAGTAGTGGATGAAATGGAGAAAAATTCTTTCTTAAATAGAATAGTTTAGGATAGAAACAAATTGAACGGTGATCATAAGCCTCCTTATGATTTGGATATTTTTAGAACATGGGTTCAAGATATTATTTCCATGCTATCATTTTTCCTTGGATTGGATAGCAATTTGGAAGTGGGTGCAAGCCTCCTTGAAATGGTGTATAGTATCCATTATGTTGTTCCACATGTCAAATTTAATTTTATGGGTACATTGTAGAATCCATGCATAAATAGTTTTTAATGATTAAAGGAGGTTCCACCAAGACATTTAGGTTCACAACCTAATTGTGCTATCCTTTTCTATTCAAATTTAGAGGAATGTTTTAGACCAACAAGCTTCAAATTCAACCCTATAGTAATGTTGAGGAAAAGAAAATGGCTCCAGTATATGAATGGACCACTGTAATTAGGATGCATGATTCTCAAAAGAACTACAATCATTTTGTAGACTACTTTTTGGCTCCATTGCATTAAGCAATTACAAATACTCCAATGCCTAGATTTCCTATGTCATGTAGAAATTGCATTCATCTAGGAAAAGAAATACAATTGGCTGATTGGTACCTAATAGAAGAATTTATTGTGCTAAGATTTTATGGATTGGGAGTATAGCCATACTAAATTCCAATACATGTGAGAAAAGTTTTTTGCTTTGGAATATGTAAGGCAGATGCAGAGTACTAATTAACTACACTTTACTAGTCAGGGGAAGAAGACCTTATTTCCTTCTTTACCTTTTTCATGTGGAGGGATCACATTCGAGAGGAAAGCATTTAGTGTGGCACATGATTTTTTGATTTTTTTTGATTTTTATGCTATCTGTCACTAGTAGTATGATCCATGTGACACCATTAAATCAATGATTGTGCTCAATAAGAATGTTGGAAGTAGAATTCAACATCAAAGTAAACCCTTGCTTGAAAACTTGAGAAACAAGGATTCTTGGGATGAGGTCAAAGTAGAAATGGAGAAAAGTGTTGTTGAGAATGGTATTTCTTTTGAACAATTCTTAGCGGAAATTATGGCACTACATCAAAAGAAAATTAGGAGGTACAACAATTTTTATGAAAAAAGTCATAAAACATCTAGTAGAGTAAAAATGCAAGATTATCTAGAGAAGGAAGTTATAGAAAAAATTGGTCATGATAAAAAATTACTACCTTTTGGTCTATGAGGAAGGAGCTAAGTGATCCAGGAGCTCTTGCAAAGTATGGAGATAATGAAGAAGATCGTGAGTTTAGAAAATTGTGGAATATAGAGCATCCAAATGAACGAGAAGATAAAGAAAGTGATGATGAATATGATGATGATAGGGAAGAAGAAACCCATGTCAATTTCAAAATTAGTTTAAGTGAGGCCACAAGAGAAGCATTTACTTTAGGAGTAGCCATAGCTGAAAAAAGGGGTTATGAAGCTAGTCCTTTGGGGTCCCAAAGACAAGGCCCTTGGATGGTAACAAATGTAATGCATAGAAAACCAATTGATAAATCTGGGCTTGGGGTTGGAGGTGAAAAAGTAGGCCTAGGGCATATAGGTCAATTTGTTAGAGCTTCAAATCCTCATCCTCATTGTTAGACACAATTACAACTAGGACATGCCCATGGTGGAGGGCTTAGTGCAACTATAAATTCCTTTGGTAGTGATAGTATGGACCGTAGTAGTACTAGTAGTGATCGACATGCGTTACAACAACAAATTACACACAAGAGGACAACAACACAATATACCAAAGAAACACCAAGTGATCAAGGCATATAGAAGAGGAAAAGGATTTTGATGAGACAAAGGACTTATTTCCATGCACTCCCCCAATGCCAGTTATTTTGGCTATGACATCATTAGCAACTTCAAGTACTCCCATTCCTTCACCATTCAAGCATTCCATTGTTCTTGCATCCCTGGGTTTTCATTACATTGAAGAGTTTAAAAAGAAATTAGAATTGAATATAGAAGAAAAGAAGCAACTGGTGGAGAGTGTGTCTATTGTAACTTCAGAGCCTACAAAAACCATGGTATTACCCAAATTTGACACAAGTAAATAAATCATGGAGTACACAATTCTTGTTCCCATAATTCAAAAAAAACCAACAAATTAGATGGCTCCATCTGAATTCTAGGTGAACAATATTCAATTGGATTTTTTTGGACTCATAAATACTGAGAAAATTAATGTATCAAAGAAGAATAATGAATTGGTGTAAACATCATTGCTAAAGCAAGATAGAGAGAAAAAAAGGTTGCTGACTCAAATTGAAAATTTGCAGGCAGACCTAGCAAATCAGAAAGTAAAGAGGAAAGCAACAGATAACACAAGCAATGAATTAGAAAAAAGAATAAAAAAAATTGTCTACATCAACAGGAAAAGAGGACAAGTAGAATGAGATTGAAGTGAATGAACTGAAGAAAAGGCTAGATGAGAGCAACAAGAAATATGATGACAAAAAATCCACTTCAGAAAAATTAACACTAAGCATTGCGAATGGAAATGCACAGTGGGAAAAAAAATTGGAGGAGAGAAAAAGAAATGAAAGATTGGAGGCAGAGCTGATGGAAGCAAAAATTCAAATTAAGTCTTTTCAAAATAAGTTATCTACATTTTGTAGAGAAACAATGAGACATATGAAAAAAATGATCTGGGATGAAATAATGTAGGGGATTCATCATTTGTGTGACATGTTTCAATTGATTGATGCTATTAGACAACATCATAATAAGCTCAAAAAATATTTAATGGACAACAAAAATGTGCTAGCTTTAGAGAAATCAACAAATCAAATTCAACAAACAGTCTACAAAGCTAGTGACAATTTTTTCAAATCAAAAGGGATTACTAATCAGCTTGCTACATCAATGGTGTTGTCATTTGTCATTGAAAAGTGTTTGAGAATGTGTGAAACAAAGGAATATTTAAATTTGGTTGCAGAAAAGATGAAGAAGGTGAATGAAAAGTTAAGGAAATTCATAGAGCTTGGTTTGCTAGAGGCTTTTGACAAAAATGAGCAATTCATTGGAAATAATGATTTCAGAAAGAAGATGGAGGATGCAAGGAAGATTGATTTGGACTAGTTTCTTCATAACCCAAATGTGGTGAACTATTTGGATTCCATCAAACCATTGCTAACCCTGAATGAAAATTTGAATAAAGAATCCAAGAAATATTCCAATTTGAATCATGAATTCTTAAAAAATCTTCAAGTCAAACAAAATCAATTAGAAAAAATGACAATTCCACCACCTGAACAATGGAAGGTGCTAGAAAAGGTGATGCAGTTATTTGATTTTTGATAATATGATTTTCCAAGTTCCAACTCAGCTCTGTGCAAAGTTGTCTTTGAGCAATATTTTGCACTACCAAGCGTTTATGTGTTCCTTATGTGATAATCAAAAAATCTCAAATTTAGACTTTGGTAATGTGTTGATGTTTAATTATTTGCATTATTTATTATATCATTTGAAGAAAAAGTCTTGTAGTAGTTTCAACTTCTAGATACACTTTAAACTATTGTTGATGTTCATTGTTGTATATGCTACTAATACTATTGTTAATATGTTATTAAGCTAATAAGAATTGATTTGAGTGATGAATCATTGAGTACATGTTCAAATTTTACTTTTAACAAAATTAAAATATGAACTATAAGGTGATTTTAATTCTAGGCATCCATAATCTTAGTGAAATTGCATTATAATTCACACATGAATACTTAATCTCCATGACTACTTAGCAGATCCACTAAACATTTATATGAATTCATGCTTTAATCAAGGTACTTTAACTAGTTCATTAAACCAGAGCTAGAATAAAAACATACATCAATGCATAATATTAATGACAAAGAAGATTAATGAAAGATCATTGATCAAATTTCATTAATAATTCATGTAAAATGTTATAGCTAGAGAGACGATAGACTCAAAATAAGGGAGAAAAAAATCTTATATGCTAGTCCTCCAAGTTTTATAACCTTGTCATGGAGTTCTAAATTTTCATAACTTACCGATTATGTGACTTGGTTCACTTTGTTGAGAAACTGAGTTGCAAGTCTTTTAAATGTAACCTTTCAGTTTGAGTTATGTCATGTGGATTTATTCTACTTTTGCTGGGTATTTTTTCATGGATTATCTATTATTGGAATTGGAATGATGGATTTTTGTTAGTTTCATTACTATGGTTGCTATCACTCAAAGTCATAGTTTTGGTGCTTTTCCTAACCTTAGTCGCTAGTCCTCAGAGTTTTATAACCTTGTTGTGGAGTTCTAATTTTTCATAACTTCTTGATTCCCCGACTTGGTTGATGGTCCACTTTGTTGAGTTGCAAGTCTTTCTTGGTCATATTTCTAGTCAGTGGGTTGGAGGTTTCAAAAACTTTGAAACTTTAGACATTGGTTCTAAGGTTCCAAGTTTCAGTGACCACACAATATTATGGACTTATCTTGCCTTTCAAAGGTGTTTTCATCTGACACCTCATTGAATGTTATGTACAGAGTAACCTTGAGTTGTCTTTTTCAGGAATTTTGAAAAGCATGCAGGTTTAAAGGCTATCTTTCAAGGAATGAAATTGAATACTACATTTAATGCACTTCCTATAAAAAATGATGGCATAAGTGAGTGGAAAATTTTTACTCAAACATTTAGCCTACTTTCTCATTCTTTTCCAAGGCCAATACTTCTCAAAGTGCAAACATTCTACCTCTGCAAATTTGTGCTCATGTAGAGTGGATTTGAAAATGACTAGTCTGGCATTAAACACATGTCTTATTGATCACATAATTGAGGTGGTGAAACTTTTGCTAAGTTTTTCAGTTGTATTTCCTTCTGCAATCTACTCTTCCAAGTGTTTTTGTGTTTCTTTATGTGTTGGGATTTCATGTAGCTCACAATTGGAAATCATTGGCTCAGCTTAAGGGATATGGATCTCAGAACTTTTAAGATAGAAAAGTTTCAGGCATGCCTAGAGAGTGACAAGAAGTTTGAGCTGGATATAAAACTATTAGAAAGTGGGCTAGCTCACACTAGAGAATTTCAAGAAGCTATGTTGAGTGTGGACCTAATAAGTGCATGTGCGAGAAGGTATAATCCAAAGATATGGGAAATTAAAGCCACAGCCAAGATTGTAATTGCAAAATTTCTCTTGAAGTTGTTTCCCGTGCATTGAGGATTCCAGAAAGGGAACCTATAGAAGACATGTTTTTCGCAATGGCCACTGAATTTTTCAAATCAAATAGAGACTGGTGTAAGAACTCCATGGCCAAAACCTGGTTGAAGACTGAAAGGAAAGGTAAGTTACAACTGTTGACTAAACTCAAAAGAGTGCATTTTAAGGAAGAAATTGCATATGCCATTGCTTTATTGCACCACATTTTTGGGAATGTGCAAGTTGAGTAATTTGAGGATTGGATGTACTGGTTTATCTTGATAATCCATGATGAGAACATTTTCATTAGCTGGGCTAAAGTTATTATCTTCCATTTGAATGAGAAATTAATTATTTTCCATAAGACTACTACTTTATGTATGTTTTCTTTCTTGACATACATTATAGCTAGTCAAAGGTCCTTTCGGCCTAGGTTGGAGCCGCAAGGAACCCCAGCTTCTGATATGCCTATGTATAAACACTTTCCTCAGTTAACTAAATAATTTGGAATGGGTTGATTTTTTTCATGTTAATGATGCATTTTTTATGGAGGTCATGAGGAATCTAGATGGAAATCTAGAAATGTGCCTTTCCCCTTAATCAATTTCTCTTGTATCAAATTTTAGGAGTTTTTATATCCAATTTGATAAGTTTTCCTATATGAGAATAGGGGGTTTTGAGAAAGCCCCATTGAAATTACCACAATATCCTAAATATTTATAGAAGTTTGTTGACAAATAGCCATGGTTAATATTAATTATATGAGCATGAGAAAATGATGGTATGTCTTCCCATTGATCACCCCTTCTTTTACGTGCAAAACAAACTAGGTGGCCAAGGGAGCTTAAGGAGTTCTCAAGGAATATAAACTCCAGTGTTTGTCTTTGAGAGCTAATTTTGATAATAAGGGTTTTGTGAAGTTGAATCTCTATGGAGGGAGCTTATATCAACATCACCCATATATCAAAGATTTCTAGGAAGATTGTGTCAATGAGAATGAAGTTTTGAGAAGAGATTATATGAGGCTAATGCTAAACCAAATACAAGATTTCGGTTTGACATTTCAAATTCCTGAAAATGTAGCTGAGTATTCAACAATCATAGTTCTTGGATATGAAAAATTTCCTGATAAATCCCACCCTAGGGTTGATTGGAGCCAAAGTGAAATTTTAGATATGATGGTGCATGTTGCCCCAGTGCTTAAAAGAAACTAGGACTAGTTGGATCGGAAATGGTGGCAAGTTGTTGGTCCTATTCAGGGGCCTAAGTGATCATAGAAGAATGAGCAGGGGTCTATGCAAGCATCTGGTGCAAGTGTATCATTGTGGAAACCCTCTATTAGGTCCTCTAGTGTAAATTATCAGTCAGGAGGTGATTGTGATAGGCCAGAAGAAATAGTCAATTTGATGACCATCTATGAACAAGATAGTGTGCTTTCTCCTACCCCTAAGAAGAAGAGAAATAAAGAAAAAATTGTGCCTGCAGATTCTAAAGTTATCTTTAAACTGATTTCTAAAGATAATATATTTCCTCCTCTCTCTGAATTTCCCTATTCTCCACCTCTGGTTGATAATCCACCTATCACTTCTAACACTCCTAAATAAACTATTAGTTGAAATGAAGATTTTGGTCTAGTAGTAGCCTCCCTAGGATGGCTGAAAAAAGTAGTGGAGAAGAAGAGAAAGCATATTCCTACAATGATAGTTGAAGTGGATACAATTGCAAAGTTACTTCAAATCTCTTCAAAACCTAAGAAAGATAGGAGGATGTCTAGGATGGTGAACGATGCTACTTCTGGAAATCAAATGTTAGAAATTGTTGAGCCTATGAAGGATTTAAATGAAGATGAAATAACAGAGGTAGACTACAAATTCACACATGTTGATATGGGGCCTCCAACATTGGAAGGTGATGTGTACCATACCAATTATTCAGTCAATGTCTTGATTAAAAGAGTGAAAGAAAAAAGGAAATAAAATATAAAACTACAATCTTGAGTCCTCACATTGGGTAACTTTATTTCTTCCATGGCCACTCCTCCTACATTTGATGAAGCCTCAAGTTCTTAGGTAGATCTAGAGGGCATCGATTTGCTCACTGTACAAAAAAACAAAAATAATTTGAGCTATTCTAGAGCTGCTTGTGAGGGGATCGATAAAATATCTCAAGAGGCTATCTTCTTTCTAAATAAATATGTGCTCTTTTACACTTGAATTATTAACAAGAGGAGGGAGTTAGTAACATAACTTCAGTAGGTCAAAAAAAATCAAACTAGTCTCTATGTGCACTCTCTCAGGAAATAAAAGAATTGATGTCTATGGATCAGAAGATATTAATTGGTGAGAAAATTGTGAATAACACTAAAGAGCTAGACCCTTCTTGGTTCGATTCATTGGAATGGAAATTGAATATATATGATAATTTGGTGAAGGAAATTAACAAAACACTTGATCAATAGTTTGAAATGTTGGGGGAAATTAAAGAATATTGTTGTATTCTAGGAGTGGAAATTATTGATGAGTTTTATGAAATGATTCTAGATATAAAAGAGATATGTCTGAAGTTTAGAGAGATATTCAATAAAGAAATAACTAATCTTGCTATAGTGACATGGGAGTCTTCAAAGCTTAGTGCAATGCAAATCCACCTAAAGTCTTATAAATCTAGAGAAGAGAAAATATTTGAGATGCTGGTTGAGTTTGAAATTTCTTTGGACAAATGGATAACTAGGTTATAGATTACTACAACACCAAAGAGCAAGGACATATTTGCAATTATCATCAGATATCGAGATTAAAGGTCTAGGATGATCACATAGGAAAAGTCGTTGGGACATGAAGAGGTTGAAGTTATGGAAGATGAATCAGAAGATGAGGTGGAAAAGTGATGCATAGTTTTTTTTAGAATTTCATGATACTTTCTTTAATTTTAGTTCTTTTAAGTAAAAGACTATTTTAATTTTTGGGTGCAGTTAGGATCTTTTGGGAAAAACTTTGATTTTCCTCATTAGAGAAAAAAATATTTTATGCTTTCAAGATTGTTTTACAAGTATCTTTCAATATAGAAACTCATATGGTGAATTTCATGCAAATTGCATTGCTATTGGATGTTTATCATAAAAGGTAGTTGCCACCTTATAAAATAAGTAGAGAATCGGTATGAAATTTAGGTGATTTGGTAGTTTAAGCTTTTATTGTTTAAGTTGTGTGGATGCCTTTATAAGTTATTTATGTTGAACTGTTACCTTATAACTTATAAGTTATGGATGTTGAACTGTTAGCTTTTGTTCAAGGAATGGATTAATAAAATTTATTTTAGTTATTTATCAAAGGTTGTGTGAATGGAAATTCAATAGGAATTTATAAGTAGCGTGATAAGTGTTTTTCTTTAAAAATGATGCAAAATCACATATCAAATTCAATACCATGGAATACAATATTAAATATTAAATATCATCAACTATAGTTTGGAATATGATTCATGAAGTGCAATATAGAATAAAATATCATGAAGTGCAATTATTCACAATTTTATTGAATACAAGATAAAATATCATCAACTACAGTATGGAATTAAGGAAACTAATCCATGAAGTGCAGTATAAATACCTAAAATTTGCTAATTCTCTTCCATTTCCAAAATAGAGTTAGGGTCCTCAAACTGACGTTCATCATCAGATAAAGTAAAAGAGTCATCTTGAATTTGATTCCAACTTTTCTCTTCATTTTTTTCAGCCTGTGTCTCAAATTCAACATTCATTGTCTAATTTGTGTGAATTTCATCTATCCCAGTCACACTGCCATTGCCACTACTACTACCATTGCTGCCAGTTCCAATGTTTGGAATCAGATTGTTGTACAACTCTATCCTTCTTCTTTCACATGTGGATCTCTAGATTGTGAGTACCCTTTCAAAAGGAAAATTAAAGACATCATAGGTAGTTCCTTTCAACCTCAAGCAATTTTCCAAATTCTTCTCTAGTTTGTTACCTAACTTCGTTTTCAAAACCCCCAATGTACTGTGTTGGTTGAAAAATTTATCCCTCATAAATAAATACAAAAAAATGACTCAAAATGCCCAAGAGAAAGGACAAAGATCACCAATACTTGAGTCACTTGCAATGACAATTACAAGCACTCTCTACTTGTTTTACAAGGTGCAACTACCTTCGAATGTTTTGCAATGAATAAAGACTCAAGATATGGTTTTAACCCAAAAGAAAAAAATGAGGAAACTAGCACCTACCTAAAACTATTAAAGACGGATTAAGAATGGAATGAATGCAAATGAATGATGTAAAATCCATTTAATTCACATCCACAAAAGACAACCAGGAAAGTAATCAACAATTCCCTTCAAGTTACATGAATACCAAGGACTCAAAGTTCATGAGATAATCATTCTGATGCCTTAATGTAATAGAATAAATTATTTGAGAATAATTGCAATAACATAAGAAAATAACAATCATAAAGAGAGACTAAATTATTTTATTTTTTTTAGAAGTTCCCCTTTATTTCTCAAACAAAATCATAGAGTTCAAAGACTCAGTTTTTGTACAAAAAGACCATATTTCCTAAAGAAATATACTAACTCTTCCCTTTACAGAAAAAAAACTGCCTCTACAACTACCCCTCCTACAACAAAGTGCTCTAGAGAATAGCTGCTAAAAAAAAAGATCCCTATTATGAGCCTCTGATGAGTTTTTAAAGGCTCCTTTTTTCTCACAACTACCTCATAATTGCTTCTTGAAATTCCTTTCTTCTAATTCCAAATAACTACTTCTTTATCCTTTCATAATCTGTTTTAAAAACCTATTGATAGGAATGCTAAAATTCTCATTCATACCCAACTTCATGGTAAATATAATCATAATTTTAGAAGTTCTAGTGGTAACTTTACTATTGTCAGGTTTAAATGGCACACAAAACATTCCATCCAATAGAATATCTTTAGAAATAGAAAATTATGGATTTTTTCTTGATTTTCTAAGAAAACCAATACTAAATCACTGTCTTATATTTGGAAACATACTATTTGATTTGGTATTTCTCATAGTTACTAATTGTTCACCAACAAAATTTGGGTATGTGCATGATCATCATGGAAAAATAGGCCCTTAAGTGACAAAAAATTCAAAAAAGTCCAAGTTAGACAACTTAACATAAAAATTTGAATAAGTTATGTATATTATTTCAAAAATATGTAAGAATAGAATCTATAGCAAATTGAATGCAATTTCTAAACTACTAGGTTTATTTAAATATATATATATATATGGTGAAAATTTGAAATTTCAATGCAGTAGTGTTTAAATTTTAGGGAAAAAATAAGAAGTAGGTGTCTATCTGACCATCCTAACCATAATAATTTAATGATAATATTTTTTATAATATTTTAGACATAAGTAGAGGACTCATGTCCCGATGTGATGCATATTTTTTTGTAATTCATTTCCAAGTATATAATTACTTATGAATTTTTTATTACAACTTTTAAAAAATACAAAAACTTGTATGTCTGACCACCTTAACTTGGTCAAAACTTCATGAAATTCATTTTTTCTTTTTGTAATCCTATAGTATGTGAAGCATAGAATGTCACACATGTTTTGGGTTCAAAAAATGTGATATCATTTGAAAGCTATAGATGCTTTTCAATCAGCCTATCGATCAGGACTTTAGTCATAATTTGAATAGAAAATGAGTAATAATTGCTTATTAAATTCAAAATAAAGCATAATTTATATTGGTGAAAAGTTGAGAATCTCCTTTAAAAACCCTTTTCGTTTCATCAATTTTGGGTAAAAAAAATGTCATCAGCCACATACCCATCATATTGCCACTTTTTGGCCCATCATGATCTTGCACACACCCATTCACAATAAAATCTCTTAGAAGTTAAGCCCATAAAAGCTCTACACTTTTTGTAGACCCAAAAGCTAATTTTTAATAGTGATTCCTTCAATAAGAATGTTTTCATTGGAAGTGACCTTTGATATCAAGTTCACTACCCATCATGTGTTGAAATTGAATTTAACAAACATGTCATCTTGTAAACTTATCACGAATCTTGTAGATCTAGGGTCCCCTTGCCTATCTACTCTTTTGTGAAGTTGTTTGTCAATCCATCAGGACTCATGTAAGGATGTACCAATTACATGAAATCCTCCAAGTTTCTTAACCTCTAAACCTTCCTTAGTGCAATGAAATTTGTAGTCTTTTAAAACAACAAGATATGCAGGAGTAATCATTGGACCAAGACGATATGTGTTGCTCTCACCACCAGCAAGACTTTCAAACTCAATCACATCTTGACTATGACTCAATTCCAATGAGGAAGAGATCTTAGACTTTGCTTCTCGATAGCTCCAAATCTCACCATTGTTTCGGCAAACATGTTTGACAGTTACCACTATCTTTGCTAGACTTTCTCAGGATGATGTACTTAGCTTCACCTTTGCTAAACCTAGTTATGATAGAGGTGCACCATCCATGTCAATATTTGGAGCTTCTTTTGTCATGAAACATATCAAACTATCTTCAATAATCTCATCTAATAGCATCTCATGATTTCCCCCAAGAATAATATTTATCCCTCTACTAGCCATGTTTGCTGATATAGTAATAGCTCCCTTCCTACCTACTTGTGCAATAATTTGAGCCTCCCTGGCTTTGGTCGAGAATTCAAAATGTTATGAGGAATCTCCCACTCCCTAAGAAGCTCAAATAAATATTCAGAATATCCTACATTGCATGAATGAGTGGCTGAAGCTCAAATTTTACCTTTTTTTTCTCACTTTCATGTCTGCACTATTCATGAGAGGAGAAACAACCTTAGCACTGTGACCTTGAGCCCATATCTTATACTTGTCCATTAAGGTAACATCCCACAAAATCAAAGCAAACAAGGGGGAATCAATGCCATCAAGCACATGGGCTCCATAATTAATTTGTGTATTGTTCTACTCGAATGGTACTATACGAACACATGCTCATCAACTTGCACTCCACCATTTACTTGAGGAAAAGCACCCACATCTGCTATAGCTTTGTGTAAAGAGGTCACAAAATCAGCTACTTCCTTCCATATAACACTTTTAGCTCCACTAGTTGCTATCTTTAATAGGATCTTGTGTAGCAAGCTGCTCAAAAGAACAGTACTGATATGTTCTTAAATGATTCCTTCAACATAGGCCACAGGGATATTGTCAAGGAAGGTGGAATTTAGTTCTACATCTGAAGATTAGATTTTGACTGAATTTTCTAAAACCTTTTCAACAGATCCATTTTGTGCACTTCCTGATTCCATGGCCTATGATACTGTATATCTTTGAGTAGTTCATTTGCTAAAAATCCACATTCAATCAGGCTTTAATGGACATCCATATCCTCATTTACGACTCTCTTTCATTGTAGAGAATACTTGGTGAGATTTTTGGAACTTAATCTTGCACCAACCATTTCCAAAATTGATATCTAATACCAAACCCAACTGCCATGCCTGAATTTCAATTATAATGCCTGTGAATATTTTTGTTGTCATTGTGCTTTTTGTGAGATTCATGAGAAGGTAACAGCGAAAACAATGTTCTTAGGCGTCACTTTGGTTGATTGTTTTCCTGTGAAAGTTTCTAAAGCTGGTGGGCATGCACTGTATGCGTGTTTCACCACTATTCAATGCATGTCCAATGATTAATGTATTCAAAAGAGTTCCTTTTAAAGTGTATGCACTTTTTAAAACTCTTCTTTTCGCTATAAGTTGGGAAGTTGGCCTTATTCAAAACTTTAGAACCATGGAGTTGGGCTTTTACAAACTTATAGAACTTATAATTCATCTGAATCAAAAGGAGAATTGAGTATTAATAAAACCAATGCCTCTTTAATAAGCCAATTTCATAAAACTTTCAAACTTCATTATGACCAGCAAAATTTACTCCACTTGAATAAAGTTCCCACTTAGAAGCTTAGCAACCACTAGCACTATAAAATTGTAAATAAATCTTCCCAAATAACAAATACATTATTTTTTCTTTTATCTTCCTCATGATATCTCCAATCTCCACAAAATTTGAACAAGATGAAGATTACGCACTGAAGAGTAGAACCCAAAAAACATTTAATCTCTAGCCACAAAGAATTTAAATTTTGGCATCATTTGCAACCTAGTGACAGGAAAATGTGAAGATTAAAATTTCACAAAAGGTGAGCTATCTGAGCACGAAAATTGTCCAGGCTGAGCAGGATAATGTTAGAATAAAAAATATAGGAAAATTTTACACCAGCCTTTATAGATTTTGAAAATTAATTGTTTTCATGATTTGGTGGGGGTATATAGGTGAATACTCAGAAAATTTGAAATTTTTCCAGTTTCAAATTTTGGGGTAACATTTGCTCTAATTGGGGATGAGGACTATGAAGGATGAAGCAAGGAACCCATAAGTCAATGTATGGACTAGTGCATAAATCCATTGGGTAAGGAGTCAAAAGAAAAGCATAATGACAAGGTGTTGCATGCAGAAAGATGGAGGGGAGCATGGCACAAGCCAAAACCAACTAGAACCTATAGCACATCAAAAATTATTTACAAATATGTACAGGGGTGTGATCCCCTTACCTCTGGAAAACTTCTGTATGAATCATGCTAAGCCATTAATAGGCTTGGAAAAATATGACCCACTACGAAAAAGAAGTGTGCACTTGTATAGTGACTGCAAGCTCGAGATCGACTTCTTTATCACGAACATAAATCTGATGGTAATGGAGTAAGAGAGATTCTTGAGGGATATACAAAAGAGCCATTCTTCATTATACACCTCTAAAATTTCCTGTGGGTTGTTCTCAATATCACCACTTTTAAAAATAATCAAAACAATCAGATTATGGACAACAACCTTATCAAATTTGGGAACATTCTCAAATAAAATGATTTCACTTTTATCTTCACTATTTGATTTGTCCCTCTTTGTGAGCAGCTCTATATTTGTAAATCTATCCCCCAAATCATCTTTTTCAATATCCGACAAAGAAGACATAGGCACATCTTTTCCAAAAAGGAGATTATCACCTAAAGCTTCTATGTTTTTTTGAGACTGCAAACCTTTATCAACATGACTATTCTTTTCCTTTTCATTAATCTTGATAACTTCTCTTCTTTCCATAATTTCAAATTTTGAAAGGACATCAATATTGCATAGAATTATTTAGAAATTTTTAATAGAAGCTTCATTTGATAAATCATTTCCAATAGGTATAGCTGCATCTTCAAAGTAAAATAATTCAAAGATAGATTCTTCACTCACCTTTCGCTGCAATATTTCTCCTTTATCATCTTCTTCATGAAACTTGAAAGTCATATACTCTGGTTGTGCATCAATCATAACTTCATTATCAACACCAAGACTTGGAGAGAAAACATAAGAAATGAAGCATCCTTTTTATAGATTGCTCAATGAATCAGTCTCTGGGAATGTGACTGTTGATTGTGACTTTCAAATATCACATTCTACAAGCATGGGATCAAATTTGATAGAAAGAACTTCTTCATTTCTTGCATAAGAAAAATTATCACTGAGAGGATAAGCATATTTGGAATGCAATTCATTCATTCTCTCATTAGGCTCCCCTTCATCTATTTTATCAATTGCTAAATCAACATTATCAAAGATAAAAACTTCCATGTCTGAAATTTGATTTAGGAACCCTCTTTCATCCTCATAAGAGATACTTTCTTTGAATTGGTATTTTTCATCAATATCAAAGTTAAAGGTTTATGATTCAGGAGAAAATACAGTATCACTCATATCTTTTTTCTTATTGTCAAAAGCACAAGTGGCTACACTCACCTTAGTGGTGTGACCATCTTCTTCTATAATCCCACATAAAAAATCATTTGAACTTTTCAGGCACTAGTTTGGAATGAGAACGACACTGGATCCATCTGATAATACTTTCTCATTTTCTTCAAAAGAACTGGATGGTTGTTCAATCTCACTCCTTTGTATGCAATCTCATTCACCAAGAATAGAAAAATTAAAATAAACTTGCTCTCTATTCTCTAGTTTTTCGTTAAACATTTCTATTTTTTCTACTTTTGTCTGATGAATCTTGTGCTCAAGATCCTTAAGAATGTAATATCTGCAATGAAAATCTTTGAACAACAAGGCAGATTGATGATCTTGGGATGGATGTAGCCCTTTCTTTTTAAGTTCAGATATGATTTCCTTGAGACCATTCCATAGTGAATGAATCATTTCATTTTCTTCAGCCAATATTTCCTCAATCGTTGGTGTTGCTCTTCTTCTCACTTTGGGATAATGTCTTTGATTTTCCTGGTGTCAAAACATTTTCTGAGATCTTTAAATACAAAAAAGTCACCAACCCCCCTCTACAGTGGAGGTACCATTAAATATTCATGGGAATAAAAACAACATTCTATTATGTCCCTACTAGAGGTTCCAAAAATATTTTGGTTGAAAAATTTATCCCTCATAAATAAATATAGAAAAATGACTCAAAATGCCCAAGAGGAAGGACAAATATCACAAATAGTTGAATCACTTGCAATGACATTTACACGTGCTCTCTGCTTGTTTTACAAGGCACAACTACCTTCAAATTTTTTGCAATGAATAAAGACTCAGGATATGCTTTTAACCCAAAAACAAAAAATGAGGAAACTAACAACTATCCACAACTATGAAAAATGGACTAAGAATGGAATGAATGAAAACGAATGATCATGCAAAGACCATTTAATTCACATCCACAAAAGATAACAAGAAAAGTAATCAACAATTCCCTTCAAGTTACATGAATACCCAAGACTCAAAGTTCCTAAGATAATCATTCTGATGGCTTAATGTAACAAAATAAATTATTTGGGAATGATTGCAATAACATAAGAAAATAACAATCATAAAGAGAGACAAAAGAAAACAAAGTTTCCAAAGTTCCCCTTTATTTCTCAAACAAAATCATAGAGTTTAATGACTCGGTTTTTGTACAAAAAGATCATATTTCCTAGAGAAATATACTAACTCTTCCCTTTACAGAAAACAAACTGCCTCTACAACTACCCCTCCTACAACAAAGTACTCCAAACAATAGTTGCTCAAAAAAAATATCTCTATTATGAGCCTCGGGTGAGTTTTTAAATGCTCCCTTTTGTTTCTCACAACTACCTCATAACTGCTTCTTGAGATTACTCTTTTCTAATTCCAAATAATTGCTTCTCTATCCATTCATAATCTGTTTTGAAAACTTGTTGATAGGAATGCTAAAAGTCTCTTTCTTATCCAAATTCTTGGGCAATATAATCATAATTTTAGAAGTGGTGGTGGTAACTTTACTATTGTGGGGTTTAAATGGAACTTAGCACATGGGCTATATAGTATAGCATGATCGGCCGCCACATACCAACATTTAGCAATAGCAAATTATGGATTTTCTCTAGATTTTCTAAGGTAACCAATACTAAATCACTATCTTATATTTGGAAACATAATTATTGAATTTGGTATTTCCTATAGTTACTAATTGTTCACCAACAACATTCACAATAAAATCTCTTAGAAGTTAAGACCATAAAAGCTTTGCACTTTTTGTAGACCCAAAGGCTGATTTTTAATAGTGTTTCCTTCAATAAGATGCTTTCATTGGAAGTGACATTTGATATCAAGTTCATTTCCCATTCTGTGTTGAAATTGAATTTAACAAACATTTCATTTTGTAAACTTATCATGAATCTTGTAGATCTAGCGTCCCCTTGCCTATTTACTCTTCCATGAAGTTGGTTGTCAATCCACGAGAATTCATGTAAGGATGTACCAATTACATGAAGGCCTCCAAGTTTCTTGACCTCTCAACCTTCCTTAGTGCAATGAACTTTGCAATCTTTTGAAACAACAAGATATGCAAGAGAAATCATTGGACCAAGATGATATGTGCTACACTCACCACCAACAAAGATTTCAATTTCATTCACATCCTTACTATGGCTCAATTCCAATGAGGTGGAGATCTTAGACTTTGCTTCTCAATAGCTCCAAATCTCATCATTGTTTCGACAAACATGTTTGACAGTTACAACTGCCTTTGCTAGACTTCCTAGGGATGATGGAGTTAGCTTTACCTTTGCTAAACCTAGTTATGATAGAAGTACACCATCCATTTCAAAACTTGGAGGTTCTTTTGTAATGAAACACATCAAACTATCTTCAATAATCTCATCTAATAGCATCTCATGATTTCCCCCAAGAATAATATTTGTCCTTCTACCCGCCATGTTTATTGAGATAGTAATAGCTTCCTTCCTACTTGCTTGTGCAACAATTTGAGCCTCGCTGGCTTTGGTCAAGCATTCAAAATGTTATGAGGAATCTCTCGTCCCTAAGAAGCTCGAATACATATATTCAGAATGTCCTACACTGCATCAATGAGTGGTTGAATCTTAGATTTTACCTTTTTCCTCACTTTCATGTCTGCACTATTCATAAGAGAAGAAAAAAACTTGGAACTATGACCTTGAGCCCACATCTTATACTTGACCCTTAAGGCAACATACCACAAAACTGAAGAAAACGAGGGAGCATCAATGTCGTTGGGCACAAGGGATTCCATATTTAATTTGTGTATTATTCTGCTGGAATGGTATTGTATGAAAACATGCTCATTAGCTTGCACTCCACCATTTACTTGAGGCAAAGCACCCACATCTACTATAGCTCTATGTAAAGAGGTCACAAAATTTACTACTTCCTCCCATAGAACACTTTTAGTTTCACTAGTTGCTATCTTTAGTAGGATCTTGTATAGCAAGCTACTCGAAAGAATAGTCTCAATATGTTGTTCAATGATTCCTTCAACATAGGTTGCAGGGATATTTGAAAGAATGGTGGAATTTAGTTCTACATCTAAAGATTTCATTTTGATTGAAGTTTCTAAAACTTTGTCAATAGATCCATTTTTTGCACTTCTTGATATTGTGGCCTATGATACTACATATCTTTGAGAACTTCATTTTCTAAAAATCCACATTCGATCAGGCTTTAATGGGTGTCCATATCCTCATTTACGACTCTCCTTCATTGCAGAGAATACTTGGCGAGATTTTTGGAACTTAATCTTGCACCAACCATTTCCAAATTTGATATATAATACCAAACTTGACTGCAATGTCTACATTCCAATTATAATACCTGACAAGATTTATGTTGTCATTGTGCTTTTTGTGAGATTCCTAAGAAGGTAACAACAAAATTAGTGTTCTTAGGTGTCACTTTGGCTGATTGTTTTCATGTGAAAGTTTCTAAAGTTGGTGAGAATGTACTATATGTGTGTTTCACTAGTATTAACTGCATATCCCATGATTATTGTATTCAAAAGAGTTCCTTTTGAAGTCTATGCATTCTTAAAAACTCTTCTTTTTTCTATAAGTTGGGAAGTCGGCCTTATTCGAAACTTCAGAACCATGGAGTTAGGCTTTTACAAAGTTATAGAATTTATAATTCATCTGACTCAAAAGGAGAATTGAGTATTAATAAAACCAAGGCCACTTTAATAAGCCAATTTCATAAAACATTCAAACTTCAACATGACCAAAGAAATATACTTGACTTGAATAATGTTCCCACTCAAAATCTTAGCAACCACTATCATTGTAAAATTGTAAATAAATCATCCCAAATAACAAATACATTCTTTTTTTTAATCTTCCACATGATAGCTCCAATCTTCACAAAATTTGAACAACATGAAGATCAAGCACCGAAGAGCAGAACCCAAAAAAAATTATAATCTCCAGCCACAAAGAATTTAAATTTTGGCCTCATATGCAACTTGGTAATGAGAAAATGTGAAGATTAAAATTTCACAAACGGTGAGCTGTCTGAGCACAAAAATTGGCTAGGCAGAGCGAGATGATGTTAGAATCAAGCATATAGGAGAATTTTCCACCAGCCTTTATAGATTTTCAAAAATTAATTGTTTTCATGATCTGGTAGTGGTATATAGGTGAATACGCAGAAAATTTTAAAATTTTCAAGTTTCAAATTTTGGCATAACATTGGTTCTAATTGGGGACAAGGACTGCGAAGGATGAAGCAAGGAACCAAGAACTCAATGTGTGGACCAGTGCATAAATCCATTGGGTAAGGAATCAAAAGAAAAGCATAATGACAAGGTGTTGCTTGCAAAAAGGTGGAGGGGAATAGGGCACAATCCAAAACCAAATAGAACCTATACCACATCAAAACTTATTTACAAATATGTACATGGGTGTGATCCTATTACTTCTAGCAAACTCCTATATGAATCATGCAAAGCCATTAACATGTTGGGAAAATATGACCCACTACAAAAAAGAAGTGTGCACTTGTATAGCGACTGCAAGCTCAGGATTGACTTCTTTAGCATGAACATAAATCAAATGCTAATGGAGTAAGAGAGCTTCTTGAGGGATATACCAAAGATCCATTCTTCATCATACACCTCTGAAATTTCCTGTGGGCTACTTTCAATATCACCCCTTTTTAAAATAATCAAAAGAATCACATTATGGACAATAGCCTTATTAAATTTGGGAACATTCTCAAATAAAAGCATTTTACTTTTATCTTCACTATTTGATTTGTCCCTCTTTATGACCAGCTCTATATAATTTGTAAATTTTTCCCCCAAATAATCTTTTTCAATATCCAACAAAGAAGACATAGGCACATCTTTTCCACAAAGGAGATGATCACCTGAAGCTTCTAAATTTTTTTGAGACTACAAACCTTCATCAACTCGACTATTCTTTTCCTTTTCATTATTCTTGATAACTTATTTTATTTCCATAATTTCAGATTTTGAAACAACATCAATATTGCATCAAATTATTCCATTTTAAACACAAGCTTCATTTGTTAAATCATTTCCAATAGGTATAGCTATATCTTCAAAGTAAAATAATTCAAAGACGGATTCTTCACTCACCTTTGGCTGCAATATTTTTCCTTTATCATCTTCTTCATGAAAATTGAAAGTCATATACTTTGGATGTGCATCAATCATAACTTCATTATCAACACTAGGACCTAGAGAGAAAACATCATAAATGAAGCATTATTTTTCTAGATTGCTCAATGAATTAGTCACTGGGAATGTGACTGTTGATTGTGACTTTTGAATATCACATTCTACAAGCATGCGATTGAATTTGATAGAAAGAACTTCTTCATTTCTTGCACAAAAAAAATCATCACTGAGAGGATAAGCATATCTGGAATGCAATTCATTCCTTCTCTCGTTAGGCTCTTCTTTATCTATTTTATCATTTGTTAAATCAACATTATCACAGATAAAAACTTCCATGTCTAAACTTTGATTTAGGAACCCTCTTTCAGCCTCATAAGTGATACTTTCTATGAATTGGTCTTTTTCATCAATATCAAAGTTAAAGGTTTCTGATTTAGGAGAAAATATAGTAGCACTCGTACCTTTTTTCTTATTGCCAAAAGCACAAGCGGTTGCACTCACCTCAGTGGTGTGACCCTTTTCTTCAATAATCCCACATAAAAAGTCATTTGAACTTTCTGGGCACTAGCTTGGAATGAGAACTACATTGGATCCATCTGATAATAATTTTTCATTTTATTCAAAAGAAGTGGATGGTTGTTCAATCTCACTCCTTTGTATGAAATATCATTCACCAAGAATGGAAAAATTAAAAGAAACTTTCTCTTTGTTCACCAGTTATTCCTTAGGCATTTCTAATTTTTCTACTTTTGTCTAATGAATCTTGTGCTCAAGATCTTTCAGAATGTAATATCTACAATGCAAATTTTGAACAACAAGGAAATTGATGATCTTGGAATGGATGCAACCCTTTCTTTTCAAGTTCAGATGTGCTTGCCTTGAGACCATTCTATAGTGAATGAATCATTTCATCTTCTTCAAACAATATTTCTTCAATCATTGGCATCGATCTTCTTCTAGCTTTGGTTTGATGTCTTTGCTTTTCCTGGTGTCAAAACATTTTTTGAGATCTTTAAGTACAACAGAGTCGCCAACCCCCTATACAGTTAAGGTACCATTAAATATCCAAGGGAATAAGAACACCATTCTAGTATGTCCCTAGTAGAGTTGATAAAAATCTATTGGTTGACAAGTTTATCCCTCATAAATAAATACAAGAAAATGACTCAAAATGCCCAAGAGGAAGGAAAAATATCACCAACAGTTGAATCACTTACAATGATAGTTACAAGCACTCTCTACTTGTTTTACAAGGAGCAACTCCCTTCAAATTTTTTGCAATGTATAAAGACTCAAGATATGCTTTTAACCCAAAAGCAGAAAAGGAGGAAACTGACACCTATCTAAAACTATGAAAGATCGATTAAAAATGGAATGAATGCAAACGAATGGTGCAAAGCCCATTTAATTCACATCCAAAAAAGATAACCAGGAAAATAATCAACAATTCCCTTCAAGTTACATGAATACCCAAGATTCAAAGTTCCTGAGTTAATCATTTTGATGGCTTAATGTAACAAAAGAAATTATTTAAGAATGATTGCAATAACATAAGAAAATAGCAATCATAAAGAGAGACAAAAGAAGAAAAAAAGTTTTAGAAGTTCCCCTTTATTTCTCAAACAAATTCATAGAGTTCAAAGACTCGGTTTTTGTACAAAAAGACCATATTTGGTAGAGAAATATATTGACTTTTCCCTTTACAGAAAAAAAAATCTGCCTCTACAACTAGCCCTCCTACAACAAAGTGCTCCAGAGAATAGCTGCTCAAAAAAAGATCCCTATTATTAGCCTTCGGTGAGGTTTTAAAGGATCCCTTTTGTTTCTCATAACTACCTCATAACTACTTCTTGAAATTCCCTTTTTTCTAATTCAAAATAACTGCTTCTTTGTCCTTTCATAATCCGTTTTGAAAACCTGTTTATAGGAAATTGGAATGCTAAAAGTCTCTTTCTTGTCCAACTTCTTGGGCAATATAATCATAAATTTAGAAGTTGTCGTGGTAACTTTACTATTGTCGAGTTTAAATGGCACTTAGCACATTCCATCCAATAGAATATCTTTAGCAATAGAAAATTATAGATTTTCTCTATATTTTCTAAGGTAACCAATACTAAATCATTGTCTTATATTTGGAAACATAATATTTGGTTTGGTATTTCCTACAGTTACTAATTATTCACCAACAAAATTCACAATAAAATATCTCAAAAGTTCAACCCATTAAAGCTCTACAATTTTTGTAGACCCAAAAGCTAATTTTTAATAGTGTTGCCTTCAACAAGATGTTTTCATTGGAAGTGACCTTTGATATTAAGTTCTCAACCCATTTTGTGTTGAAATTGAATTTAACAAACATGACATCTTGTAAACTTATCATGAATCTTGTAGATCTAGGGTCCCCTCACCTATCTACTCTTCTGCAAAACTGGTTGTCAATCCACCGAGACTCATGTAAGGATGTACCAATTACATGAAGGCCTCCAAGTTTCTTGACCTCAAACCTTCCTTAGTGCAATGAACTTTGCAGTCTTTTAAAACAACAAGATATGCAAGAGAAATCATTGGACCAAGACTATATGTGTTGCTCTCACCACCAACAAGGCTTTCAAGCTTATTCACATCCTTACTATGACTCAATTCTAATGAGGTAGAGATCTTAGACTTTGCTTCTCGATAGCTCCCAATCTCACTATTGTTTCGGCAAACCTGTTTGATAGTTACAATTGTCTTTGCTAGACTTCCTAGGGATGATGGACTTAGCTTTACCTTTGCTAAACCTAGTTATGATAGAGGTACACCATCCATGTCAATAGTTGGAGCTTCTTTTTTTCATGAAACACATCAAACTATCTTCAATAATATCGTCTAATAGCATCTCATGATTTCCCCCAAGAATAATATTTTTCCCTCTACTAGCCATGTTTTTTGAGATGGTAATAGCTCCCTTCCTACCTACTTGTGCAAAAATTTGAGCCTCCCTGGCTTTGATCGAGCATTCAAAATATTATGAGGAATGTCCTACTCCCTAAGAAGCTCAGATAAATATTCAGAATGTCCTACACTGCATCAATGAGTGGCTAAATATCAGATTTTACCTTTTTTCTCTCACTTTCATGTCTGCACTATTCATGAGAGCAGAAACAACTCTGGAATTGTGACCTTGAGCCCACATCTTATACTTGTCCTTTAAGGAAGCATCCCACAAAATCGAAGCAAATGAGGGAGCATCAATGCCATCAGGCATATGGGATTCCATAATTAATTTGTGTATTGTTCTGCTAGAATGGTACTATATGAACACATGCACATCAGCTCGCACTCCACCATTTAATTGAGGCAAAGCACCCACATCTATTATAGCTCTGTGCAAAGAGGTCACAAAATCAGCTACTTCCTTCCATAGAACACTTTCAGCTCCATTAGTTGCTATCTTCATTAGGATCTTGTGTAGCAAGCTACTCGAAAGAATAGTCCCGAAATTTTCTTCAATGATTCCTTCAAGTTAGGTCGCGGGGATATTGGCAAGGGTGGTGGAATTTAGTTCTACATCTGAAGATTGCATTTTTATTGAAGTTTCTAAAACCTTTTCAATAGATCCATTTGTGCACTTCCTGATATCAAGACCTATGAGACTGTATATCTTGGAGCACTTCATTTGCTAGAAATCCACATTCGATCAGGCTTTAATGGGCGATGGCCATATCCTCATTTACGACTCTCCTTCGCTATAGAGAATACTTGGTGATATTTTAGGAACTTGATCTTTCACCAGCCATTTCCAAAATTGATATCTAATACCAAACCCGACTGCCATGCCTCCATTCCAGTTATAATACCTGACAAGATTTCTATTGTCATTGTGCTTTTTGTGAGATTCCTAAGAAGGTAACAGTGAAAATGGTGTTCTTAGGCATCACCGTGGTCGATTGTTTTCATGTGAAAGTTTCTAAAGCTGGCGGGCATGTACTATATGTGTGTTTCACCACTATTCGCTGCATGTCCCATGATTATTGTATTAAAAAAGAGTTCCTTTTGAAGTGTATGCATTTTCAAAAACCCTTCTTTTTGCTATAAGTCGGGAAGTTAGCCTTATTCGAAACTTTAGAACCATGGAGTTGGGCCATCTATCTATCTATATGTGGTGTGTTGGAATATTAACCCTAACTGCCGCCGTCCCAACCACTGCCCGCTATATAATCAATAAAATAACCATTGCGATACCGCAGGAGTCTTCCGTAATGTTTTGTTTTATTCCAGCCAATGCCCGCTATATCGCAATCAATAAAATATTAATCGCGACACCGCGGGAGACTCCGTAAAAGTTTGTTTTATTTTTAACCGCCGCAGTTTACCGGGCCGTCAACTAACCGCTGCCCGCAATATCGCAATAAAGATTTTAACCATCGCGATACCGCGGGGAACTATGGAAAAAGCCGCCACCGTTAGGAAATATCTGGATACGAAATAATTAATATTTAAGTCTTAATATTATGAAAAGGACATTGTATTAAATGCATTTTGACGGGGGTAAAGTTAGTTAGGTGATTTTGAATTTAAATTGTATTTTCGTTCCCTCTCATCCGTGAAAATCTTTCACGTGATTTTTTACCTACAGCATATATTTTGTAATTGAAAATTACTTTTGAATTAATGAGAATGAGAAGAAGGTGAATGTGAGCAAACAGAAAATTACGAGCAGCAGCTCTGTGTGTTAGAAAATAATATTTTATGTTTTATTTTTTTTACTGTGTGTGAATTTTTCCCTCTGCCTCCGGCCTTCACGTGGTATCGAGCAAGTTCGATTATCCCAATTTTATCAAAGCACCATTGATTCGACCGCCTCCTGACTATATCTATATACAGGTAGGTCATTTATGCACCACCCCACCATTCATGCCATGCACCCCTATAGATCCATAGGCGCCCCTATATATATCTATGAAAACCCCCCTATCCATATATGGGTGGGGGGGAGCGAGGACTATAGCCGACGGGACTATCCACCATATAGTGAGGGAACCACCTAGCTATAGCTATAGCTGTATAATTCATTCGACTCAAAAGGAGAATTGAGTGTTAATAAAACCAAGGCCTTTTTAATAAGCCAATTTCATAAAAAATTCAAACTTCAAAATGACCAGCAAAATTTACTCGACTTGAATAATTCAAGTTCCCACTTAGAAGCTTAGCAATCACTATCACCATAAAATTGTAAATAAATCATCCCAATTAACAAATACATTATTTTTTTTTTATCTTCCTCATGATTGTTCAAATCTTCACAAAATTTGAACAACATGAAGATTAGGCACCAAAAAGCAGAACCCAAAAAGCTTTTAATCTCCAACCATATATAATTGAAATATTTGCCTCATTTACAACTTAGTGATAGGAAAATGTGAAGATTAAAATTTCACAAATGGTGAGCTATCTAAGCATGAAAATTGACTAGGCTGAGCAAGATGACGTTAGAATCAAGTATATAGGAGTATTTTCCACCATACTTTATAGATTTTAAAAATTAATTATTTTCATGATTTGGCAGGGGTATATAGGTGAATACTCATAAAATTTGAAAATTTTCAAGTTTCAAATTTTGGGGTAACATATTGAAAACTCTCTCATCCTCCATCGACCCCAATATCATTGTTTGACATAAATCAACAATTTTGAAATATTTTGATATAGAACCACACAATATTTCACTCTGACCTAAGTTTGTCCAAACTTTTTTATTGATCTTGGTTCAAAGACCTTCTCCTTGCCCATGGATTTATATTGGTCCCTCATAGCTGTTGCAAATCTCCCAGATTGTTTTCTAAGCTTAGCTTCATTTAAAGTTACTTTTATTTTCTTCTCATCGTATGTAACACTTTTCAAAAATTCTTCAATCAATATTTTTACTCGATCATGAAAATATTTTGGGTTTTCTCGATTCCCCAAAATTGAGGATATATAATACCCATGGCTTCGAGTATTTCATGTCGAAGGAATCTTTCACATATCTCTAAGGAAAGATATTTTGCAATTTCCTTCAAATTATCACCAACAAATTTAACAATGCCTTTAAAATCTTCCTCCTTAAGAGCTACTTCTCTACTAGAGCACCTGACTATATTACAATGGTACATTGGTATCTCATATCCATGTACACAAATACATAAGTGCCCTCTTCCATTAAATTGTAAATAATTATCAGGATTATTCAAATCAATAATTTTCTACCACATGAAATAATTTGGGCCATCTTATGTTAGATCTAGCTATAGATGATCAAGGGCCAAGCATTTATGTTTATGTAGATTGGCATATTCATTAATATACATTGTTTTTTCCTAGGATTTCTTGACAAGATTGTTCATCTCATCCAACATGGGGAGAAGACTAGCTAAAGTCAAGAGTGTCTCTATATCGCTTAACCTATGTAAGAGGTTAGGAGCTTTTTCTACTATGCTGCAATGCTCGTACATCACTCTAATCAAGGATTGATATTTTGAAAGAACTCGTTGCATTGGTCCATGCAGGGAGATCCATTTAGTATTGACATCCTTGAGAAGCTTGTTTCCTAGTGTTATTCCCTCAGCAAATTTTATAATTCAAAGAAACGTTTGGGACTTCAACAAAAGTATGCGTGGATCTCATACACTAGATTTTGAACCTTTGATACTATAGGAAACTTGCTTAAAATTTTAAATGCTAAATTCATTTTATGGGTCATGCAGTGAATGCCAAGTATGTATGGTGCACAAGTAGTTTGTAACTTTGTGCAAATACCAATCCTTTGACCTTGGATCACTGGAACTCCATCAACTCCTACACACACCAACTTTTTGACAATTGTCAACTCATCCATACCTACAATTTCATTCAAAGATTTCTTGACTAGTTCAAATATATTTTGTGATGTTGAATTGTCCTCCATTTTATGAACACAGAGAAGAGGAGCTTGGTGAACATGTCATTCTATAGTATATAAATGCATACAAACCCATGAAGTATTGTCTACCATAGTAACTTCATCTAAAGATAATGCAATGAAATTAAACTCTTTTACTTTCTCCTTTAAATCCTCCTTTTCAATTGTAGCAAGACAGTTTTCCCATTACCATCCAACATTTACTGACCATTGGTAGAAGGGATAGTGAGGAACATTAAAAAAAGATAATAAACTAGAATAGTTTGGTTAGTTTGTCATAAGACATCATCTGGACAAAGTATGAAAAACAACACTCATCTGAACAATTGTTGACATATTTTTTGCTTCCATTGCTTTTCCAAATTGATCCTCAAGTGTACCTTTACATCCAACAATGTTCGACATTATTTTTTCATGATCTTCGTAATTTTTGGCATATGTAACATGAAGACATTCTTCCTTTGATTTCCATCATACAAATGAGTGTTCCTTTTTGTCTATGATTTGTTTTTCATAAACTTTACCGATATGCTTTTTTATAGTGTCAATATTTAGCTTCAATGTCTTGGCTCTTCCACATGTCCAACTACAAATTGTATAGTTGGCCAATGTTTCCTTTTCAATATATTTTGCATTGTCAATCCCCATTGGTACCATGAATGGGTACTTTGAAAACAAACCAAGTTGAAAATTCCTTGTCATTTCCCACTCACGCCCCATTTTTGATTTGTTTCTTTTCTTCTTGCTACCGACATCATCATCCTCATCCAAGTCAATTATCTCATTCTCGCTAATCAAGCCTAGGGTATCCCTTGGAACACCTTTTGTGGTATTTCCATCCTAATTTGATACATTTTAATTTAAATCAATGACAATCTCAACTTGACCTTCTGGTGGCAATGAGGTATTGTGAATGCTACCAATATTTGGTGGAAGATTTGATGATGTAGCTCCATCTTGACCTGATGGATTAGAAGCCTTGGTAATTCCAAAGTAATATTGTATGGTACGTCTAATTTTTTGGTATTTTCATGGCCTCCCAATCTCTTCACCACCCTGAGGAGTAACAAGAGTCTCTTCACCACCATGAGGAGCGGCAGGAGTCTCTTCACCATCCTGAGGAGCGGTAGGAGCCTTACCCTTGCTGCTCGACTCACTCGACATATTGATCTCTCACTTCAAATAAAAACTAGAAAAAAATGTCTTCTTATTTAAGAAGGACAAATAATATAGATCCCATTCCCTACTCAATATCATCTTTAAGACTAAAGCGAGAATGGAAAAGAGATAAATAAAACTTATTATTATAACACTATGAAGAAATGATCACTCACCTTTAAGTCTACGTTTTCAACTTTTGTTGACTTCTGAATCAAGAAGTAGAACCTCTAAACTGAACAAAATTTGTAAGAATAAATGACACTTTCAATTGTATTTATATCAATCCATATTTGGTGAATTCCATGGGATTTTTAAATTGTATATTAAAAAATTGGCAAATCTTGCATGCTTATACAATGATTCGTTGTAATTTTCAAGGCAAAATGTGTCCTCAAATGTAATTATTTTTTAATGTTATTGGCAAAATAGGTCCTCATAAGCAACTATTTATAAATTTTAATTGGAAAAATGGGTCTTAACAAGCAATTTTTTGTAAATTTTAATTGGTGAAATGGGTCCTCATACAATCTCATTTTAATAGTATTGGTGAATATGTAGGCATTTTATTACATGCTTCTAGGATTCCAGATGAAAATATTAGTTGGTCCATTTGAAATGTGTAGTTTGTTATGGTGAATTTGTTTCTTAAATATGCCTCATACAAAAAATTATTGGTGAATGGAAATGCATTGGACCAATAGTTCATAAAATCCGAGCGATTTGGACACCTATTGGGTGCAAGAAATTCACCAATTTCGACTTGGCTGATTCCTAGAATTCATCAATTAGTGAAGATTCACCACTAAAGTTTTCCTTGGTTTTCCCTTGCTCTCTTTGCTACTGTCTCTACTTACTCTACTTTTGGAAATGACTCCACATCTTGATCTTTTACTATAGTTGGTAAGAATCGATTATCTCTAGAAATTAATTGCATTTCAAATATGTGACTCTACTATGAAGGTTTGAGTGGATAGTAAAAAAAAATTCCATTAAACAACTTAATATTATATAAAAATATAATTTTAAAATATTGAAGGAATTGGGGCCTTAACACAATAGATATTGATAGGGGTGAATGAGAGGGATATGCGTAGAAGGGATGCATCAATATATTACAGATGAACCAAATCAATTTTTTTTACCTTTTCCTGGGGTGGCAAGGAAGGTAATGATTGCTAATCAATTTCAAAAAGAGGGTAACTCTAGCTGCAAATAGTTAATTCAACCTCTCCAATATGGTGTCATCTCTCCAATAGTGAGTTTTAGAGAGGAAATTTGTAACAAAGTGTTGGATCTAAAGAAGAATTTTTGTTGAGTTTGTCTTGGTTGGGAGGTTCAAAGGGTTCTGATTGAGCCTCTCTATTTTTGCATAAATTGATCTTATACACATGGTGCCTCATCTTGGACAGAGATATCCAAATCTATCCTTATGTGAGAGGGTTCATTGTGGACTTCTTGCATACTACCTATGCCTGTATTTTGGTGAAGTTGGACATCTCTAAGGTGCTACTGGAATATATCTCTTTAAAAACTACATAAGGGTGTTAGAATCAGCTTTAAAACTATGAGGGGTTATCATTTCTATGTCATAGATGCTTCAATACTGGACAATTGCTACTAATTATGCAAAGTGAAAAGTTGATAGCCAAGCCACTTGGTGGAAAAATGTTTCACCTCAATATTATTTAATAGCAAAGGAAGATTCATGCCAAGATGGGAAAACTCTCAAGTATGCCCCAACCATTGGGGATGACATGCATAAGGTTTCACAAAGAAAATCATAGCCAAATTTGAGGGCCAAGGATGAATTCCCTCTTGAGGGGAAATGTAGATTTTCTGACGTAAATGATACAAAATCAAGTGTGGAGCTAGTAGATTGGGCATAAAGTGTAGTAATTTCATCTACTAGGGGAGGGTAAAAACCCCCAGAGAATTTGGTTGAGGCTGAAAGTGTTAGGGATCCAAAGGGAAACTCGACAATAGTGAAAAGCAAAAGGAAGAAAAATGAAGTCTTGTTCAACATGCAACTCCCCTCCCATACCAAATGTGGATCAAAATCATAGTACTAATGTTGTCCTCATCTATACTCCATGCTACCATCTTATATCTCATTCATAATTTTTTATGGGATTTGGGGAGTCTAAATGTGAGGAATGAGTTTTTTTTTGTCGATTTTGGGGACTTTATTTTGGTCTAGATAAACATAATGTTATATACATTCCTATTAAGAGGTTCTTGATGTGAATCTTTTTTTATATTCAATATATGGGTGTTGCCTCACAACACCATGTATACTTTTTTTTGAATAATTATATAAAAGAATATTCTATATAATTTAAATTCTAATTAAAAATTAAATCTTACTTTAAATAGTTTTGTACATTCTAATTAATTATAATTGATGTTTTAATTTAATTATACATTATATAATTTATAATTATAGCTTAATCTATATATTTATAGTAATAATCATAATCTTAATTGAATAATTAATTACTATTATTTTAAATAACTCATTTTAATAATTAAAATAATTAGTTATAAATTATGAAATGTCATATATATATATAGTTTATTAAAAGTTAAAAAATATGAAACATTATAAATAATGACTTCAATTATTCATTAATTATTATATTATTAATAATAATAAAAATATGTGAATATGAATAATTTTAATTTCAATTGTAGATGCTACATACATAATTTAAAAATAATTTAAATTTTAAATATTAACTTTTAAATTTTATATTATATGATTATATAAATAATTTATTTAATTTTAATGAACTATAATAAAATTTATATTTTAAATAACTTAAATTTTAAAATTAAATTTATATTTTATACTTTTTTTTTTTACAATAATAATTATATGAATTTTATAGAATAAAAATATTTTAATAATATCTTAAATAAAATTTATATAATATTTTAAATGTTAATTAGTGAAATTTGTATATTTATAAGGGTGAAGGATGGAATTATTGCCCATTTTGTAATTTGTTATGAATTCTTTTTTCTATGCAGTATTAATTTTTCTATTAATTAGAAAAGAGAGGGCATTGAATTGTTCATTAATATTAATATTTAGCCTTTTAATATAGATTTGTATATTTATTGATTATTATAAGTTAATTAAAAATAATAATATATTTTTTAAGAGTATAAATATAAGGTAATTAAAATGAATAATTTTATAAAAGAATAATTCTATAATTCTACAAAGAATAATTTATATAATTTAAATTATAATTAAAAATTAAATATTACTTTAAATAATTTTATATTATTATTATTGTAAATTAATTTCGATAATCATAATTATAATAATAAAAAAAATTATCTAATACTTAATTATTATTATTTTAAGCTATTAGTTTAAATAATTAAAATAAGTACTTATAAATTATGAAATGTGAGATATAATCTATTAAAAGTTAAAAATTATGAAACAATATAAATAATGGATTCAACTATTCAATCATTATTATATTAATAAATGAAACAATATAAATGATGATTTCAACTATTCAATCATTATTATATTAATAATAATAATTTAAATATGTAAATATTGATAATTTAAATTTAAATTGTAGATGTTACATAGTTAAAAATAATTTAAAATTTTAATATTAACTTTTAAATTTTATATTACAAGATTATATAAATAATTTATTTAATTTTAATGACTTATAATTAGATTTATGTTTGAAATAATTTAAATTCTAAACTTAATTCTATATTTTTACTTTTACTTTTCTAGAATAATAATTATATGCTTTGTATGTAATCAAAAAAATATAATATTTTGTGGGTGGTTGGGTGTGCACCACTCCATCTCCATAAGTTGGTTTTGAGTGGCCAGGTGGCAAGTGAGGAGGAGAGGTGGTTGTGTTGGCTACATGGTTTGCATGTGTCTAAGGGGGAATTTCTAGATGGTGCCATTTCCATCATTACCCGTCGACTTTGTGAAGTGTGTGATGTCCTTTCTAGGATGCTCACTAGCTAACTTGGGCATTAATGCCAAGCATGGTCATTCGTTTCTTTAATCAGATGGAGGTTTAGCTTTCGATCTAAGTCTACATTTTTCACTTGGCAATGAGTTGTTTCATTTTGCTAGTTTTGGTGAAGGAGCTAGAGACAGGTGACATGGACACTTTGGTGTAGCTAAAGAGTTCGAAGAGACAAATGAATTTTGAAGGAAAAATTACTTCCCTTCATCTGCCATGCATCATCCATCATCCCAATTATCTGACCTTCACAACTATCAAATGTACTATAGGGAAAGGTTTCATGGAGGAAGTTGAAGGCTACCAATTGGATTCTGACATTTTCTCTTAGATGTTGGCGGGCTTGTTGGATGTTGGGGTCTCCAAAGAAGACACAAGGGCAATTATGAGGCATTTTTTCTGGAAGGATATGTTGGTGGGGTTGGATAGGGATAGCTTGTGTGGGGAAAGGTATACCTCATCTGTGAGATCTTCATCTTCTCAACGGCCCAAAGGCACTAGTTAGGTATTTTCCTTTTCTGTTGGACATGAGTGGCTTGGAACTTGTGAGGCATAGGCGTTTGGCTGTTGCAAGGGTGGATTTCCTAAAGAAAAATTTTCATCTAGTCCAAGTTCCAAACTCGGCCTAGAAGAGGGAATTCAGGGTCTTTGTCTAGCATAATGTATGTTGAATGAGGGTTAGGTGGTGGGTTTTGTTTTTTTGGATCAAAGTAAAAATATGTGTTGTGCCTTTTTAATGCTCAACTGTTGTTTGAAATTGTCACTGTATATCTTGGGTAGTATGAGATAAGTTCTACGTATGTTGGGTGTTTGGTAGGTCTGTGTGGGAGGTGTCCTCTATGTCTGTGAATTTTGTTCTTTCTTGGGATAAAAAGAATACATGTAGGCTACCTAGGTTGGGCTCGATCACTGTAAATTTTTTTCTCAAATCAATACAAACGATCTTGCTTATTTTAATAATATTCTAAATAAAAATTATATAATATTTAACACTACATCAAAATCATCTCATTATCATTAATCCAAAAGCTAAATATCCCCAATCCATTACATTTAAACTAATTGTTCATTGCATATACTTTAAATATATAAATCTAATATTATAATTCCTTAATTGGAATGCGAAAACTTAGATTAAGTTAATTGTTAGAACACTATTTAAATGGCATGATGATGAATAATAGGCAACTTTAAGATTCATTGTGCACTTTTTAAGGTGCCTAACACAAAATCCATGAGCCCACTAGCCTAGTGAAAGCACAAAGACTACAAGTGTAGTGGCCCAGTGGGGATTTGAACCTTGGCGGTAGTGTCACCAAGCAAATGTTTCAACTGCTGTGTTATACGGGTCACCCCATAATTTAATACAATATTATTTGTAAAATAATAAAATAAAAATATTTACATAATAATAAATATATAATAATATAAATTTAATTTAATATTATAAAATTTATAATAAGAAGTAAATATATAATACATAGAGAGAGGGGAACAACCAATAGATTGTTGAATTAATAAACATAGTTATCAAATCTTCAACAATACAACTCATAACAGATTTGAGGGGAAAGAAGAACCCCTCACCATACCAATCAATAACATTACTAAATAACAACATTAAATTCTAAATTTCAACATATATTCTAAGTGTCTAGAGCATAAAGTGTCATTTTATATAGTTGCAACATTTGTTACTTTATCTTATCCAAGTGATTGCAAAACTGAAAGGCAAAAAGGGAACTGCAATTTTTGTCATCCATTTGTTTCTTGTCGTCCTCTCTCATCACCTTTGTTTCCTTCTGCTCCCATCTAGGTGGGTCCTCGTATGATAGTATTATAGTAAGTAACGTGTTTTTGTATGCTTTTTTAATGTATGCTCATGCCTTTTTGTAAATAGAATAAGCGTGTCCCTATCCAAGTAACCAATAAGGGAGAGGAGTTGATTGCGGGTAGGGGACACATCGTAGGTATAGAATATGATAGCTTGAGACCAGTTTTGGGTAATAAAAGAGCCAATAAACTTACACCTAATATTCAATTGCAAAACACTTTTTTCATAAAGTACACAAACTGACAAATCATGTGATGCCACATCAACATACCAATATACATGACTTAGTGACCCACCATCAATCTCACCTTTTTTTGGCCTTTTTGGATACCTTGACAAAAAACAAGCTGATGTGGCATCATATTTGATGATGTAGCCTTGAAACAAATTTTTATAAGTAGATGACTTGTCAAATAAGCTGTTGTACAAATTTGGGAGTGATTTGAAATTTTCCAATAAGATTTTGAGAAATGTGAAATTAGAATGGCCCACCACCAATCCCTTAACAATTTGCATAAATTACATTTCAATGAACACATTTACATGATAAATATATAATGTTGCTGAATAAAGAGTTTCTTGCCATTATTACAGTGAAGAATAATTAAGGCAAAAGCAAATATCCAAACACGCACAACTAAAATATCCAAGGCCGTGATGTAACACATGACCAATCAGCCTCTCCCGGGCCGGTGAACCCATACACGCACGGCACGTTTAAAACAAACTCTTCCAATTCCAATCTAGAACATTCGTGACCTTTTACGATTTATGAATTCCACATAACTTTTGAGTATAACAGACGACATATTTCAGCCATTGACGTGTTTATATCAAACCATGCGATTCGAGTTGTGATTAGATTTCTGCTGTGTGAACAGCAGATCTATTACATATATATATTTAAATCAACCAGATTTACTCACTTTTACAGTTACAGCAAAACTAGATTTGGCATGCTCTTTTAGACCATTTTTTTGTGAAAAGAACAGTGGCTAAACAGCATTCATGATGTGCCCATGTCTGCCTTGTAAATACATTGATACAATGCTCCAAGGATTTCATTTAACTTTAAGAAATTCCATAAGAATAGTTGAGCACTTTAACTTTGGAAATCTTCGCGATGTCATTGTCATCTGGGTTGGACATGACAATGGCATCTAGCTTCCTTCCCTGATTACTATCTCGATGCTTCGATTTTGGTCATTTCCTTGTTCTTTCCTCTTGCTTGTCTTGACGACTTTTCTTCGACACCCTTTTTTTATTCTTCTAAGATATTATCCATTATTATCATTTAAATGCCACTTCTCATGAGCTCATTATAGATTTAGATTTGGTTTTTTTTAAATGATATGAAAATAACATCTCCCCTCCTTCCCCGCTTACTACCTTGATGCTTCGATTTTTGTTCATTTTCCTGTTCCTTCCCCTCCCTTGTGTTCAAGTCTTTTCTTCCACAACTTTTTGTTTTTTGTCATCTCAGACATTTAACTATTGACTGACATGGGAATGGCATCACAACTTCCGCTTTTGATCATTTCCCGGTTTTTTCCCCCACCTTGGAGACTCTATTCGACACCCTTTGTCTTTCTTCCAGAATATCATCCATCAGAAGCAAAACCTTTCTTTATGAATACTTCTGATAAGAGCTCATAAAGCAAGCAAGCAAGAGTTTTCAAACTAGTTAGATTTGCAGAACAAGCCACGGCAAACTATGGATTTATATTTGCAGACCAAGCCACAGTAAGTATGATGTGCTTCTGTTGTTAATTGAGTGTTAAGGGCTCGGTAGGCCTCATGAAATTAATGTAATGGAAATTAGACACGAGCTTGGTATAAAAACAATTGGAATTGTTATTGGGTGCTTAAAACAGACTAGAAATCTGAACTTTCTATTTGAAAATTTAATTGGGTTTAGCCCTGTAAAGTCTCTATTTTTAATACATTTTGAACTTTCTTTCTGTAATTTAAGGGGTTTGAACGGGGTAAGAATTAATTATTATAATGCCCAGGTTGTGCTTATACAAAGAATTATTATTACAGGTTCAGTGTTGGTCGGGAAATAGCAACTTTGATTACTTCCTGCGAGATGCTGCACAGGGCTTGGGAAGAGATATATAATGTTTCTAAAAGTAATGTAGAGTTTTTACTGAAAGAAGATGAAGATGTAGCATACGTGACCTTCCCTTCATTTTCTACAGAAGATTTCATTGTCACAGGTAGTAGATATGGAGAATACAATATCAAGAATGAGAGAATCTTCTCTGTCTGCCTCAGGGGTGAAAATGATAAGCCGGCCCTTGTTCACAAGGGAGCTCTCAACCGATTCAAGCGTATTGTGGAAAAATCGAATTTCAAGGAGAAGGTAATTAGGCTCTTTGTTCCTTATTAAAAAATTGCTCTGTGATGTGGGATCCCTGTCATTGCTTTCCCCAAATCTAGTTCTCCTGCAACAGCCAACTATGATCTTTCTGTCCATAAAACCAATGCAATTACAATTTTTATTATTTTGCGTGGGCATTTGGCACGTGTATTAGCGTAAGATTTCTTTTACCTAACCAATAAGCATTTGCTGGTAATGATAAAGAAAAAGAATCCCCCCTTGTAAGACCAATTGCAAGTGAAGTGAGTCAAATGTTATTATGACTGGGCTGTTGAGACATGAATCATGATGAACAACATTTAGGTGTAAACTCTGGTCAGAAGAGCCTACGATATTTAAATGCTTCAGTATCTCTATATTGCTGTGCCCTCAATTCCTCGATTGTTGACAATTCCTCAATTGTTTAGTGTCATCATTATTTAGTAGATATCTAAGTCTGTAAATATCAGTAATGCCGTTTATTTGTTTGTTCACTCAGATGCAAGGTTTAAAGGCACAAACCATAATATTTGTGGGTCATTCCATGGGAGGTGCCGTTGCAACCCTGGCCACTCTCTGGTATCTACAAAAAAGGGCGAGAAACATTTCTTATTTCTGCATCACATTTGGTTCTCCTTTGGTGGGAAATGCTGTACTTGGGGAGGCAATTGGGCGTGAAGATTGGACGGGAAAATTTTGTCACGTTGTCTCCAAGTATGATATTGTTCCTAGGATGCTCCTTGCACCATTTGACTCAATTGCCAAGCCTTTGAATGTAATTGTGCCTCATTGGAGAAGCATAATGGGCACTGACTGTGATGCTGTATCAAATCCTTCTATACTAAGTCTTCTTGAGAAAGTCTTACCGTACACATCTGATCTTACAAGCCCGTATAGACCCTTTGGTTTTTATATGTTTTGTTCAACCCAAGGTGCAGCTTGTATCGATGGCTCTGAAGCTGTCCTGAAGATGCTGCATTTCGCTATGCAAGAAATGCCTTTTGATCAACTTGCCAGAACCTGTGCTTCAGATCACACAGGTTATGGCCAAATGTTGAAATCTATCACCAATGACTTGCTAAATGCAACGCCAATTGTAAACTTTGCCACAGACTCCTTCGAGATGGGAATAAAGCTGGAATTGGAAGCAATGGCTGTTGGACCTCAGGTAATCTCACAATTTCTGCTTTCTTTTGTTGTTGCCGCATAATCCATGCTCCGCACGTGCAAAACATAGATACCAGATTAAGAAATTGACGTTTTCATATTAGATGGGAAAGTAGAAATAGAAAAAGCTAAAAATTGTGACCTCTGTACTAGTAGGAGTAGGACCCCGACATGGCAGAGTAGTAGGTACAAGTGTTTGGTCATCATTACAACTCCACAATCTAGCAATGTTTTAAATATTCTTGCATATTTTCTTAGGACACGAAGAAGGTGCACATTAGATCTTATAATGCTAGTTTAAAATTCAAGTAGATAGAAATGATATCTTCACAATCTAGTGCCACCCATTGACCTAGGTTTTGCTTGTACTTTAGTTACAAATTGTTTTAAAGGGGACTTCTTTTTGAAGGGATCGTTAACCAAAATTTTCTAGTAACTTGGAAGGGCAATTATAAGTAACACTACCAATAAAAATAGTTAGATCATCCCTATCTCCCACACATCTATATTTGAAGACTCGATTCAACCCTTAAGGCTCTTGTTAACACTCTTCATCATAATCATCACTCCTACTAGTTACATTACAACAATTAAATTTTATGGTTATCATACATGTCATAATTTTGTTATATTATACATGGGCTCAAAACACAAGGATTTGTTTTAATCCTTAGGTTGCATGCAACATAGAAGTAGATGATCCACAAAAGCGTGAATCTTTGTTCTTCAACCTTGATTAACAAGGATTCCACTTTTTATGTTTCTCACTTTAGCTCATACAAAGCATAGAAGTAGAGGATATCAATGTAATGAAGAAATTTAAATTATTTTTAACTTCTTGATTACATTTAATGAAATGATAAGAGAAGTAGATGAATTTATTTATTACATAAAATAGAAGTGTAGAAATGATAAATTGAATACAAAATTGGAAATAATAGAAAATAAAGACCTTAATAACAAAAAAGGGAGCTCATTGTCAAAGATGATATCACAATGTGTAGATGTACACTCAATGCATTTTAGTCCTTCTAATGTACTATTATCCCTCTCTAGCAATGTCCATAAAAGTTACAAAATTTCACTTTTTTATCAAAATTTGAACCAACCTATACAATACAAATCAAGGGAAAGAAATAAAACAATCCAAAATAGACCTGATGATAAAAAGTAAAATTAAACTAACTAGAAAAAATGAAATAGTAAAATTATAAGGAAAGGGAAGAGAGAAAATCAAACCTCTGTGTGGTTGTAATCTTCTAAATACCTAAATAGCTAAAACAAGAAAAATTATTGAAACTACTTGATAGCTTGCCAAGAATGGTCACGCGCCTAGTTTATCTTTTTGACCTCCACTAACTATCAAATAGAAAATAGTGATTTAAGAATGTGTGCTCTTATCCTAAGTATATCTAGGACTAAGAGTAATAAAACTATGAATATTAAATCTTGTTAGAATTGGCTATGGAGATAGTCTACCAAGATCTAGAGCACAAATGGAAAGCACAGATAGAGAAGATCAATATAACAACAATAAATTGTATTTTAATCAATTATACAAATATGATTCAATGGATATACAATGTATGAGAGACCCTTGGTTATATAGCCAAGCTAAAACATGAGATGTCGTAAGATTATAAAAAGTGTCTTAATATTATGATATTAGACAACTTATCATAACTACCTAGGAAAGGATGAAATCTAGACATGACAACTAAATCTTCTATAAATATTCCTAGGACCTATGTAAACTTAACATGTGAATAAGCCCCTTAAGTTTCCTAGTGAGGAATTTCAAAAAATTTGGGTGCAATTTTTTTTGAAAGTGCATATTTTTTCGTGTATTTTTCAATGGTATGATTAGATTGATCTAATTTAGTAAAAAAAAATTTAATTGATTCTATCGCCTATTTTTAACATTTGTATGTACTAGGGTCAAGACCACTTCACTTATTTTGGCAATTGGCATTTGTAATCATACTAATCATAAATTATCAAGCTCGTATATTTCTAGGGGGGTTATTTGATTGAGTGAATTTGGGGGGATTATTCTTGTGATTGTGGTTGAATTCCTCTTGATTTGTGTTATTTCCTTCTTATTTCATCATGGAGCCATCTATAGTTCCACTTCTAACACATTAAAACTATCCTAAATGGAAATCTAAAATGAGCAAATTGCTAAGAGTTAAAAGGTTGTATAGGATAGTTCATGGGCTTGATGGTGAATCACAAGATGATGAAGCTAATAAGAATAAGTGTTTGAATAGTTGTGAAGAATACATTGTCTTTTTGTGCTTGTATATTTCTCTTGAGTTGTTGTTTCACATTGAGCACTTGGATACACCTATGGCTATGTAGACTATATTGTCAAACTCATTTGGGAAAACAGATGAAATTCAATGAAATTTGTTGGAGAATGAATTAATACTTGTCTCAATCAATGTAATTTTGACAACATACAAGACTTCATCACCAAATTCAAGTCACTAAGAACACAATTGAAGGATTGTAAAATTAAGAAATTAGATACAAAGAATGCCTTTGGGAGTGAGTTTAAGATGCCTTCCTTTGAGGACTTTTCTATGCAATCCACTAGGAAGCAAGATAAGATTATTCAAATGTGTGCTTTGAATTCTTCAACATCTCATGCCTTGATTGCAAAGGATGAAAAGTCTTCAAGTGGCAAAGAAAATAAAAAGAAAAATCCTAAGAAGAACACACAGTCCACATCTAATTCTACAAAAGAACATAAAACTTCTTCTTCAAAAGGGGAAACATCTAAGAAGGAGAGGACTAGTTGTGCATATTGCAAGAAGGAAGGACATGAATAAAAATTTTGTTATAAGAAGGATATTGATAAATTGAAACATCTTCTAAAAAATAATCAAGTTGATTTTCCTTCTAGAATGTTTGAATCACCTCCTTCTTCTTCCAAATAGTCTAAAGAGGACAAAGGTCATGCTACTACATTAGGAAATGTAGGACATGTTTTTGTGACTTTTTGTGTAATGGATTGGGGAGATGGCTTCTAGATTTAGGAGCATCTCATCATTTGACATCTTCACAACATATATTTAGGTGTGTGCAAGAAGTTAGTCCACTTTTTGGCCAAAAAGTGGGAGTGTTTTCCTTGATTTTTAGAATTTATCACATTTGACCTTAAAATTTGAAGCACTTAAAGACAAAATTAAGAAAACTCACTGATCATAAAATGTAGTACTAACATTCTAGTTTCCAAATATGTAATTTATTTTAATACCTAGATGATACAAATTGATTTTCAATAGGCATTTCTAGAAACCACGGTTTAAAAGTCACATTTTTTACTATACCATGCATGTGTACGTCATCCATATTTTGATCTTAATAATCATATTTTTCTAAATCCTTTGGGGAAAATTTTCTAACACACTAAAGAACACACAATATTTTTAATATTTTCTTATTATTTTTCTTTGTTAATTTTTTATCGGCCATATTTGTTTTTCTGAAAAATCATCATGTATGGCATACATAAGATGACCTAAAACTATCATTTTATTTTTTTCAAACTGAAAATAATTATGTGAAGTATGTTTTCTTACAATTTGTTTGTAAAAAAATACTTTAATAAAAATTTGTTAAAATACTAAAAAAACCCTCATATTTAAAGTTTATGGACTAGTTTCATCAAAAATTAATTAAATAATAGAAAAAATAATGCAATTGTACAAAAAATATATATTTAGAATCTACAATATTTCATCTATAATGGGTTTGAATTTTGTCAAAAAAATCTAGAAAATGGTCTTTAGACATATGTCCAAAGTTACTATTTTCTTGTGACATTGACATGACCTTCAAGTTGTAGGTCAAACTAGGTCTAAAGATTAGGGTCAAGGCCCTAATCCCTTTCCCAAATTGAGAAAGAAAACAAAAACCCAATTCAATCATCATTCAAGATTTGAAGAGTAGAGAGATAATTGCTACTAGGATGGTTGATCATTCAGCTCATTTGTATACCTTTGCAATGATAAAATCTTGACATGACAACTAAGTCTTCTAGAAAGATAAAGTCCAAACATGACAACTAAGCCTTCTAGAAAGATTCCTAGGACCTTGAGTAAACTTAAAATGTGAATAAGTCCCCTAAGTTTCCTAGTGAGGAATTAACTAGGTACTACATTTTATTCACACCAATAAATCCTAGGTCTACAAGGATTGATAAAATATGATGTGTGATATTGAAAAAAATATGGTAATCACCAAGAAATTTACCAAAGAGAATAGAGAGAAAATGATATAGCCTCGAATTGCAATCATCACATTGGTGGAACTAAACTATCAACTCTCAAATCTATTAAAACAAGAATAAAAACTTGCTTAAAAATATTACCAAGGAGGTGATGAAGAAAATATTGAGAGAATGTGAAGATGTCAATGTGATGTAGGAATACTTTTCATTTAGAAAGCCTCAACAACGAAGTGTGTATCCTATAAAGAAGAGACTCAAGAGAGTTCTTTTTGTTGTTAATGGAGATGGAAATCCAAAAATTAAGATAGGTTTTGGAAAGATTTTTTTAGAAGTTGATGGTTAGAGTTAGATGCTAAAGACATTTTTTTGAGATAGGCAAGTTTTACAAGTTGGAATAGGTACCTAACCAAGAAGCAACTTCCTTTTTGGAAACTTATGGAACATTAGCACACCACATAGATTTTCATGTATTGCACTAGTGTTGTAGATAAATTGTTAAGAATTTAACATGTGGCCTCATGCTTCCATGAAAAAATAGAATTTGGTAAAGATATTTGACAATCTAGTGAAGGAAAAAGCTAAGGTTGAGGCTTAGATGATCTTTAAAATATGCTAAGAACACATACACTAAAGAAATCTCAAAATTTAACATGAAATTGCAAGGCTGTGCAATTTTTTATGTTATAGATACACAAAAGATGAAATCCTACTTTGACTTAAATTTTTTAATCATTTTTTTCATATTTGTGTAAATTTAAAAATAATAAATAAATTTAAATACCTCAATATTGCTTTTATAAAATTATAAAAGACAAGATTTAAAAATTGTGAAGTTAAAACTCAAATTTTAAAAACTAAAATGTAATGATTAGATTCATTTGTAAAACACTAAATTACTCAATTGAAAACAAACAAAAAATAAGTTAAAAATTGTCATCTAATAATTAATTTGATATTTTAGATTTAGGAATGAAGAATGGTCTGAAGCTTACCTTGAAGCTTGAAGAATGTGTTGATTCAATAATTGAATGATGAATACTTCACACTTGCTTTTAATGTTTCTCTTATTCTCACACTTCCTAATGCACTTATTTAGCCAATGAAGAATTAACAAATAATCTCACTCTTCTTATTTCTCTCACTTTTCTTATCCAAATATTCTCACTCTTGCAATTTTTCTTTCTTGTAACTTGTTGCAACTTCTAATCTTGGTTTTGAAACTTGAGAATGTTTATAAAATGGTTTAGATGTTTATTAATAGTTCATGTGACCACTTAGGGTGTGGGTGGAACCCATAGATTATTATGGTTTTGGTTATTTGTACAAACATAAAAGAAACTTAACTTTTTTAAATGCTATTTTTGCTTGAATTGACGTGGTAGACAATTGGGCATTCTAGTGTTCTTGAGAGATACAACCAAGTCTGTTGAGGGTCCCAAGGTGATCTTAACATCTCCATGGAGTCCCTAAAACAAGGGGTCTTCTTGGAAATGTCTCCTCATTGAGGGTGACATCCTTGAAATGTCCTCTAATAGGCAATGGTGGTTTCAAAATAGTGGGGAACATTACTTTGGGATCCTAGTGTCCTAGGGATGCCCTACCTAAAAATGTATGGCTTTTTAGAGGGGATGCATCCTTGTTGAACACTACTCTTTTATCATTAGTCTTACCTCCACACAGTTCTTTGAATCTTGACACTTCTTATGTTTGGGTTGTATTTAATATATTTCTTCTCACTAACCTAAAACAAAAATTGTTGAATGGGTGTTGTATACTTTCCATGCTTAACTATTAGAATACTTTTTTGAATGTTATTAATGTTTTTTTTTTACATGATTCATACACAATATAAAATTAATTTTGATGTGTCTATTTATATTCACATATGCTTCAAAGTGAAGTAAGATTCATTATTATATTAAAAAATAATTGAATTTTTACAATAATAAATTTATTTACTATGCTGAATTTTTTATCTCAAATGATTTTTGAAGACGAAAATATGCTGCTTGTTTCAAAATTTATATACATTACTTCTACTATACAAATTTATTAATTCTTTTTAACTACTAGTTATACTAGTATTAGCTGTAGCGTTGGCTATCCTCCCAACCTTTTGGGAAACCACATTTATAAGTCGTTCCTGTTAAGCATTTATTTTAATTGCTGTGGTGGCTTCTTAGTTCTCTGCAATTTTTCCTCTTAATGTTGTTTCTTCTCTTTAGACAAAGAGATTGATTTTTTTTGTTTTTAAGGAGAATCCTCAGGCATTCAGTGCACTCAGAGAAGCTGGAGAGAAGAAAAATGAGCAAGATATGAACATTGAGAAACTAAATAACGAATTGAGTATAATGCAAAGTTATATGGCAGAGGTGGAATGGTAGAAATCAAGTTGTATGGAGGACTCTGGCTACTATGATTCTTTCAAACAGCATGACAGAAAACGAGATCAAGATGTAAATATTTTTCGAGAGAAGTTGGAAAGATTCTGGGAGGAAATTGTTGAAATGGAGGAGAAGCATGTACTGCCCATTGACTTCAGATTTCAAAATAAATGGATCAATGCTGGCACCGCATATAGAAGACTTATACAGCCTCTGGACATTGCATACTGCTATCGTACACGGAAGGATACCAACAAGAAGAGCTATCTTTCAAATGATGTGAGACCCCACCATCACAGAGCTCTGCAGAAATGGATGGAAGAAAAAGAACAAATTCGCAGTGGTAGAGAAAAGAAGGTTCGCACAAAGTTTGCATCCGTAACACTGGACTCCTGTTTTTGGGCTCATTTAGAAGATGCTTGTCAAGCGTTGACAAGTCTCTCACAAGATCAAATCAGGAGAGAAAGCCGAGAGTTTGACCAATATATTTGGAATATGATCAGAGATAAGAGTGTTTCCGAAGAGGTTTTCTTAAAGGAGAGTAGCTTCATGATTTGGTGGGAACAATATAGCAGCTTCACGTCAAACTCCCATTTCGTCGACTTCATGGAAAACCAGAGGTGGAAGTAGAAAATCCAGGAGAATCGGCTTTTTTCAACATTGGGAAAGATCTTTTAAAATAATATTGTATGTGGGTTCTTCCTTTTGCTTAACTTTGTTTCTTATTAGATGAGTGCATGTTACATCTAGAATAATGAGTGGATGGTATTCATCACGTATGTTGAGTTCTTGAAATATAGCTATGCATTAATGGCACTGTGCTTCAGTTGAAGTTCACTCTGTAGTTCAGAGGAGTTTCGGTCCAAAGGAATGTTATGCCCAGTAGAGGCTTGTTTCCTGGAAGATGTAATCTTGCCTGAATACATATATGCCTACGTTTGTTAAGGGCAAACATTGACTTCAAAAATAACAGATAAATGAGAAATGATCTTTATAACAATGAACATGGGTTCTGTACATAATTGAGTATTAAACTAGTATATCTTCTCTTAAGAAATGTTATTATGGATTGCAAAATTGCGGGGCAGGATCAAGTGATTATCTTGTCTCATTTATATCCTCAGGATAGAGAAGAATTTTGAAGACCTTCACTATAAAGTCTCAGATAAGAGGCAATATTAGGTGTAAATTCGAGAGAGTTTGAGGTGCATGCACACCGGTCCCATATGCCAGCTATTTGTGTCTTTTTTGGAAAATTTCAATTCAGAATATGCTTGAAGTGTGATGTCTGAAATTCTGAAATAGCTTTGTTGTTCCTTTAAAGGCTTATACATACAGTTAAAATAGACATATAACCATCAATCACACTAGATAAATTTTGGTCTATTTCTTTTTATGCTACTTATGGAAAATCTGATAATTATAACTAGTAGTCGATGCATAGGCATGCAACAATCAATGAGCAGGGGGTCAACGAAATGCAAGAATTCAATGGGCAAAAAGGTGAAAAAGTTTGTTTCTTGTGTGCAAAGTGAACTGTAAATGTTGGAAAATATTTGCAATTGTTTGGAGTATTGGAAACGGAGAACATATTAATTATTCGATATGGAAAAATGGGAGGCTGGTTTCTTATAGTAGGGGTGAATATTTTGACCTAGGATTTAAATTGAGAATAAGATCCCAAAGCACATTACCACCGTGCCAAAGCCACTGTGTAGTAAAAGATATGAATATGGCATATGTAACTTGAAGATGTTATAAAGCACTTAAATTTGGTGAAGAAATTATTTTATATCTCTACATTTATTGGGAGCATTGTACGACATTCTAAACCCCATTTTATAGTGCACTTCTTTATTGTTATGTGACAAGCAATGCATGAGAGATTAACAAGCATTTGCATAAATCAGGAGATTGATTGTTGCATTTCCACATGAATTGTTTTTAGTTGCAAATTGATTATGGAAATGTAAAATAAAACTGTACATCATTTTCATTATTTACAATGTATCCATTATTTGCAATCTCAATTAATTAATTATCAATGATTTTAATGAATAATATTAGGAGAATGATTTTTGAATATTTTTTTTCTTAATAAATCACATTTTGTATATTGAATACAATTTAAATTTGTAAATTATTAGTTTTGTTAATAATAATATTTTTTGTCCAAAATTTAAGGTATTATATATTTTAATTTAATAATATCTATATTTGATGTTTTTGTATAGGTTAATCAATCATTTGATTTATTAAAATGGGAAAATGGTTTTTGTGTTCTGGAATGAAAATTTATCAGTTGGAAATTGGCTATCAAATTGTACATCATGTGTTATATTCCTAAGATCAAATTAACAAGTATGCTTTTGAAAAAGTGATTCCATTAGTATAGTTATGTCTTTTATTAGTAAGATTGAATAAAAATGTATTCTTTTAAAAAGTTATTTTTTTTATTTGAATATTAGTTGTAATGGTCATCACAAATGAGTTTTGTGAAAACCAAAGATTATTAGATATTCTTTGTGTATTGCTATTTAATTGAATTTGAAGGTATACATTGTTTAGAGGGAAAATCAAAAAGATGTTACTAAATTTATACAATGATTTGTGTACACATGTATATATGCAAGAAAAAATGTATGGCATTAAATGTAGAATGACAAAACCCATGCTTGTTTTCCTACCTACCATATTGGCATCACAAAGGCCCATGGACTATATCTAGACCCTCAAGCAAGAGAAGAATGAAATATGCATGGGAGATACCATGGAGATTCAACATACATTATTATTTTAATTGAATTAGAAGGTATGCCTTGTTTTGAGGAAATATGGAAAACATGATAGTAAATCTATATAAGAATTTGTGCACACATGTATGTATGTAACAACAAATAAATGACATGAAATGTAAAACCGCAAAACCCGCGCTAGTTTTCCACCCTGTCATATTGGCATCATGGATGAAATGCCCATGAGAGATGTTGTGGAGTTTGATCATACATTGTACAATAGAAATCTTGAGAAAAATCCATTGTTTCTATATATAATATCCGATATTGTTGTGTTTTCTTTGATGTGGCAACTTGAAAGAAAAAATGTATCTTGGTTTTCGAATCCCTTTGCATGTTGAAACCTAGTTTCTGCAAATGGAATACAAAGGTATGTTAGTGGAAAACAAAGGGAAATGAAAAAGGAAGCATAAAAAGCAAGTAAATGGGTAAAATTAATATATACAATGTGAGCCTAAAAATAGTGAATAATTTTTACAATTAGTTAACCAAAGTTGTCCATTGACAATGGGAAAGTATTGCACTTGCATACACTGTTGATTGTGTTCAACAAGGATGAGTTGCATTAGACTGAGTCATAGGAGCATGAAATAATTTGAAATAGAGAGTGTACAATACACTAATTTTCTTGAATGTATATTATATTTCTGCAACAATCTAAACAAAATGATATACAAATATAATAAAAGAGGTTAGCAGTATTTGTTATAAATAGGAACAAATAAAGTGGAATATTTTGAATGCATGGTGTCTTGGCAAGGGATTGTCTATAAGTAATCTATTGGAGCAGTTAAAAAGAGACTTGTGGAAACAATGAGAAATGCAATGATTGTAGCATGGGATTTGAAGGAAAAAAATGTAGTCACGTACAAAATGAAAACCAAGGCAACCATGACATTGTAAACGGTTTTGTTGAAAGGAGCAACAAACACCATTCTCATGTGTTTCAAAGGAATAAACAATGTATCAATGTAGTATAGAGTTTGTGTTTAGTAGGGAAGCACATGTCAAAAAATTGTATCCATGTATATAAGCAACAAGAAATAGACAATGGTGGAAGGTAGAGGCAATATACCCACACTCACTCTCCTTCTCACCATATTAGAATCATGAAGCCTTAGAAAAATATGATGAAACATAATGGTAGAAGACAAAGAATCTATGTGACAGCGAGCATCTCAATTACAAATTCAAGCTACATTATTTGGCACTAAACAGTATAGAAAAATAGGAAAATTGTAGAAGAATTATTAAGAGTATACATAAGAACCACTGGACAACAAACTGTTCTTAATGATACTCTTTTTTCCAAGTTCACCATAGCAAACCCTTGATTATTGTAGATTGCTTAAGAATAAGAGCTAAATGACACATGATCAAAAACCCACAATAAACATATTCATACAAGACAAGCAGTGTATGTCAAAATTGACCTATCAATTCAAAATTTGAACTTCATTCTTTGATAGTAAGCCCACATTAATCAAAACTTGTAAAGACCATGGATAACAATAATCTATGCAAAATGGCTATAACGCCATAGAGTTAATTGGGAAAAGAACAAGTTCATGTGGGGAAGTTGAAACAAACGACTCAGAAGAAAGAATACAATGAAACATATCGATGTAACACAATGTGATCCCACATAATTCACAAGCTTGCCCACTTACATAAGTAGACCTAGGTAGTTTGTTCAAGGGAGCTTCAAGCAGATTAGGGAAAAAAAAATCTCATAAAAAAATATTGATACATGATTCAAGCTATGTTCTTTGTTATTAAATACTGAAGACAAATAGAGAAATTGTATAGGAGGTGCTAAAATAAGAACTATTTTCTACAAGTTGTTTTACATGGGTTTTTTTGAATAAATGTTGTGTATAATATTTCATGCGAAGTAATGTAGCTTGAACTCATAGTTAAGTCTAGCGCAATAAGAATTTTGTAGAGATTGATGCATCATATAGTTGTTTTCATAGCCTAAAGAAGATAAGTATTGTCATTAAGAATTGGGGTTAAATAATTGATTTGGCAAGGTGGAAATATATTTGTATATGTGTGCAGGGGAAAAATAGTTTAGTGGATTTTAATGGTTATTCTAGTAGCTCTTTTATCTGTTGAAAATGGCTCATTCGACAATGCACTTTATTCAATATACTTTCTTGCACATTTTGCAGCACATCAATGTCAACTCCCTCCAACCTGTTGTCGAAAGCAACAATAAGCAAAGAATGAGAAGCGTGAACAAAAAATTAATCATTTAAGAAAAATACCCATGTGAAACATACATATATATATACATGTAAACATATATATATATATATGTTTACATGTATATATATATACATGTATACATATACATATATATACATGTATACATATACATATATATACATGTATACATATACATATATATACATGTATGTACATATACATATATATATACATGTATGCATATACATATATATATACATGTATGCATATACATACATATATACATGTATACGTATATATAAATACATACACACACACATGTATCCAGATGTGTATATATATAAAATTAGTTTCATCGATGTTAAGTGTTATTCTTTCTAGGATCTCTTTGTATCTATTCAATTTATTTGTTAGAAGTTTCCAACAGGATTTTCATCAGCCCAACTATGAATAAGACTTGTCATGTAATAACTCTGTTACAATTTCTCTATTTGTCTATAATATTTAGTCTAAGGGAATGTAGCTTAAATCTTCGATTAAGCCTCTGGCATTATGTATACATATACATACATATATATATATATACACATATGTAAGTATATATCTATATATACACAAATGTATACACACGTGTATATATACACATATGTAAGTATATATCTATATATACACAAATGTATACACACGTGTATATATACAAAATTAGTTTGGTTGTTGTTAAGTGTTATTCTTTCTAATATCTCTTCCTATCTGTTCAATTTATTTGTTTGAAGTTTCCGATGGGATTTTCATCAGCCCAAGTGTGAATAGGACTTGTGGTGCAATAGCTCTGTTAAAATTTCATTATTTGTCATTATTTGTGTGTATGTTTGGCGTTGCAGCCATTAACATAAGAGAATTTGTACTTATCTGTGTGTAGGGTTTAGGGTTGTATGAAATGATTAACATATTGGAGATAAAATCACTTTGGTGGCTATTTAGTGTTATTGTAATAGCTCTTTTACAATTTCTCTATTTTTGTATTATATGGTGAAACAATCTCTCCAAAATGTGTTTGACGACTTTTAAGTGTTGTTGTAATAGTTCTTTGAGTTGTTCAACTTTATATCTCTAGTTGATATTCTATTTGTTTGAAATTTCTATTTGTTAAGAAGAGAGCATTATTCTGGCAATGCAACTAAATCAATATATTTTCTTGCATATTTTGGAGCACATATTGATATGCTAGAATGGCTATTCTGACAATGCAATAGAATCAAAATATTTTCTTGCATATTTTGGGATATACATTCACACTACATGTATATATAGATATATACATACACATGTGTGTGTGTGTGTGTGTGTATATATATATATATATATATATATATATATATATATATATATATATATATATATATCTCAATGTTATAGCTAATTTTTATCATTTCCATTCATCTTTTCTTCTCACTAACTTTATATGATCCAATAGATATGTATTTGTTAACTCTATACTCAAATGACATCAAAATTTTCTATATATATAATATGTAGGATTGGTTTGTCAACTATAAATTTTATGGTACAATACCTTGAGAAAATGTGATAAGGATCAATGATTCAATTATTATTATTATTTTTTATCATTAGTTAGCCTTGGAAATTGACACGTCACCTTTGTGTAGCATGTACATGCTTGCTAATAACATTTATAGTCATGATTTCTAATGTACTTTGAGCTAGGAGTCTCTAAATTCATTGTTCTTCAATGCACAACCCTTCTTGGAACCATAATATAGTAGGTAACAACAATAATTATCATAAGTTTAAAATAAATGGGGAAATCATTCAAACAAATTACCATTATGTAAGCCATAATTTTATATATATATATATATATATGATTCTATATTGGATGCTCTTTTGGACTTATTTTCCCAACTACAATGCAATATCTTTAATATTATGTATCATGAACTTACTAAAGGTTTATTGTGCCTACTTTATAGACATGAATCTGAGAACTAATAAAACATAACTATGATAAGTTGTAGTATTGTAAATTTAATGTAAATTACTATAAAATATATATATGAATATAAGAAAGTACTTACAAATCAAATAAACATTAAAATAAATTACTTGATACAAAATTTATCTAACACCTTGGATTCTCTTGTAACACTAAATGAACCTTCACCTTGATCCAAATCTAGCTTGGTCATGGAGTTATATCATAATAACTAATGATTAAATCAATTTACTTTCATCTAAATAAAATATCTTGCAATACAACTCAATATGAAAATCTAAAATGTTTTATTAAAATACTGGCTTCATCATCTCAACAAAGGCCATTGTCTCATATACAATGGGAATTCAATTCACCAACCCTATCACAAAGTTGACAACTCATTCAAAACTTGTTAATTCAAGTTCCCTCCCAACCATTTTTCCCAGATTTTAATTACACAAGTGAAAATTGTGTAATCATGAATGAAAACCTATAACTAAGTCATTGCATATAGTTTCATTACGTAAACATGTTGAGAAATCTAATTAACAAAAATATATAGAATTTTAAAAAATTTAAACCATTTTTAATGAACAAATATAGATCAAAATTATGATATTATATTGAACCCATCTTATAGAATGTAGTAAATATGAATATGCCATACCCAAAATCCTTTTTGACAAATGAATGTACATAATATTTTTAATTATCAACACTATGTTGTGGGAGTTAAAATAAATAGTAATAGATTTTCTAAATAGAAAAAAAATTGATTCATAATTTCATACAACAAATATGGAAAAAAATTCTAAACTCAATTTGAATCTACCACATAAGTTAGTATGACAAATCTACATAAATTATATCCAAAAATTGTTTTAGTAAAAATATTATAAAAAATGAATCTATTTCAAGCATCCTTCCACTAAAAAACACTAGAATAAAATAAAATGATAAAGGAATGAAAAATAATTTTTCTTTTAAAAAAATTATGAGCCGAAAAATGGACCAAAAAGAGCAAAACAATGGTGGATAGAGAAGGGGTGCCTCAAAGTGGCGGAAAGGTGGATGTCGAGGATACAGAGGCTCCATGGAAGCAGGTTCTTTTCCATATCGCAGTCGAAGCTAGACTTGGAGTCCCATGCAACATTCAGCATGAAGTTATGGGTGATCAGGGATCCAAAGGCAAGGAAGGCCTTCATATCAACCGAGCGCTAATCGTGCTACGGATTCCAGGAATAACTAGATCTGATCTAGCTTCAAGAGTAAAAACGGAAGAGAGGGCGACAAACAAGTGATCAAAGCCTGGGTTCCAAAGATGAGTTTCCAAGATGGAAAGCCCTATTCCCCCCTAGATTGGAGAAGTAAAATAGTGCAAATCTCGACCAGTTACATGCAACCACGATGAGATTATCTCAAGGACTGTGGAATGTTCGTCAAATGGACTGGAAGTGATGTCCCAAAACAGGAAATCATAGATTGGTTTGCAGATCACTTTGAAGGTTGGGTAAGAGAGAAAACCCTATCTGAATTTATTTATTTTGTTAGAATGTGTGGAACAGAGTATCAAAAAGAATATCTTATTTCGGGAACCTTTGTTTTTGAAGGGTTTTTTCTTTTATAAATTAGACAGGGAACCAAACTTTAACCCCAAGAAAGAAAAACTGAAGAAATTTCCTCATTGGATTAGTTTAGACAATTTACCCCCCGAATACTGGAGCGAAGAAACATTAGGAAAAATTGGCAAAGCCCTAAAGACTTTCATTGACTTTGAAGAAGATTTTTTCCTTGGAAAATCAGAAGTAGCCAAAATTTTGGTTGATTTGAACACTAAGCTCAGATTCTTGGACAACCTAGAGATCCTCATTGAGAAAGGAGAATGGTTCCAAAAGGTCACAATTGACACAAAAGGAGGCAGATGCATTTTCAAAGTAACTAACTTGGATTTAAATGAAGGTTGGCATGGAAGGGAACCCATATGAACACTAAACCAGGAGAGCGCAAAAATTGATAACAATTCAAAGGGTTAGCTAAGGGAGGAGAAAGTGGGGGTTGCAAATGGCTCAAAGATTCAAGGATTAGATGATGAAAAGGAAACAAACCCTAGTAGACATTTGGTACAATCAATTTTCCTTGAAGAGTTAAGAAACCTAATGAGAGAGACAAACGTGTTGGAGAAGGATATCAACGACAACATATTGGCCATCTTGACACAAGGAATGAACAAAGAAAGAAATAAGGAAGTCATAGGCGTCAATCAATTTGATTACATAGCTTCGCCAAAAAGGAAGATAACTGAGACAGAGGAAGCCCCATGGTGGGGGATTGAAACCACTGGTATGGGAGAAAATAATAACAATATCCTTTTGAAGATAGCTATGGGAAATGGAGAGGAAGAACAAGATAGGGCAGCTCTGGACATTTCATTCCCCATCAACATTGTAGAGGGCAACCCAAAAGAAGTCTACAATGGAGATCCATAATTCCAATGGACCAACAGTTTTTGTTGGAGGCTATAGTAGAGTTAGAGGAAGAACAAGAGGAAATAATAACCCCAGGAAAATTAGGGATTAAGAAACAAACAACCAAAAAGTCCAAGCCAGACTATGGAAAAGGGAAGTCTAAAGGGAGAAAATCACTACAGGAACTGAGATCTATGGATGGGGATGCTAAAGGAAAGTAGAAGCTCACTATGTTGTTGAAGTCAAGGAAGGGTACTCCCCTTCTCGGTTCACCATGAGGCTATTTTCATGGAATGTTATTAAGCACCCCTAAAAAATGACATTTGGTCAAAAGAAGACTCACTTTGACCAAAACAGATATAATTTTAACTCAGGAAACAAAACTAAGGAATGATGATTTAGAGTTACTCCAGAAGAAGGTTGTGGGGTGGAATATTGTGGTATGGCGATTTTCTGGAAACCAAATACTGTGCAGATTGAAATGTTGCTAGAGAACACATTTTGGCAGTGTTGTTGGGTATGCAATATTTACTTCAAGCTCAAATTTGGACTCATAAATGTGTATGGGCCCCATTCGTGCATTAGAAAGCATAGTATGCGGCAAGAAATTGAAGTGTTCCTAAAGGAAATGCAAGGAAATAATTTTATTTTAGCTAGGGAATATTGGAGGATAGGGATAAACTGGGAGGAATTCAAAGAGAAAACCAATCTCATAAGGATTTCAGAGATTGGATCATAAGAAATCAAATGCTCAATATATATTTTAGAAATGGCACCTACACATGGATGAATAGGAGGTTGGGCCCTTGCTTGATAGCTGAAAAATTGGAAATGTTTTTGTTTTGGGGGGGTTTAGACAACTTTCCATTCCTATTTGAGGCTAGTATTTCCCCTAGTGTTGGATAAGATCACCTTCCAATACAATTGGACATCCAAGAGGATCAGAGCCATACTTGCTCTCCCTTCAAATTTGAAAACATGTGGCTCAAGGACCCAAGTTTTTTGGGCCTAGTTGAAGAATGGTGGGATTGATTCGATGTAACAGGATAAAAAATTTGTTGTTTGATAACTAAATTGAAATGGCTGAAGTAGAAGATTAAGGAATGGAATTGGAATTGTTTCAAAAATATCTTTGAAACAAAGGAGAGCATAGAGGAAGACCTCCACTGTGTGGAAGAGGATATAATATAGAACAAAATGAATTCAAAAAGTTACCTCAAAGAAAAAGAACTCTTAGGGAAGTATGAAGAGGTTTTGGCTAAAGAGGAAGTTTTATGGAGGCAAAAGTATAGAGAAGTTTGGCTCAAAGAAGGGGATAAGAATACAAAATTCTTCCACAACAATACAAGGTAGTGAAGGAGTTTGAATCAAATGAGTAGTTTAAGATGAACAAATGGATCCACAAAGGAGGACCCAAAGGAAGTGGTTGAAGAAGTGGTAAGTTTCATTAGCAAAATTCTAAATAATTTTGAAGGGTCAAATCTGCAACATCAACAAGACTTGTTAAGAAACCTTCCAAAGTTAGTCACATAAGTGAAAAATAAGATGTTGAATGATAAATACACTAAGGAAGAGATAAAGGTGGCCCTCTTTGAGTTGTACTTGGATAAGGCCCCTAGCCCGAATGGACTACAAGCTAGCTTTTTTCAAAAGTTTTCGGGTCTGATTGGTGATGATTTGGTGGATGTAATTGAGGCCTCGTGGAATTATGGAAGCACAATTAAGGAAGTTAACAACACCTTCATAGCTTTAGTCCCTAAGAAAGAAGCCACAAAATCACTGGAGGAATATAGGCCAATCACTCTCTTCAACACAATATACAAAGTTATGACAAAGGCCATCAAAAATAGATTAAAGCTCATTCTCCCAATGGTAATTGTCGAAGAAAAAATGGGTTTTGTTCTAGGGAAAGTGATATTCAATGGAATTATTATCACACAAGAGGCAATACATTCGATACAACAAAACAAACAACCCAGCATGATAATCAAACTAGATATTAGGAAAGCCTATGATATGGTGGATTAGAGATTTTTTATCAAAGTTCTTGAGGCCTTTGGGTTCAACAAGAGATGGTTGAATTAGATCTTCAACTACACTTTTATGCCCAAATTTTTAGTTCTTGTAAATGGTTCACCTCATGATTTATTTGAAGTATCAAGAGGGTTGAGACAAGGAGATCCAATCTTTCCCTTTCTATATATTCTTATGATGGGAGCTCTAGGGAGGGCAATATCCCTTAGCATTAGCTCTACACAAATTAAAGGAATAAGGGTAACAAGTGATGTGCAGGCATCATCACATTAGCAATTTTTTGATGATACAACATTAATGGGAGTAGCCAAGAGGAAGGAGGAGATCATCTTGAATACAATTCTTAGGAAGTATGCTAAGGCCTTGGGACAAATGTTGAATTAAGAAAAAATAGAAGTCTTTTTATTTAACACAACTATACAAAAGGAGCAAGAGATCCTGAGGATTCTAGGCTTCAAAAAGGTGAATTTCCTTGTACTTACTTGGGAATTCCATTGGTGAAGGAGTCTAGATCAACTAGACTTCTGGACCCACTCAACCTCAAAATGAGTGCAAAAGTGAACTCATGGAAAGCAAAATGGTTAACCTACGCTGGGAGGATAACATCGATAAATCAGTATTATCTGCCCTTCCAATCTATCTCATGTCACTAATGTGTACTCTAAGCTAGTGTGCTTCAAACTTAACAAAAATGTATAGGAAATTCTTTTGGAAAGGTAATGAAGAGAAGAGGAAAATTGCTCTAATCGCTTGGGAAAACTATGTAGAACCAAAGAAGATGGTGGGCTTGGTTTTAAACACGTGGATTTGCAAAAGAGAGCTCTTGGGGGGAAGCTTATATGGCACATGCACTGTGAACCATAAAATAAGTGGGTGAAAAATATTCATCAAAAGTACTTAAAGGACGATAGTAATGGTGATATACTAACTATTTTGAATCCTCTGACTGGCTCTTGGATTTGGAGCTTCATGCAAAAATGCAAAAGAGTAGACTGTGACTATCTGTCATGGGATGTTCATGATGGAAGTAAGGCCTTGTTTTGGGAGGATTCATGGGTTGGGCTCCCAAGCTTGGATAGTTTGATTGAGGTGGGAGAGGTCAAACACATGCTAAAAATCTTATGGGGTGACTGGCTCAAGGACTGCATAGCCCCAAATAAGAGAAATTTGGTGCTTGGCTAGAAATGGAGGGACTTCATAGGTCTCAATTTACCACAGAGAGAAGTAATGCTCCTCATCAAAGCATTGATACATAGAACTTTGACTTTGCAACAAGACAATGATTCTTTGATCTGGGCGGGTTCTAAATCTAGTAGATATAATGCAAAAGATGAATATAGGATGTTGTACAAGGAAAGAGGTAGGATCGTAGACAACCTTCCATTACACATTTTTTGGAGTAATGTTTTCCTCCCCAAGGCAAGAATGTTTGCATGGGAAACGATACAAAACAAAATTTTAATAGTAGAAAGGTTTCTCCGCTTAGGATTTCAAGGCCCATCAAGATGTTTTATGTGCAAACAGGCTGAAGAAACAACCAAACACCTCCTCCTTGGCTACTTGTGTGCGCAAGAATGCTGGTGTTGGCTATGTGTGAGCCTTGGTTGGGTGTGTGCTATGCTGAATGATTTGCTCAGTTGGTTCTGCTCATGGCCACCCTTGAAAATAAAATCTATGTATGGGGATGTATGGACTCTTAGTCCATCAATAGTAGTATTGGAGCTATGGAAAGAAAGAAACAAGAGGCTATTTTAGGATAAAGAAAATGTGCTCTACCTCTCTCATTAGTAAAATTGAGCCTATTTTAGTGGAAACATTGAACACAAAATTTGACCAAAGAACGGTCAAGGAGAAGATTTTTTTCAAAATGGGATGCTAAACTGCATATGGCTTGTCCTTCACATTGGATTCTGACTTGGGTTGGGAGTGGTGGTTTTGAGACTCAGCAAGCTTGAGCTTCAATAGTTTGGTCCCCCCTCCACATGGGGGGTATAAACTAAATTTTGATGGAGCGTCCAAAGGAAATATGGACTCATCTAGAGCTGGTTAAATCATCAAGGACTGGTAGGGTAGAACAATCCTAACTTTATCTAAATGGCTACCTGAAGGAACAAACAATGAAGCTAAAAATTTCTAGTCGTTATCCATGGGATTAATTTGTGCAGAGAACTAGGGATGGCTAGGATAGCAATTGAAGGGGACTCGACATTGGTCATTAATGCCCTCAAAAGTGGAAACACTCCCAACTGGAAACTTTTTGCTCTCCTCAACAAGGCCTTAGAGTTAGTGCAAACATTTGATAACTTCATAGTAAATCAGATATATAGGGAGGGAAATAGTGAGGTGGACACATTAGCTAATGCGATAGTTGATGGAAAATAAGGCTTCTTCCCATGTGCCAATTGGGTGTCATAGTTTGGGCCTTACTTGGCTAGATCGAGCACATGGGAATTCTCATTTGAAGGGTGTGATGTTAGCTAGGACATCATCCTTTGTACTAGCACAGTATATTCATATGAGGGCATCTACATTCGAAGTAAGGAGAGTTGACATATTTGACATATGAGCACTCCCTCTTTGCACTGGAATGGAGCAAAAAAATGATCACACAAGGGACATATCTTCAAGCTCAATTCAATCATTAATAAGCATACCATTTGGTTGATGTAGAGATCTAAACAAGGATTAGTTGGCATTGGTATGTGTGGTTTTGATAGGGGAAATGAACTGGAAAAGACTTGATAAGGGTAATAGTACACGATCAAAAGATATTCTTGGTGATCACTTGGATGATGCAGCACTGTCATCCATGGAAGATTAATTACCACCTTTAGTTAATTGTATGAAATTGATCAATAGTAGTAGTGGGCACTCATATGTTTAATGAATCTAAGCTGGCTGGTTGTAAAATACAATGGTAGTCACGCTATATCTGGTGATGAGGGTGGAAATTATGTTCAAAGAAAATGGAGACTATGATAAGGCTGAGGAGCTCCAAAAAAGTGTCAACATTCTTAGGTTTCATTTCTAATCAGAGGCTGAAGAAGATTTACCTCAACAAAGACATTCTATATCTAGAGGCAGTTAGGATGGTGCTCAGGAAGAGCTTTTGCTTCTCACGCAACTGGACAAGGGAAAGCTCTGATATTTCGTCGCGCTTCCTTTCCTCTCTCTTGGACCTTAACCTACCAAAGGTTTGATGCCTGCTTCTACTCATAATAGAGTTTAAGGGAGCTATCCTAATCAATAATGTTGATGTGGTTATTGTGGTGAAGCTAGGTGTCAATATTCCCTGGCCAAATGACATCGAAAAAATGTTTCTGTAAGGGGGGGAGGTAGAGTGGCACCTTTCATCCTCAACCTAGATGCTAGATGTTTGTCCCATCATAGGCATTGGGTGACCATTGGATACAATTTCCTACGCCATAGGTTGGGGCTAAACGAGGTCACTGACATCTAGTGGTGTCGAGATTTCATAGAGCTAGTGGAGTTGTGCAAATTTTATGATGAATATGACTAATGAGTTGGGTGTTGATGTTTGCAATTTTTGACTGGGTCCTGAGGCTAACATTTGAAATGGTGATGGATGGTGTTCTTTTTTTCTTGCATTAGCACATGTTATAGGGTTTGGGATTTATCCTAATGTATTTTGGTTTTGGGGGTTACAATGTATTCCAATCTCTCTATCCCTTGTAAATTTTTGAGGGATAAAATGATGTAAATTTTCTAATGATATCAATATAATCAATGTAGCCTTGACTATGTATTACAAATGAAAAAAAAAAAAAAATCCTTCCACTAAAATAAATATTTCAATTTGTTTTGTTAGAGTGGATCATTCAATTATGAGTAGGGTCCAATGAAATAATTAAGGTTGTGGTTCCATGAAGG